>LPNX010420686.1:88631-116899 GCA_001517045.1 Pseudotsuga menziesii | reverse complement strand
ATAAATAAATTCACTCACTTACTCACTTTATCAAAAGGTGACTATAGTCATAAAATCACATTTAAGTGACTTTAATGTGAGGGTCACATTTTTCCCTCTTAATTGACTTAGGCAAAATAAAGCCACTTAGGGAACACCTGACTAGGTACAAAAATCAACACTCCCTCTTACCGAGGAAGGTGTTCCGTACCACTCCCAACTTGTCCTTGAAGAAGACAAACTTGCCCCTCCCCAAAGACTTCGTCAAGACATCTGCTACCTGCTCATCTGTGGAAATGTACTGAAGCTCAACTGCTCCTCTCTGAACATAATCTCGGATGAAGTGGTACTTGATCTCTATATGCTTCGACCTGTCATGGAATACTGGATTCTCAGATAGCTGTATGCAACTCTGATTGTCACAGTAAATGACGGTGGGTCTAAGCTCCTGATCAAATAAATCAACCAACAACTTGCGAAGCCACAGTGCTTCGCAAGTAGCCTGACTGGCTGCCATATACTCTGCCTCAGCTGAACTCAATGCAACGGATCTCTGTTTCCGACTGAACCACGACACTGCTGTCGAGCCCAAACTGAAACAACAACCGGAAGTGCTCTTCCGATCCCGCACACAACCTGCCCAATCTGAATCAGTAAAACCAACCAATCCGACACCATCCGACCTCCTGTAATCCAGACCATAGTCCACAGTACCTGCAAGGTATCTCAACACGTGCTTTCCAGCGGACCAATGCACACTCTTAGGCTTAACCATGAACTGGCTAAGAGTGTTCACCGCAAAGCACAAATCTGGCCTGGTGTTGACCACNTAAGTGACTTTAATGTGAGGGTCACATTTTTCCCTCTTAAGTGACTTAGGCAAAATAAAGCCACTTAGGGAACACCTGACTAGGTACAAAAATCAACACTTCCAAGTGAAGAAGTCCATTGTCCTGGATCTCTAAATCTTCCTTCATCCACTGGATGGTAAGGGATGAGTCCCCAACGACCTTAAGATTCTCTAATCCCACCTCCAGAGCTATTTTCAAAACCCGAAATAGAGCAGTGGAGTCTGCCCAGTTGTGAGTTCCAGGCCCCAAGGAAACCTTAACTGCAAGATAATGAACATCTGAAAGAAACAACAATATGCCAATACTACACCTGCGCTCAGCCCTTCGACATGCTCTGTTGAAGAAGCACTAAGGGGACACTTTGTTGATGACCAGTTTGCCTGTTTGATGTCGAGGACTTGGGACCAGAACCTGAGAGTAGTGTTTCAGAAGTGCCAATATCTGGGCTGAAGTCTTGAAGGTTGGCACTTGCTTTCCTCCAGATATGGTGGCATTTAATGCCAACCACACCCCCCAATCAGCTAAATAAAAGAGGGCCCAATATGCCTTCAGTTCCCTCCAGGAGTAATCTGAGAAGCATTCCACAGAGGTTCCCTTTGCCCATAACTGCTGCAGCATCCATTTCTGTTCAAGTTCCACACAAATGTGCTTCATGTATGAGGCTAATGGAGGAAGAGATGATTGTTTGTTTCCTCGTCAACTCTACACAACATACAAATGCCAATGCCTTGTTTGCCTCTCTGCTGTATCCTATCCCAAGTCAGTACTCTTCTGTACAAGATCAAACATTAATGGGTATATATCTGGCTTTGGTTTAATGATTTGGTTCGTCCTATGGAAGGAGTTTCCTTGGAGATGTTTTTCCTCCAATACTGGGATTTCAGGTTCATCCCAACCCTGAGTGCACAGGTACCCTATTTTGTAATTTTTGTAGATATTATTTTATGAATTTCAGTATATGCAATCTACACTTTTTCAAGGAATTTCATTATTTAGCATAATTTCAGGATAGGTTTTTAACTTTTTTGTCCAGTAAGTTATCTACGAAATATTCTTGGATTAGGCTTTTGCAAGGTATCATTATTGTACCGTCGTACATTTATTAGAATTCACAAACAAAATGCTATCTGCAATGTCAGTCGTCCTTTCTGCCAAATTATCTTGGATTAGGCTTTTGCAAAATATCATATTGTACTGTCCTACATTTATTAGAATTCAGGAACACAATGCTATCTGCAATGCTGGCAGCTGGTCATCCTTTCTTTGCCTTTTATTGACTGTGGAAGGAATGCTTTTGCAAATTCCAAATATTTTCTATGATATTGATCAGGTCCACAGAATTGGCCACCTTGTTTGTGTACTAGTTATTTCTTTTGTCATTGTACCAATTAATCACAGATAAATCAATCTATGCAGTCTCACAGTATTGGCTCAGGTGCATAAAACTGATAATTTTGTGAATTATTTCATCATTTCATTTGTCAATGGACCCCAAGTTCTTCTTGAGCACTAACTGTTTCTATCCAAGTGCAATGAAATCTCAGTATATGTTGTTTTGGGGTCCTTTTCTGGAGCACTTTGCTCTTTTAATCCCACTGCAATGAAAACTCTCAGATTATGTAGAGTTGGCATACTTTTTGACCCTATTATAGAAATGCTGGCAGATTGGTACTCCAAGCCAGATTATGTTGATAGGGCTATAATGGCTACTTGTTGACTGAATGGTTATCTCTACATTTACTTTCAAATATTTATTTGCCTCCCCTTTTGGTTTACTGAATGGTTATCTGTTCAAGAGTGGACAAGTAGATCTTTGGCACATTGGCTCTCTTTGTACATCAAGAATGACCTTCTTAATGCTTGGTGTCATCTCTTTGTGGCCCTTTTTTCTTTCCTATCTAGTGTTCTTCCTGCTTCTCCCGAGAGTTCCTTAGGTTTAGGTACCTGTGATATGTTCTCTTTTCCTCTTACTGTTTTTCTTTTGGAGAGGCTTTTGCACTTCCAATGGTCACTTGATTTTATAGTCGTACCTTTCAGTCCCATCAGCTGAGTTTGGCCATTTGTGGACTATTAATATTCAAATTTGTTTATCTTTAAATATATACTTCTGTATTTGATGCATTAGTAGTAGGGTTTATAAAATCCTGAATTGTAAACATATTTCTTGAATATGACCTTCACCTTACATCCTAGCAAATGCAAGAAACCATGTTTAACGTATATGGATTAATTAGTTCTATCAGGATATATTGTTGATTGAGGTAATTGTTAATCTATTTAATTAGTTCAATCATAATGAAATAGGTTAATAAAATTCAAAAGCTAGTTTTGGTGAATACATTCCCGCACACAAACACACATGAAATAAACTGACATAACGTAAGTTCAGACAATGCTACAAGCTACCTCAGAAAAGGTGTGAAGTAACTTACCATTATTTTGGTCTCCTAAATTCCCTAGGGGAAATCTTGACTAACCACGAGAGGTGGCCCCAACTAAAGTTTCCAGGGTACTAAGTAGGGGTTTCCCACATGCAATGTCTAACGACACAACAAGATGGCCTAGCTTTCTCAAGTACCAGTTTAATTGATTTATGATAACTAAGTGTACTTAAAGAGATTAAGGGGGTTTGAATTCAAGTACACCTAGTTGGATGATTAGGAGATCTTAGAGGGCATGAGTATAAGTTCAAGTTTTCTATAAGGGCCAAGGGAAAAATAATTTGTGTAATTCCTAGCCACACTATAATTTCATTAATTCACAACATATTACTTGAGATATTTTAGTGGATTGAACCCATGTCATGAATTTAAAAGCAATCTTTGAGCAAGGGTGAATTAGTACAAGTGAATTGTAGCATGAAATACCAAAACAAATTGTAACTTTTAAGTCGAAGTGTTTAGTTACTCATAAAGGAATATTGCTCAGTATACTACCAACTCATAAATTACTTGAACAAATGATCATCAGAAGTGCTGAAATAAACAAGCTACCAAACACATGATTACCTTAAGGCATGCACTTTAGAAAGATTATTTTTCAAGTCTAGTGTTAAAAACAAGAGTTGATAGCTAAAAGTGAAATGTATGGAAATGTAATTTTGGATTATAGTGATTTCTGTTAAAGTGAAACTTACTTTATATAATGGTCCAGAAGATATTAGACTTTAGGCATTAATAAAGTCACTTTATGACTTTAGTTTACTTCTAGGTTTTTATGTTTAAGTTGCTTCATTTGCTTTTATCAGTCTATCCCACATTCATCAAGTGGATTGACTCAACCTCATTGTAACCTACATAAGAAGGCTTTTGCTTTCTCGTTATAACCGAATATATTGTGATAACTCATTCTTGCTATTTCCTGGTCTCTTTTTGTGCTTGATTTCCATGATATGGTATCAGATCTCAGTTGGAGCCTGAGAGGCGTGGAGAGCGTGACGACCTAGGGACTGTTGTTCACATTGATGGATCGAGGGATCGCTAGTGTAGCACATTTAGGATCCGAAAGAGTTACGCCCAAAACTAGGCATTTTTGTTTCTGTTTTTTTTGGAGCAAGGTCAAATTTTTTTGTGTGGAAGCTTGCTTCTTGGTTCCACTAAATAGAATTTTTTACTGTACGGATTTGAAGGGAGACTACGAAATTTTAAAAAAGGGGCGGTCGTACAACCATCCACCAATAACAGTCGCCACTTCCCAACCGTTTTTTTCATCGTACAAGCATACAAATTGTTTTTTCCTGGATTAATTTTTGTTGTATGGATTTGTAGAGATCGTATGATTTGCGGAGACCAACCACTAGTAGGGGTTGTACAAATTGTATGGAATTTATTCTAGCTGCCGTACTGTACAGACCAACCGCCAATTTAATTCCGTACATAGCCGTCGAATTAATTGAGTACGGATTGGTTGTACGGATCAATTAAAATGAAATTTCAATCGTATACAACCATCATTCGACTGTACAGATTGTACAGAGCAGTCAAAAACATAATTTTGTGGCCGTACTGTTGTATGAATCTCATTTTTAGTCGATTTTTTATTGAAGAGCTGTTTGACAGTGAAATTTAGTCAAAAAAAAAAAGAAAATTATTATTTTAGAGCTGGTTTGAAGTTGATATGGCTGTCTTTGAGTTGTTTGAGAGCACATCTATGGAGATTTGTGGGTTTCATACCGATTTCAGTCAAGATCGAGGGTTTACGAGGTTGTTTGTGCATGGATTTGCGTGTTTTGGGGCTTGTTCAGGGAAGATTTATCAAAAATCTGCGAGTTGACCAGTGATACGTGGTTGCTACGATTATCTACAGCAAGTATACACGGGTGTTCTAGGTATTTTCACATTTTTGCTCTGTTTCAGAACTTTTTAGCACATTTTACGTATCATTATGGCCTCTTTTCCCAACATCATGTTGAAAGGTAGTCAGAGGTTCTTTGGGAAGAACTACAATACGTGGAAACATTGTATGTTAGCCATCTTTGAGTAACCTTGTCCTTGGTAATGAAACTCGCCCCATGGTTGTGGGTCAAGGCTGGGACAAATTTGATGAGAAAGACAGAGAAGCAGTCATGCTGCTTAAGTTGTCTATGACAAGTGCTATGCTTCTTGAGATCTAGATAGGGAAGACTTCAATTGCCATCTGGAAGCAGTTGAAAGGTCAACATGGGACATCTGATAAGGGCTGAGCCTTCTTTCTGAAGGACATGTTGTTCCCAATCAAGATGGATGAGAGTGCCTTATTACAGAGCACCTACCAAAGATCAAGGATATCCAAGAACAACTGACTGCCATTGGGCGCATGATGGAAGAAGAAGATTTGGTGGTAATCATGTTGAGAAGCTTGCCATGTGCTTATGAGCACTTCATTGAGACTCAACATTTCTTCTAGGGATGTGGACTTGAAGTTCAATGAGCTTTGCAACAAGCTCTTATAGCAGGACAAATGGAAGGCACAGTTCGGGAGCAGTAGTATGTCCGAGAGTTCATAATAGGCCTTTGTTGCCAATTTCAAGGGAAAAGGTAAACGAGGCAAGAAGAAAGGTCAGAGCAACAAATGGGATTCAATAGAAGAAGAAGATTTGGTGGTAATCATGCTTAGAATACCATGTGCTTATGAGCACTTCATTGAGACTCAACATTTCTTCTAGGGATGTTGACTTGAAGTTCGATGAGCTTTACAACGAGCTCTTACAACAAGACAAATGGAAGGGACAGTTCGGGAGCGGTGGTACGTCTGAGAGTTCATAATAGGCCTTTGTTGCCAATTTCAAGGGAAAAGGTAAACGAGGCAAGAAGAAAGGTCAGAGCAACAAATAGGATTCGATGGAAGAAGACGATTTGGTGGTAATCATGCTGAGAAGCTTATGAGCACTTCATTGAGACTCAACATTTCTTCTAGGGATGTTGACTTGAAGTTCGATGAGCTTTGCTACATGGTCTTACAGCAGGACAAATGGAAGACACAGTTTGGGAGCAGTAGTATGTCCGAGAGTTCATAATAGGCCTTTGTTGCCAATTTTAAGGGAAAAGGTAAACGAGGCAAGAAGAAAGGTCGGAGCAACAAATAGGATTCCACAAAGAGTCAGAAGACCATTAAGAATGGCCATATGAAGAAGTTTTGCAAAAAAGGTTAGTTGACGAGAAACCAACCAGGGGGCCTCAGTAGAAGGCTCATGTTGCAAAACACAGAGAGGAGTCAACTTTCTATGCCTTCATGGCTATAAAGGCAACAACTAACCCTATATCATTTGCTTGGTACATCGACTTAGGTGAATCTCACCATTTCACCAACAAGCAAGATTGCTTCATGGAGTACACTCCCAGTGTCTCCAAAGATTTACTGATCTTCGGTGGTGGTGAAGAGTACACGGTCATTAGGAAAGGAAATGTTCAGAAGTCAGTTGGAGGAAACATTCTTGTTTTCCTCAATGTGCATTATGTGCTGGGAATGGAGCTTAATATGCTTTCTGTTAGTCAGATGGACCATGGAATATTTCGACTAGTCAATAGTGGACAAGTCAAGGAGCATGCCTTAGCACCTTAGAGTGGATAAGGCATCAACACACTCTGGCATCAACGGTATGGGCATCTCAATTTTACCTACCTCTCTCAGTTGGCTTTAGAGAATCTCGTAGAGGGACTTCCAGATATCCAACAAAATATTCAGGGAGTATGCGGACCTTGTTAAGACAAGAAGCAACACAGGACACCATTTGATGAAGGAAAGGCTTGGAGAGCAAGCAAAGTCCTTTAGGTGGTTCATGTAGACATTTGTGGACAAATGAACATGACATCAATCATTGGTGCCAAGTATTTTCTATTTTTGGTTGATGACTATATTATAAAAATGTGGTTGTCTTTTTTGAAGTTGAAATTTGAAGTATTTGCTGTGTTTAGGTCTGATAATGGAGGAGAATTTTGCTCAAAGACTTCACATTTTTTTGTACTAAACATGGGATACAAAGACAATATACCACACCCACGCTCCACAACAAAATGGAGTAGTTGAGAGATGGAACACCACAGTTACATAGATGGCTAGATGCATGATGTAGAAAAAGTCATTTCCAAGCAAGTTTTGGGCCGAAGCAGTATTCACAACAATCTATTTACTAAATAGATATCTCACAATGCCATGAAGGAGAAGTCCCCTAAAGAAGCATGGTATGGGAGGAAGCCAAGAGTCAACCATCTTAAGGTATTTGGTTCTATTTCCTATTCCTGGATTCCATTTGAGAAAAGAACCAAACTAGAACCTAAGAGTCGAAAACTCATGCTTGTAGGGTACAATGACAAGCGCAAAGCCTACAGGTTGATTGATGTAGAAACCGATTAGGTGACCTACAATAGAGATGTTGTAGTTGATGAGGAAACTGGACCATTCCATTCTTTGTCATAAGAATTCAGAATTACCATGGAGCAGTGCATCATGGATCAGGATTCAGGTGTTCCACTATGTTATTGCTCAAAGTAGCACACCTTTTCAAATCAAGGCTATGTATACCTAATGCTAGTGACGGTAAGCTTGAGAGAGTTAAACCCAATGTCACCACAGTTTAACCTCTCAACACTTGGGGTAACTCCAAACCCAGTGGGAGATCCTAACCAGTGAAAGATACTTGCAACCACCAACAAGTCACAAATACCTTCCATGAAACCTTAATAGCTATTATCAGTGCCTTATCGAAGTCAAACCATATTCAAATCTAGACATAAGTATGATATATATGATGAGCAAGGGGATACACCTTAGGCCACCCTTGAGCACAAGTTATCACAACAATTCTTAGCATCCACTTAACATGTGACTATCAAACCCTAGAAATTCTTCCATTCATCTTTCATGCAAGAGAAAAAGACATCCAAAGAGAAGTGTGCCTAGTTTCAAATGCTCTCATAAACCTGTAGGAAAAGAAAAGAATACATAATTTGAACCCTTGTTCATAATTTACAAATGAGGTGTGGATGTCTTATTTATATGAGACAACCCTCAACCTTTACAAATTTGAGCCTATACGTTAATGACAAAATTTAAATTTTAGGTTAGTGCACCCACAAACTTGGGGATTAAACCATACAATGACATAAAATAAGAATAAAAACGTGCAATTAGGCTCCACTAAGTGCAAAGTGATCCAAAAGGAGGACATAATGCCCCAACTAATCCCAATAGATGCTTGTCCCTCAACGCTCTCCTATTTTAACAATGTAGGCTTTTTCTTTAAGAAATTGTGTCATGGGTATGGAGCCCAAGAGAAGGGGTTTTCTATCAAACAATAGGTCCAAGTGGGAAAAATGAGGTGTGCTAAACAAAATATTTCACTCCTTACATTCACAATTACTTCTACAAAGCAAAATATGAGTGTGGTCATGTGTCCTAATAGATCCATCCTAAGAAGCATTAGACACCACCCTGGGGCTCAAATGGCCCAACAAGATGGGGGGCTTTTGCCCATCAAGAGGCAATCAACAATGCTATTAAGCCAATACTTCCTGGCATGAAAACCAAGAGGACCTTGATCGGGGGTATTTAACCCTAAAATCAACTCTACATAATATAGCCCCAAAAACTTGGCCTTTATAAAGGAAAAAGAAACCCCTCACTCTGGCACATCTGGAAGGAACGCTTAAGACAGTCTGAGGGGTAACAACTGGCTCCAACTGCGGGACGTGCTCTTTTCAGGAGTGTATGAGAACCTTAAACACATCGAAGGTAGACACTTTCGTCATGCATTGTTCAAAACGAATCGCAATATAAATCAAAATGAAATAACAAGTGTAATGCAAGGGTAACAATAAATGCTGATCTCAAATGAAACAAAATCTACTTACTCTAAGGATGGTGAAAAATATAGGTTATGTGAAATCATACCACCAGTGCAGCCACTTGAGCATGTTTTTCATGCCAAGATTTCTTGCTTTGTTTTTGGAAACGATCCAAGACAAAACCACATCAATGACGAGCTCAATAGATGGTACTATCTCCATCAGAATAGGGATGGAAAGATAGACAATACTAGGAACCTGCAAGCCTCTAAGCTCTGGCCACGGGGAAGGATGAACTTCACAAGATTTTTCTATCCATGCTTGAACCAAGCTCAAGTAGAAATTGATGCCATTATATACTTGTTTTCAAGAATTTATTTGCCCCAAATGATCTTTAGAACTATCAAGGAACCATGCATGATGAGGTTGAAACAATTTTTCCATGTTGTTCATAAACTTGGGCATTTGCTCGTTGTCATCGAATATTTGCCAATCCTTAAAGTTACTAGGAATTGAAGGTATGAAAACTACTTGCATTATTCTTGATTCTAGAGTGGCCTTGCAAGGGTGAAGAATGAAAGTAGATGATGCTAGGGAATTTGCCAGCTAATTCTGAGCTTTGGGAATCCTTTGTAAAGATAAGGCACTGAAATTATTTGTGGCCAATTGCATTGCATCCCTGTATCTTTTTAACCTTTGATTTTCACATGTAAACCTTTCTTTGACTCGCATCACAATTGGGTTCGAGTTGCCAACAATATCTAAAAACTCAATCCCATAATCTTTAGCTAACTCAAGGCTAAGCAAGAGAGATTCATACAAAAATAATGATTATCAACACAAGGAGAAATTAATAAAATACCTCCACCCACACTTGACCAAGACTTGGCCCCATCTAAGTTCATCGTTTAAAACTGATCAACAACATTGGTGCTAAAGGCTATATATGATTTGATATCACATCGAGAGCAAACAATTTCATTCCCTGGATCTTCGGGCTATCCAAAACTTGCATCAATTTCTAAGAAGCATAGCTGAGAGTGTTGGTTGAGATATACCCTAGGAGAGGGTAAACCTCATTGATTAAGTTCTTCAATTGAAGTCTCCATAGGCAACCTTATTGTTATTTTTTATAAGATTATAGCAGTATAACTTAATTGCAAATAAACATTAGGATACCTGGAAGAAAGACAAAGGACATAAACAAAGAAAACAATAATTTATCTTGGGAAACCCAATCGGGAAAAACCCAACAAACCTTCGTATAGAGATGATTGCCTCTGAGAGCAGAGAGAAGAAGAAAGAGAGAGAAAAGTCTCTCTAAGAGACAACCCCAAAAACCACTCCTTTTGGCTGCAGTAGTGAACCTCCTTATGTTGGAGCAAACTTGAGTGAGTGAATTACAAATGAGGAGGGGCGCTTCCTAGTTATATTGAATTTCCAAGTGACTTTTTGTTGGGCTGACTTGACAGTCTTACTAGGGCCGTCTTGTCTTGTGGAAATACAAAAATAATATTATTTTATTATTTTCTCGTGTAATCTTTCCTCAAGGTTTACATGGATTCTTTCTAGGATTTACATGAGTAATTACATCAGTGTAATCTCCCGTAGGAGGTACAAGGAAATACATTACAAGTATAATAAGAATATCTTCTGAAGTTGCACAATTTCTAGCACTCCCTCTCAACAAGGAATGTATTCTTCAGATATGGTCATCATCAACATGACGAACATCTAGGTCTCGTCTATACATTTCATCTGTCTTGATCATCTCTATGCATACTGAAGGTTGTCAACATAGTCTCTGTCCGCCGAGAGGTGTCATCATGCTTCTGATCCACTTAGTCCATCGATAGATGCACCAGTTCCGTAACTTTGCATGGTTCTTCGGAGAGTACAACAATCAACATCTCATCTACTACGAGTTCGTCTCTAACCGAGAACCAAGACATGCTTCACACTACCATCTACTACCTGTTCTTCTCAAGTGCCGATGAGATTTCTCCCACACTAGGCTGAGAACCAGGGTGAATAGCGGTCACCAGTGTACACGACCATCTACTACCTGTTCGTCTCTATTGCCGATGGGATTTCTCCCACACCAGACCGAGAACCAGAACTAGTAGTGGTCATCAGTGCACATGACCGCCTACTTCCTTCCCGTCTTAATATGCCGATGGGATTTCTCCCATACCAGGCTGAGAACCAAGGCAAGTAGAGGCCACCGGTGTACACAACCATCTACTACATGTTCGTCTCTTCTGCCGATGGGATTTCTCCCATACCTGTCTGAGAACCAGAACGAGTAGAAGTCACCAGTCTACATGACCATCTGCTACTTGCGTGTCTCACAATGCCGATGGGGTTTCTCTCATACCAGGCTGAGATCTGGAACGAGTAGAGGCACCAGTTTGAAAGCAATGTAGATGTCTTGTCTCAACTTTCCCTCTCCACAAGGGATGTATTTTCTTCTACTCCAAGTCTTCTGCAAAAGTAATCAAACTTTGTTCTGAGAAGAGGCTTGGTAAGAATATTTGCATTCTGGTCATCTGTCGGAACATACTGTAACTCGACTGCACCTTTCTGCACCATATCACGAATGTAGTGATATCGAATCTCTATATGCTTTCTCTTATTGTGAAATACAAGATTCATTGACATCTGTATACAGTTTTGATTGTCACAGTGAATCACAATTGGTCCTGGAATCTGACCAAACAATCCTGCAAAGAGTTTTTAAAGCCAGACTGCTTCTCAGGCTACTGTATTGGCAGCCATATACTCGGCCTCTGCAGTGCTGAGTGCTACTGATGTCTGCTTCCTGCTACACCAGGAAATTACTGCAGAACCCAAACTGAAGCAACATCCAGAAGTACTCTTTCTGTATGCGTCACATCTGACACAATCTGAATCAGAAAATCCTTGCAATGTCAAATCGCATCCTGAAGCATATCTTAGTCCATATCCCACAGTGCCACGTAAGTATCCAAGAACATGTTTTGCAGTAACCTAGTGAATCTCCCTTGGATCACTCATAAACTAGTTGAGAGTGTTCACATCAAAACATATATTTGGTCTGGTGTTTGTCAGATACATCAGAGATCCAATCAACTGGCGATACATGATGGGATCAATCAAATCAAAATATGAAGCAGATTCCCTCAGCTTCTTTAGATTTGCATCCATTGGAGTAGCCATGGACTTGCAGTCCAACATTTCGATTCTCTTCAAAATATCAATGGTGTATTTTCCTTGACTTAAGAAAATTTCCTTCTGCCTCTGCCATACTTCTAGTCCCAAGAAGTAATGCATCATTCTAAGGTTCTTCATTTTAAACTCAGAGGCAAGCTTCTTCTTACACCATTTAATAAGTTTCTCATTACTTGTGAGAAACAACTCGTCCACATACATAACCAAAATTAGTGGCTCACTATCCACAATCTTGTTGTAAAGATTGGGATCAACATCATTCTTGGTGAATCCCAACTTTACTAGGTATCCGTGTATCCATCCATACCAAGCATGAGATGCTTGCTTGAGTCCATATAGTGCCTTTTTCAGTTTACATATGTGAGACTCTTTCCCATGGACAATAAATATTTCTGGTTGTTCGATGTAAACTTCTTCCTCGATAATATCATTGAGGAAGGTAGTCTTTACATCCATTTGATGCAACTTCCATCCCATAACTTAAGCAATAGCAATTATGGTTCTGATGGAAGTATATCGAGCCACAGGAACAAATGTTTCATCATAGTCAATTCCCTCTTTCTGAGAGAATCCTCTGGTAACCAATCTGGCCTTGTGTTTTTCCACACTACCTTCTGCTTTGTGTTTAATCTTGAAAAGCCATTTGGAAGTCACTATTGACTTCCCCTCAGGTCTCGGTACAACTTCCCATACGTTGTTCTTCGTGGTGGACTGGGATTCCTCTGTCATGGCATCCTTCCAAACTTTGTGTCTGAATGCTTCTTCATACGTGGTAGGTTTTGAGTCAATGATGTGACTCACCAATGCTACATAACTCGAGAACCTCTAAGGTCTTTTGCTTTCTCGATAGGTTCCATGTGGAGCTTTGTGCCCCTCTGCATCCTACAATGCCCGTTGTGCCCATCTAGGCCTTTTCTGGCTTACTGCCATATCTGTTGGGGCATCAATTGGCTCAACTAGATTAATGGGATCGATCGGTTCATTCTTTTCTTCAAACTCCCTCTTAACTTCTGGAAGGGGAGATGATCTCATCTCTTCGTCATCATCGATCTCCATATTAGATCTTCTTCCTTTTTGGATAGCCATCTCTTCTTCAAAGGTCACATCCCTGCTGACTTCGATTCGCCTCGATCCTGGGATGTATATTCTGTAAGCCTTTGAGGACTCAATGTATCCCACCAATGTTCCCTTCTTGCCTGAAGGTTCTAGCTTCGTCCTTCTATCCTTGGGCACATAAATGTAGAATGGACAACCAAAGATATGGAGGTTGCACACTTTTGGCTTCACTCCTATGAAAGCTTCTTCCGGAGTCATGTCCTTCATGATTTTATGAGGGCATCTGTATTGTACATAAACAACTGTTTTGGATGCTTCTGTCCATAAGAACATTGGTAGACTCTGGTCATGTATCATGGCTTTGGCTTCCTCCACAACTGTTCTATTCTTTCTTTTTGCAACCCCATTTTGTTGAGTGTTGTAGGGAACTGTGAGCTCCCTATTATTCCTGCTTCCTTGTAGAAATCATTGAATTCTGTAGAGGTATATTCTCCACCATTGTCTTATCTCATGATCTTAATCCTTCTTCCTGACAGATTCTCCTTGTACTTTGAATTCTTTGAACTTACTAAGTACTTCCTTGGATTCCTTGGTCTTGAGAAAGTATATCCACGTCTTTCGTGAGTGGTCACCAATACACGTTATATAGTAGTTGTAACCACCCAATGGAGTAACAGTCATGGGTCCGCACAAGTTAGAGTGGACTAGATCCAATATTCCATTGGATCTTCTTTCACTTTTCAGAAAGGAATCCTTGATATTCTTACCGACTGCACATCCTCTACATATACCATCATGGTCTACTTAAAGCATTGGTAGACCTATCACCATGTTCCTTAATGCTGGGAGAGCTCGATAGTTTAGATGAGCTAGTTTTCTGTGCCATAGCTCATTAATGTTAGTGGAATCATGGACTAAAGCTTGAGTTGGTAAGGTGCTCAAACGATACAAGTTATCCTCCCTTATACCAATCACTTTTGCTGTGTTCATGCTAGAATTCTTGTGCTATGGAAGCACATTTCCATCTGCAAATGTAACTCTATATCCCTTGTCCTCTAAGGCAGAGATGGAGACAAGGTTTCTTTTCACACTAGGTACATAAAGCACATCATTCAGGTGTAGTAAGTCATTGGATTCTAATTGAAGAGAGGTAGATCCAAATCCTTTCATAGTGTAGTTGGCATAATCTCCAAGTACAACATGGAGATGAGATTCTTTCTCAACAACATCTGAGTGATTCTCTTTATAACCAATCATATGTTTAGAAGCACCACTATCTATAAGCCATGTATCACTAGTGGTGGGAACAATACCTGATAATGTTGATATGAAGAAGAATTTTGTACGATCTTCGTTTCTTTCTTTCTTGTGATGATAACCTTCTTCCACATCAGCTATTGAAGCTTCATTCTTCCTCTTATTTGCATAGTGACCATATTTCTTACACCTATGGCATTGTATGTCTGATAAATCCTTCTTCTCTTCCCTCCGATCTGAAGGAGAACTTGGTCTCCTAGACTGGTGCTTATTGTTGTGAAACTTCCTTCCTTTTCCCTTGCCTTTCTTGGCATGAGCGATGAAGGCTTGATTCTCTTCAACTTGAGGACCATGGAGTCTTTGTCTTGCCGCAATCCTTGTCTCTTCCTAAGTGCAGTTTGCCCATAACCTATCAAATCTGGGCAACTTGGTTCGACCACTTATGGTTTTGATGGACTCCCAAGATGGTGGAAGACCATTTAGAGAGGTCATGACAAGCTCCTTATCTTCAATGTTATATCCACTGGTCTTTAGCTTGTCTCGAAGTTTGGTGATCCTCATGAAATATGAGGCAATTGATTCAGACTGACCATCTTCATATTTGATTGTTGGTTCCTCAATGTGAGTCTCATTGATGCTACTGTGTTCAAATAATTTCTTTAGAGTCTTGAACATCTTCCTAGCTGTCTTCTTTTCTAGGACTTGCGGAACCAAGTGATTCTTGACCGATTCCACCAGAATCCTTCTTGCTTTAGCATCACTCTTCCTCCATTGGGACTTGTCTTGTTCAACTTATGGTTCTGGAACTATCTCATTGGCAAACCTCAAGAGATCATTTTCTTCCAGGATGAGAAGAACTCTAGGCTTTCAAGACATGAAGTTGGTGGCCTCATCAAGATGATCTTCAACCTTCATTCCAATCATCTTGTTTGTAAATCTGAACCAGAAACCCTAGCAGGAGTTAGGTCAAAAATGAACTTTTGAATTTAAATAAACTAACCTCACAGGTAGATGCGCCCTATCAAGGCGAGTTGAGGGAAGGTGTTACCACCTAAGTTGTACTTAGTGGTTTTTATCAAGTGAGACTGGTGAACTGGACAAAGATGATTTGTTCGGACTTCAGAAGACCTTCAGAAGTGCTTGTTGTACTATATCACATGTTCATACCCCCTTGGGGGAGTTGTAATAAATGATCTAGCATGATAGTGTCTGTAAAAGACTCGGTCTCTTAGACTTTATTTGTCAATCCAATCAGCCCCCCGATTGACAAGTAGGCTCAGTGGAAGCTCAGTTCAGCTTCAGATCGGCATTAATGGACTCTCCTTCAGCTGCAGTGGTTTGTCTCCTTGGGATTTGTGCCCCCCCTGGGGCTGGATCTCCTATTTTTTGTATAAATAAAGCTCAGATCACCTCTTCCAAGCTAGTTAGAACTGGGATTGAGGTGCTGTTGCTATTGTACTGTTGTTATTGTTTATTATTCTGGAATAAAGAAGCTTTGGAGGCAAGATCTATGGTGTAATGCTCTTCATGTGTGGATGGTGATTGTCAAATGCTTATGAGGTATAATCTGTGTTATTTATCATTGCTTTTGCTGGTTAATTGTTGGCCTTGAAGGAGAGAGCTCCCTCTTGCTAGGGTAAGAGTTTATTCTAGTTTGATTTATGCTCTTACTGTTTGCTTGTTCCAGATCTATTGGAGTTGCATGTATTTTAAGTTTAATTGCATGCTTTCCAATTATCTTTTCAGGCATCACCTATGTTTTAACCATCTTTTTGTGCAAGGATTTCTAAGTTGCAGGTGATCTCGCTTGTAGAAGAGGTTGAGCTGGTTTGCATCTTCCTCATCTTCAAGATCTTCTGGAGGACATAGTCCCTTGGTGTTCCACCAAAGCAGACTCCAAAGCCCAACATTCCCAGGCTTCTAGCACTCTTTCTCTCTCTTTCTCCTTCAAAAAATCAATTTTCTTACCTGGTTAATGTGTTCGAAAGCTTTGTTATAATTTAGATCTGTCATATTAAAGTAAAAATTACATAGATATACTATTTCAAAGCTCATAGTCTAGATCTCATTTCTGAAAAGTATCATTAAGCATTCTAGATTTAGCTTAGGGAAATCGTCTGTTTTGCATGGCAAGTTGAAGAGAATCCGTAGGTTATCTCAATCCAGCAAGTTAAAGTATCTCTAGATTTTCTTTTTTGTTTTAAAAAAGATTAAATCCAGCAATCAGTGCATATTTCATTTTGGCTGCACAAACAACAAGACAAGATCCCAAGGAAAGCTTGCTTTCCTTGGTTCCTTTTTCACCTGTTTAGCTAGTTTTAACTTAGTCTTTTTTGAGTTAAGGTAGGCTGACCCAAAGGTACTCTTAAAGTGCTTTTGGGCATATTTTATTCTAACATGCTTGCTGGTTTTTAGCAGGTGTAACAGAAAAGAAGAGAAGCTGCTGTTCGAAAGTGGCCTCGGGAGCGTTCAAATCCCCTAGGGGTCTCCCCTTTGACTGAAATTTTAAAATTTTGGAAAGTTGTAAGATCTTGGTTTCATCCCGTATAAGGACCAAGAGGTTTTTGATATTTCAGTTTGCTGATATTGTAACCAGTAATAATAAAGGAATTTTTTTTTGAGTAGGCTCTTTCGAGCCCGCTCCCCATCCCCACAGGAGGGATCCACGTCTGTTTCACTTTTTTCCATTTTTCCATTTTTTCTGTTCTAATTTAGTATTGACATGCAGGATTGTATATTTTGATAATATTTTGCATTATTCCATATTTTCAATTCAAAAGTAATCATACTACTTACCCCACGACTCCCCGATTGACCCGCAAGGGGAAAGAGATTTGTGGTAGGACTAATTAGAAAACCGGTGTTGTGTATCTCTGATTCATTTTTTTTATTTATTGTTTGATAATCATAATAAAATCAACCCCTCCTTGATTCCCCGATTGAGGTCCACTTGGACCGAAAGAGGTTCCTGGAGGGTTTTCTTTTTTAATAAGAACACCTCTTCTAAAATTTACTAAACATAACGAAGACTCCAGTGTGTATACTCTGTACTTGGCTGCGGTTCGTCCGATTAGTCAAGCTGCATCAAAAGCACTTGAGTGACTAGATTAATTAGTTCTCACCTCCCAAATTGACAAACCATCAGGCGAAAATCCAACGCCTCGAACGAACTGTAAGCGGTGGCAAAATACCCAAAGGAGTGGGAACAACTGGAAAGTGACCTCGAGGCGCCGATCTCTGTCACATCCTGACAGGTGTGTTATGAACAATAGTCTCTGAGACTCCGTTCCAGCCCACAAACACCTTGCGGGTAGCCGTGAAAGTTCACTTTTGGACATACTCTAAGTACCCCTCGAGTATATCTGGAGTCCCCTTTTTGCCTAATTTAATTCATTCACATTCCACACTAATTTAAAATCTACCAAGAGACATTTGTAAAACATTCATTCAAGAGCATGCAAGCACATTATTTTCTCTGTTGACTCCATTTAAGGCACTGGTGATTTATTTGATCATTTCTTTCAATTATATATCTATATTGAGTGTCATTACTGTGCTTATATGCTTTAAATCTTGCATCTTGTTATCTTTTGCTTTCATTGGTTAACTTCAAAACTCCTAAACAACTTAATCATTATAACACCATCATACTAAGTAATTAGCCTTAGTAATTCAATAGGGTCTACCCCCCTTGGCTTCGTTAGGAGTTAGCCTAAACAGAGGAGTCAAGAACAAGGTGACAGCCTTGACTCGAGACTTGCCCCTAAGGACACACCGAGTGGCTTGAAGATTTCTGCCACGTAACCCAGGTGTGTGAAAGGCGGCAACAGAAGGTAGGTCGTGCCAAAACAATGGCCTGATCAGTGCAAAACTTGAAACCCTAATTTCTGTAGCAGCGGAATTAGGTCAAAATTGAAACTTCTTGGAATTTGATTTTTCTTTCACCAAAACATGTGTCTCCCCTAGAGCGAAGTTTCCACAACTCTTTTTGCTGAAGAGATGAGGGAAGGCCTTTGAAGGTCAAACCCTAGTTTTCGGCAGTGGCCTCTTCTAGAACTACTCTTATACCATGTCAATTTTTACAAGATTATAGCAGTATAACTTAATTGCAAATAAACAATAGGATCTCTAGAAGAAAGACAAAGCACATAAACAAAGAACACAAGAGTTTATCTTGGGAAACCCAATCGGGAAAAATCCAGCAAACCTTCGTATAGAGATGATAGCTTCTGAGAGAAGAGAGAAGAAGACAGAGAGAGAGAGAAAAGTCTCTCTAAGATACAACCCATAAAATCACTCCTTCTGGCTGCAGTAGCGAACCTCTATATGCTGGAGCGAACTTGAGTGAGTGATTTACAAATGAGGAGGGGCACCTCCTATTTATACTGATTTTCGAAGTGACTTTTTACTGGGTCGACTTGATAGTCTTATTGGGGTCGACTTGTCACGGGGAAATACAAAAATAATATTTATTTTTATTCTTTTCTTGTGTAATCTTTCCCCAGGGTTTACATTGATTTTTTTTGGGGTTTACATGAGTAATTGCATTAGTATAATCTCCCACAGGAGGTACAAGGAAATACAATACAAGTACAATAAGAATATCTTCTGAAGTTGCACAATTTCCAACACTTCTATCATCCTCAATGATGAATGAACGTGGCTGAACTAGATCATGAGGGATCTCAAAGGTAGATTTCATGAGGTCTTCGAAACTTAGATTTTCGTTACTGGAGTAATCATGTATGGGTTCTTCAACCAATTTCCAACAATCAATACACACATCATCATCGTCATAAGAGAAATGCACATCATTCTATCCATGGAAACCATCTTCTTTATCTCAAATAACTCAAACCTCTCATCTTCAAAGGATTTATCTGTATGGGAGAAAGAGAAAGTAAGGTCGACCAAACCGTCATCATCAAAAGGACAAGGAGAAGCATCCCTGACACACTCATCAACCATATCTTTGTTATCTTTCTTAGTTGGAAGCGACTCTTTGATGGAGATCTCTTCATATTGCTTTAAACTTATATGAAAATCTGGGTCGGCTTGATCTAGACTGGTTCCTTCCTCTCTTCTGAAAGCAAGGCTTGTAGGTTTCTTCTAAATTTTCTGATATAACACTGCCTGGTCTCGAAGAGTTGTAGATTGGAGGAGTAAGGAACTTCCAATATTCATCGTCTTCAAGAAACCTGCCATTTTCTTTCAAGAAGCCCAAGATATCATAAGAATTTTCGAAATGAAATTGAGGAGAACTCACCATTTTGTTGTGGTCTTCAATTTTTTCAATCGGTCTTTGTTTGTCTTCAATTTTTTGAGCCTCATCACCTTCATCTTTGGGAGTACCTTCTTCTTCGGACATAAGGCCTAGAACGTTATTGGTAAGATCTTGGTAAATGCTCTCTTCAAGCAAGCTTTCCAAAGCTCAATCTTTATCATAAATTTCTTGGAGAAGGTCTGCTTCATGCTTTTTAAGGATCGAGATGATTTGATCATTTTTACTATGTTTTTCTTCAATATTTTGCTCAAGGGCTTGGTCTTCTTCCTGGCTTTCTTTCTTGAACAAAGTCCTTCGCCTCTTCTACGTAGGGCATCCATCTTGTGTTTTTCTGAGCAAGAATAACTACTTAATGCCTCTATCAATTCCGCAAGTGAGGATATTGAACCTTTTTCTAGACCTATAAACCAAGCAAGGGCCTCTTCTTGTAAATGCAACACAAATTCCTTCATATACATGTCTTCATCTTTTCGAATAACGGAATCTGGGGCATTTTCCAAAAACTCTTTGACATGGTTCAAGGGATGATGATGATGATGATAGAATCCAAACCTAAACGTCTCTGGTAACTCATTTGAAGTGCTCGATAAATCAAGAGGAGCAAAATGGTCTTCAAGGGTTTCTTCGACATGCTCCTTTTTGGGAAGGGAAATCATTGCATCAATACTTTCTTTGTTAAGATTAGGATCCCACTCTTTCTCAAATACCTTGATCAATTGCAAGTGAAGGTATCCCCTAAGGATTTCAAACCTAAATGTCTCTGGTAACTCATCTGAAGTGCTCGACAAATCAAGAGGAGCAAAAAGGTTTTCAAGGGTTTCTTTGACATGCTCCTTTTTGGGAAGGGAAATCATAGCCTTGTTAGAATTGATAGCTGCAAAACCAAGATCACTAAAAGAATGACAAGGAACATAAATAAAATCAATGTGGAGCTCGTTTAACCATGATGACAAGAACAGTCATCTCCTAACCATAGACAAAGCTGTTTGTCTCCCCCGAGCTCAAACCTTCCAATAGAGATCGATGTACATCCAAATAGTAGTAGCACAAACCCTAAGAAAACAAGAGAGAAACTTTTCCATAGTGGAGAACCTTAGAAAACAGTCTCCTAGCCGCAGTAGAAAACTTCTCTAGCTTGAGCAAACTTGTCTTGTTGTTGTTTGTCTAAATGAGGTGAGTTGCCCTTCTATTTATACATTAACTTGTTGGAAAATCTAATTTTAAGTTGGGGCCAACTTAACTGCTTAACTATGGCCGACTTGTTATTTATTCAAAATTAAAAATATATTTTAATTTTATTCTTCTTGGGCCGACTTGTGTGAGGTGATGCCTCACACAACTACCACACCAACACTCCCTCATAGCTAGGGAGGCATCATCAGTATTATCATACTGGAACACATCTAGATATTATCAGTACATCACAATTATCTCAATCATCTTTATATCATAAGGAAGGTCTTTCGACACAATCTCAGTTCGTTGAGAAGTGTCTACAAATCAATCTACGTGCATCACACAATCCAATTCATCGGAGAGCATGCACTAGCTCCACAATTTTTCCCAGTAGATCGGGAAGTCATATGTCCATTAGCTTGACCTTGTTTGTTGAGGAACATGCATGTACTCAACGTGCTTCAACACAGTCCAAAGAGCTCACTAGGACTATCACCACTAGTGATTTGTCACCACATCATGGGCTACAGCCTCATGATGACCACATGGGTTAACACCTCATAACATACACAAAAACTACAATCATATGAGGGCTCACAAGGGCTATAACTTTATGTGAGACTTTCATCGTGTTCGTATGGGCTATAACCCATAAATCTTCCAACCATAAAGGTTGCTGGGCATCAACCCAGTGACGAGTCAACACATAACTCATATCAATAACCACAGTCCACACAGGACAAGGAGTCCATTTGCAATGACTCAACTAAGTTCATTAAGGAATCCATATGTGACGACTCAACCTAGTACATCGGGGAGTCCATATTTAACGAGTCAACTCGACCTAGTACATTGGGGAGTCCATATGTAACGAATCAACTCGGTTTGTTGAGGAGTCCATATGTAACGACTCGATTGGTACATTGGGGATTCCATATATAACGATTCAACTCGATCGATTCACACAAAACCTCAGGTGTTCACATAGAATCACCATACAATAGTGCTCACCAAGAACTCAGGAGTTCATATAGAATCATCGTCACCGTCTACAAGTGTTCACACACACAGGACTCGAGAGTTCACACATAATCACCGTCACTGTCCATAGGTGTTTATACAGAATTCTCGTCCTCAAGTGTTCACCTAGAACTCAAGTGTTCACATAGAATTACCGTCATTTTCACATGTGTTCACACAAAATCAGCCTTCCCTCTTAGCGAGGGTATAATCATGGATCCAACCTTCCCACTCCATCTCAGAGTATCAGGGAATAGCATCAACCTTCCCTCTTAGTGAAGGGGACATTCTACATCATTGCGAAGCCTCTCACTTGGTGAGAATGTCCATCTCTGGAGCCTCACACTCCTAGCCAATACATAGCACCTCGAGTCTAAGCAGCACTTCACCAGAGCCATTCACCACTAACTGTGAGTGAACATTTAGCCCAATGCTATTTGGATAAGAATTGTGTCAGCACTTCGAGTCTAAGCAAGACTACATCGGATCCTTTCACCACTAACTGTGAGTGAACACTTAGCTCTATGCTGCACACTAGAGCCATTAGCATCTCGAGCCTTGTGCACAAGGTTGTGCCATGGCCCTTCATCACTAACCATGAGTGACCATTAAGCTCGATGAGGCTCACCTGGTCCATCCATCACTAGATCGTATCGACATCATACAAAAGCACCAGAGTGTGCCAATGTGCACCGACCTCTCCATCCTTTTTGGGATCTCTGAGAGATCTCCTCACTCCTTCTCAGAATGATTGGGAGAATGCATGCTGACCTCTCCATCCCATCTTAGGATGTCCAAGAGATCTCCTCACTTCTTTCGAAGTGATTGGGAGAATGCATTGGCCTCTTCATCCCATCTCAGGATGTCCGAGAGATCTCCTCCCTCCTTGCGGAGTGAACGAGAGAATGTATGGTATCTGTATAATAGTCCTTCCCTTTTTGCGAGGGAAATAATCACGAGATTAATCTCCCACTCCTTCTCGGAGTGATAAGGGAGAATATACCGTCCCTAATGTATCTGTATAACAAGACTGATGGGACGGTACGAGAAATGAAGGTGAGACGCCCTTCTATTTTTGTCCTACCCTATTCTAGTCATGAAATGCAAACGAATAACAATAAATCCCATGACTGAATTCATGTATATGTATGGGAGAGTATCAAGAGACTAGTCTCCCCCCCATCTTAGGGTGTCCAAGAGTCCTCCCTCTGTGTTGGAACGTTCTGCTCCCTTTGCATCTCAGCATCTAGCTTCCTCTGTCTCCTCAGAAATCGACTGAGTAACTCTTGTACTCCAGGATCCATATGTCATGATTCTAATTGGAAAGTAACCGCTTTCCATGATCATTGAAGAAACGGACATTTGTAGTAGTAGAGAGACCAACATTCATTGGAGTCTTCTGCTCCCAATCGCCAATCTCTACATGAGATCATCTGGGCCTGTGGGTCATGTACCCACATATATCTGGATGTATTTGGTCCTCATCTGCTTGCTGTTACTGATGAACAATTATGGCTTCCATTTAACTGTTTCGATTGGAAGGCATCCTTCTTCTTGTGCTGGGAGTCATGCTCTTGGAAGCTTCTTGCTTTCGATCCATCTGATCTTTCTGAATATCAACATGATCACTTGTCCTTTAGAACAAGTCTCATCATATCATATGATCTTTTCCCTACAAGTCAGATCCCGTTAGATGGTTAGCAACATTGCATAATCAAATTCATTCAATGCAACGGCAATACTTCATACATATATGTAGGCATTTAAGCTAATGGTTCAGCACAACACTCATATGTATATACATCCTATGCGTAAATGGTAACTATCTGGATGCTTTCTGTCTCCAATATAACATACTGTCAAGAGTGTGCACTACCCTTAGCATGTAAGAAGGAGATAACATCCTAGACCAACTCCATAATAGGCTTAAGGACAGTTGTGCAACATTATCGACTATTAATCAATCACATACATAAGCCTACTATTCATCAATAAAAGAACTATATCACATGCTCAACAAACTTCCTAAATATAGGAATATAGATTTGCATAAAACATATCCAAAACAACCAGATCTAGTCTATCGGAGCAATCAAATACTTATCTTTTATTGTTTTGTGGGTGGGCTCCCACTGCCTCCTTGTGAAAATCATGAGAGTATACTGATCTTCATCTTCTTGCTGGGAGTCCATCGTCACTTGGATCTTTATACCATCACCTCAACATGAGGAGTACTAGAAGAGAAACTCCTTTTGACGATTTTCTGCATTTTCTTCAGGATCATCATTCCTTGACCTCTTATGTGGAGTGTCTTCATCTACATCAGCAGTTAAGCCTTCATGCTTCCTTTTATCTGGATCATGACACTGATTGGCATAGTGTCCATATTCATGGCATCTGTGACACCGAGATTGCGAAAGCTTCTTCTTTTTCTTTTGTCCTAGAATGGGACTTGAACCTCCACTTTTGTTTTTCCCGTCATGAAACTTTCTTCCCTTACCTTTTCCTTTCTTGACATGAATTGTAAGGGCTTGACTTTGTTCATGTTGAGGTTCTTCATCAACATCAACAATTGAGGTTAGGTGTCTTCTCTTCTTTGAATTACGACAATGTTTAGCATAGTGATCGAACTTCTGACATCTGAAGCAGTGGATATGAGAGAGATCCTCCTTCACTGGTTCCGTAATCTCCTTATCAACAATCTTAATGGGAACCTTAGACTTGGAAACCCTGTCAAGTCTATGTTCAACCTTCATGTTGATCTTCTTAACTGCATCCTAAAAACTGCTTCAGAAGCCCTATCAAGAGCTAGGTCAAATTTTGAAGTGTGGAGAAATGCAAATCTGAATCCATAGGGAGATGCACTTTGTCAAGGCGAGTTGAATACAACTCCTTTTCTCCCAGGTCTGTGGATAAGATAGCTCAAAATTGGAAACCCTAGTTTTCTGACTCCAATAGAGAATAGGTTAGAAAGGAAAATTTTTAAATCTGAATTTTGCTTCCACAGATAGTTGCACCCTACCAAGGCGAGTTGGAGATAGATGAGAACAAGCCAAAACTGTGAGCAGAAGGGCTAGATCTATGGAGCCCTAGGTCTTGACCCCGACAATATTAGGTCAAAAATTGAACTTTCACCAAATTGGATTTGGCCACCACAAAAAGATGTGCCCTAATAGGGCGAGTTGCTCTACTCTCCTTTCGAGATGATTTTCGGCAATGACTTCTTTTAACACTGCTTTGATACCATGTTAGAATTGATAGCTGCAAAATGAAGACCACTAAACGAATGACAAGGCACAGAAATGAAATCAATGTGGAGCTAGTTTAACCACGATGATAAGAACAATCATCTCCCAACCATAGGTAAAGTTGTTTGTCTCCCCTGAGCTCAGACCTTCCAATAGAGAACGATGTACATCCAGATAGTAGTAGCACAAACCCAAGAAGACAAGAGAGAAACTTCTCCAAAGTGGAGAACCCCAAAAAACAATCCCCTAGATGCAGTAGCGAACTTCTCTAGCTTGTGCGAACTTGTCTTGTTGTTGTGTGTCTAAATGAGGTGAGGTGCCCTTCTATTTATACATTAACTTGTTGGAAAATCTAATTTTAAGTTGGGGTCGACTTAACTGCTTAACTGTGGACGAATTGTTATTTGTGCAACAATAAAATTAAAAATATATTTTAATTGTATTCTTCTTGAGCTGACTTGTGTGAGGTGATGCCTCACACAGCTACTACACCAATAGGCCTCAATACTTTCTTTGTCAAGATTAGGATCCCATTCTTTCCATGAATGCCTTGACCAATTGCAAGAGAGAAAGGACCCCCTTATGAGGAAGCTCATCATACCAATCTCCCACATCCTTGCTATTCTGCAAATTAAGAGAGATTACAAATATCTTCATTCTGAGATCGTAAACCATAGTATCCCATGCCACAAGAAATTCTTTGAACTTAATAATATGCTCTGCAACTATATTTACATATTCATGAAATATTGGGATTGACATGCTCCACCCAAGTCCATTTGGTCAATTTGGATATCGTGGAATATTTGAGAAATTCAATGGAGCATACCGATTGTGCATCCATGTTTCATCAAAGGATGCCATATCATCTTCTTACTAATAGCTGAGGCTTGCAGTTTTGAATTGCACTTCTTTGATTTGTTTTCTTCACTGTAGTCGCCAAATAGGACCTAATAGTATCAAAGTACAAAACAAAACTTACCTCCTCTTTGTTAGAATTCGATAGCTCGGTGGCACTCCTGCATTAGGTGCCTAGGTGCAGGGGTCATTAACTTGGAGTCTCATTTATATTCTTAAAGTGACTTTAGTAATGTGTTTTTATTAAAGTACCTTTTTGATGTGACTTTATGATTTAAAAGTGAGTTTCACTTTATTATGTTTTTAAAGTGACTGTAAGTCTTAAAGTGTACTTTTAAATATTTAGGGTGATATGACTTTTCAAAAAGTAAAAATTTGGTGTAAAGTTCACTTAGGAGATTTAAGTGAGTGTGAGATTAGATCCCAGCCATAGATCTCTTGGCCAAGATCTAATCTCGTCCATTGAAGGTGAAAAGTCATGAGAATAACCCTAATAGGGTAAATAAAAGTGCTGAGACTTCATTTGGGCACATTATTCAAGAGAGAATTCTTGAGTGGCTCGATTTCCAAGAGAGGAGCTTGGTGAGAAGTGTGAGAAACACATTTTTGCAGGAGATTGCTGAAGAGATTGAGAGGAGGGTTTGATTTTCAGGACAGCTGAGAGAGAGATTCACAGTCTGCACAGAAATCGAGGAGGAGTACAGGAGCATTAAATGTTGACACAAAAATCGAGGAGGTGTATTGCTGCACAGAAATCGTGGAGAGGTACGGCCTGCATTTAATGCTGTACGGCTGCATTTATTTGCACAGAAATCGAGGTGCTGTACGACTGCATTTATTGTTGTACGGCTGCATTAATTTTTGCACATAAATCGAGGAGGGTACGGTTGCATTAATTGCTGTACGGCTGCATTAAATTTCTGTTCAGTCTGGCACAAAAATCGAGGTGCTGTACGACTGCATTAAATGCTGTACGGTCTGGTATAGAAATCGAGGTAGAGTTGCATGCTGGTTTTGGCACAGTTTTCGAGAAGAAAATAGCACGGAAACCAAGACAGATTTCTGGGTTGAAGATAAGTTGATTTTTGACTGTAAAAATTGATGTATGATTTTTCCTGAATCTCAATAAAATTTCTCTTGCATGCTGGTTTTCCCCCAGGGGTTGAGGGGGTTTTTCCAGGGTCAAAGTTGACCAAAATACTGTGTCTTTAAATGTGTTACAGTCTTCTGCTATTTATGTTTTTCCGCTGCTAAATGTGCTTTATAAACAGTATATCAGCCTACAGGATAGTTCCATTGAATGGTTAATTAATGTGCTTGATTGTGGTTTACTGTTGAGGCCTGATATTGATGGTTTATGAAGTGTTTGACAAAATCTGTAAGTGAACAGAGGTCTGATTTTTAACATGGTATCAGAGCTGGGGCTCTGAGATTTCAGTAGACTGTTGGGCAGCAGAGAAGTGCTGATTTTTTTTAAGATACTAGTGCATGTGAAGTAACAGCTGTCTGTAAATTTTTTTTTGCTGAAAGTGGGCAGAGAAGTGCTAGTTCAGTACAGCTGATATTTTTGGTCAAAGAAGACAGAGTGTGCCTTGTTGGAAAAAGAGCAGAAGAGAATGATGGCTTGCATTCGGTATGAAGATAGGTTGGAAGGGATTTCCAACTACTTACAGTGGAAAGCACGGATGGCAGCTGTTCTCAAGGAAAACAAGTTATGGGCCTTTGTTAGTACCACAGTGGCTCCTCCCGTAGCTGATCCTATAGCCCTTGACATACATGAGGTGAAGGAGGCCAGAACGTAGAGACTGCTTCTGGATGGTGTTAAAGATCACCTCATCCCACATTTGGCAGAGAAACTAACTGCTAAGGGGATGTGGGATACTTTAAAAAGTTTGTATGAGAACAAGAATGAAAATCGTAAAATGGCCCTAAAAGATAAGCTTCGTGGCACTAAGATGGTGAGAGGTGAGAATGTAACCTCTTACCTCACTAGACTCAGACAGATAAAAGATGAATTGAGTGCAGTTGGTGAGGTGATTCCTGATCCCGAGTTAGTGCGAATAGCCCT
>LPNX010420686.1:59102-87745 GCA_001517045.1 Pseudotsuga menziesii | reverse complement strand
AGTCATAAAGTGTACTTTTAAATATTTAGGGTGATATGACTTTTCAAAAAGTAAAAATTTGGTGTAAAGTTCACTTAGGAGATTTAAGTGAGTGTGAGATTAGATTCCAGCCATAGATCTCTTGGCCAAGATCTAATCTCGTCCATTGAAGGTGAAAAGTCATGAGAATAACCCTAATAGGGTAAATAAAAGTGCTGAGACTTCATTTGGGCACATTATTCAAGAGAGAATTCTTGAGTGGCTCGATTTCCAAGAGAGGAGCTTGGTGAGAAGTGTGAGAAACACATTTTTGCAGGAGATTGCTGAAGAGATTGAGAGGAGGGCTCGATTTTTAGGACAGCTGAGAGAGAGATTCACAGTCTGCACAGAAATCGAGGAGTACAGGAGCATTAAATGCTGGCATAGAAATTGAGGAGGTGTATTGTTGCACAGAAATCGAGGAGAGGTACGGCCTGCATTTAATGCTGTACGACTGCATTTATTTGCACAGAAATCGAGGTGCTGTACGGCTGCATTTATTGCTGTACGACTGCATTAATTTTTGCACAGAAATCGAGGAGGGTACGGTTGCATTAATTGCTGTACGACTGCATTAAATTTCTGTTCAGTCTGGCACAGAAATCGAGGTGCTGTACGGCTGCATTAAATGTTGTACGGTCTGGTACAGAAATCAAGGCAGAGTTGCATGCTGGTTTTGGCACAGTTTTCGAGAAGAAAATAGCACGGAAACCAAGACAGATTTCTGGGTTGAAGATAAGTTGATTTTTGACTGTAAAAATTGATGTATGATTTTTTCTGAATCTCAATAAAATTTCTCTTGCATGCTGGTTTTCCCCCAGGGGTTGAGGGGGTTTTTCCAGGGTCAAAGTTGACCAAAATACTGTGTCTTTAAATGTGTTACACTCTGCTGCTATTTATGTTTTTTCGCTGCTAAATTTGCTTTATAAACAATATATCAGCCTAAAGGTTAGTTCCATTGAATGGTTAATTAATGTGCTTGATTGTGGTTTACTGTTGAGGCCTGATATTGATGGTTTATGAAGTGTTTGACAAAATTTGTAAGTGAACGGAGGTCTGATTTTTAACACTCTTGGAGCTGTTCTTGTAGAGTAACTCTTTATTTTTCTTCAGCGGAGTCGCCAGGAGAGACCTACCAAATTAGATCAAAACAAATCTCACCAAAGTACAAAACAAGAACGTACCCGAGTTATATGAAATATGTTGGATGTATATGAAAGATACTTTTCCTTTGTGTCCCCAATAACAATGCCAAAAATGTTACCGCTAAAACTAGCACACCTTTGCAAATGAAGGCTATGTAGACCTAATGCTAGTGACAGTAAGCTTGAGGAAGAGTTAAACCCAATGTCACCCTAGTTTATGCTCTCAACACTTTGGGTAACTCCAAACCCAAGGGGAGATCCTAATCAGTGAAAGATACTTACAACCATCAACAAGCCACAAATACCTTCCACGAAATCTTAATAGCTAGGATCAGTGCCTTATCATAGTCAAACAATATTCAAATCTAGACACAAGAATCATATTTAAATGGAGTTGTTCACTTTATCACAAATTCTAGATAATTTCATGCCTTTCAAGGCAATCTCATTTCTCCCAAGACAATGTCACACTTCCCAAGGAAGGCACACCAAAATGTGCACCCTCAAGGGAAAAAGGACAGTTGGACCAGGGAAAACTTAGAAGGTAGGTCAGAAATTCCAAACAACCTCCAATTCTCCAATTAGGAGGGTTTCACGGATCCCAATGCACTTCCTCATATGAGGATGCCCTCTAGGGTTTGTGGCTAATACCCTAGGTGAAATTTTAGGTTGGACTAGAAAAACAAATTAATTGCTACTTGTTGCCGCCTTTCATGCACCTCGAGGGTTTGGGCGTGGCAGAAATCTTCAAGCCACTGGGTGCGTCCTTGGGGGCAAGTCTCGAGTTGAGATACTATCACTCAACAGTCAATTCCTCCGTCTAGGCCAACTCCTAGTGAAGCCAAGGGGGGTGGTCCCTATTAGAAGAAAATCTATGGTTTTTAGTCTACGAAAGAAAAGACTAAATCTCGGAGTTAAAATGAAATGGATAAAATAACACAACGGACTATTGCAAGAAAGAGATCACATCAACATCATATGACAATGTAAGCACCATTCACGACATTTTGTAATAATTGATTTAAGCATTGAAAGTAAAAAAGACTAGTGCCGATGAATATGGAGTGCTTGTAAAAGTGGAGTGCTGTTGTGTCGTGTAAGTATTGCAGTTGTCTCGTTGGTCAGTTTTAAAATTATTAATGAGTAATTAAGGGCATGGGTTAATTGTGGGTTTGGCCCAACAAGTCAAGTCCCTTCGAACTGAGTGCTAAAGCGGTAATACCAAGTGTCCAACGGGGCGAGGATGAACCTGCTTTGGAGTAGCCCCCTGACTTTGTAGTAGATACCCTTTGCAACATCTTGAGTTCTCGAGAAAATCACTTGTGTGGATTTTCCTATTAAATCTAGTAACTCGTATCCCTTTCTGATACAACCAACTGATCAGACGAGCTGCAGCGGTGTAGAGCATACGGGGAAGGAGTCTTGGTTTATTTTATTAGAGACGTAACAATGAGTTGTTTAGATGACGCCCAAAGAGTCTCTTTCACCTTTCGGGTACTCGGGAAAGCAACGGTTGGATTGATTTAAAAAATTGAGAACAAATAAATAAAAAGAAATATTTTCTAATTAATCCTACCACGAATATCTTTCACCCTTTCGGGGTACTCGGAAGAGCGTGGGTTAAGTATTTCTTTTACTTCCTTGATCAAATAAACAACTAAACTAAAGAAAAAATGTAAAAAAAACAAAAAACACCAAAAACACCGATTCCCCAACTGTTGTTTAAGTCTATTAATGCCCCCTCCTTTAATCCATTTCTTGCAATACTTGCAATACAATTTCCCTTCAATGACATCAGCATGGATCCATGCCTGATCTTTTCCTTTTGGGGACAATCTAGAATCTAAATGCAAAGTAAATCTAAACAAGCAAAGAAAATAAAAAAAAATCTTATTATTTTGGCAGCAAACAATAGAAAGCATGACTGATATTTGTTAATTTAATGAGAAAAAAAGAAACAGTGGCTAGTTGGAAGCTAACATACATTTAGGTAACACAAAACCGGTCTCCAACATTTCAATTCCTCCAATCCTGTTAATTGTTCTTCACTATTGGACGCTCCTCCAAGCCTCCATGAATCCAAACAACAATAATGGCAAATGCTCACAAACATCTTACAACAGAAGTGTGAGGAAAATTGAGGGGCAGGGGGTCATTTTATGGCCTTAGGTTAGGGTTAGAATAAGAAAAATCTAAAAATAAAAAATAAACATGTTTTTTTGGAGTCCACATACATGTGGGTGTTTTACCACAACTGACTTGACTGACTCGGGTTGCAACTCGGTCAACTCAGCCGACTTGGCCAACTCGAACCCTAACTCGGTCGACTCAGACCCCAACTCAGCCGAATCCATGTCAAATCGGCCACCCGAGCCAAGTTGCAAGCCGAGTCAGCTTGGCCAGGGGTCAACTCAGCCAACTCAACCAACTCGGACTCGGACTCGGCTGATTTTTAAAACACTGATTTATACTGATCAGTGGAGAGGCCTAATAATCAAACTTGGCTGACTTATCCTCCCAATTAGTGCCGACTTGCCTTGGGGGTGTCAAAAATACATTTTAATAATACTTTTGTGGGTACTACTGACCCGACTTACAACAGAGGTTTTACCTCAAGACTTTACATGACCAAAGACATTAATGACATCCCTAATTGGAGGAACAACATCTCCGAAAGGGGTAATAACAATAATAATACAAAATAGAATATCTTCCGTAGCTACATTTCTTTCACAGCTTTGAATCTGGCTAGGTGGCTCTGGCAATTGGCACAAGGTTTTGGCTATGGCTTTGGCTTTGGTTCAAGCTCTCTTGTTCTCGCTCGCTTGTTTCTGACCTTCAATCATTCCCCATTGTCAGGAACAAAGTGAGGAGTAAAACAATCTGTCATCTGCAAGATGTGTCATTACTTGAGAACAAAATCGTCAGTATGACACATATATCTTCTTCACTGTTGACGACCATTGCCAAGAAGCAATCCACCCAAAGTGAATCTTCTCTCTTGCAGGTTTCTTCAGTATAAAGCATTTGTCTGAATAATGCGTATGCTTTCCACAATGATTACAAGGATAGAGATCAAAATACCGATCTTCCATGTGACCATCTCTGTGACAATGTTGACATTTTAAAATTTCATGCATATCTGAAGGAGGTGAAGATGAACTTTCCTGATGGAATCCAACACTTTGAAACTAGATAGGTTTGGAATAATCGGGAACGTGAAAAGCCACTTCCTCGTCGTATCCAAGACTGGTTCTATGCTTGTTGTGGCTGATTTCTTTCCAAGGTTTGATGATGGGCTTGGAAAGTGCAAGCAAAACCTATGAATGACAATATTCATCTTCATTTTCTTTTGAAGTGGCATCAATCATGTGAATATGTGAAACTAAATGTGCAGGCTGTTGATTGTTCTGAACAGAAACATGTTCAGAATGTTGATTCTTTTGGTGTTTTCCTCGTGTTGGAGCTGTGATTCAAGCTTAAGAAATTCAACTCTCTTGTGAGTCTCGTAAACAAGTTAGTACAAATTTTAGAGTTGCCTTGTTGATTGAGATTGTGTTGTCAACAACAATGAGTATTAGTGTTCAGTAACTCTAATAATTTTCTAGTCTGAGCCATCTAAAGACTAATAAAAGACACAAAGGGTTTCATGCAACTCCACCCTTTCACAACAAGACTCAACAACGAAGACTCCAACTCAGAAAATGAAAGGGTGCTGGCTTTTATCAAAAGTGCACTCGTTTACGATTCAACACACTTCAACTTAATTACCTATTGCAAGTACAATTGAACTTACAAAAAATATTGTTTGCAAGTTACAACTGGTCCCCAAAATGAATGCTTTACCTCCTTTTGTGATTGATTATACTTTCTTGTTGTGTCAAGGTCACTGAAACAACAGGCCTCCAATTTATTTTATAGCACTGTCCACTAGCTGCTTCTATAATACAACTTCTTTTTTCTACAATAACAATCTCTGTAACAACCCTTGCAATACAAGTTATATTGCAGTTTACAAACTTGGCATCACAAGCCAATGCAATCTCAATACAATAGCAATCTCTGCAATAATTTACAGTCTTCAAACTCTGCAATAATCTTGTTGCAATATAGTGAGCTACAATATGCAATCTCTGCAATTAATCAATGCAATACCTATTAGAGATAGCACAATTAAAGGGAAAACAATGCTACTCAAGCATATGTCTCTGCATTCAATTGATGGTATTGCCAAATTTTACAAGTAGAACAAGAGGTAGTTGATGATGATACTTCTGCACTCCAGTGTGTTCTAAACTCAGAATAAAAAGGTGCTGCTCTCTGCACCATCTTATCTTCTTCGAAGAAAAAATCCAGTACTAATTGCAGCAGGTGGACAATCAATACCTGTGACGCCTCTGGATACTTTCTATGACTGCATGCTTGACTTGGTGTTTTTTCTGGCTATTGATGCTCCTTTCTGTTTGTTTCAGAAATATCTGTCAATATTTGTATCCTTGCATTTTGTTGAGTATTTATAGCTTTATGTCCTCTAGTCCTATGCTGGGTGGGAGCACCCCCCACCCCCTTGCTCCCGCTACCGAAGCTAGCTTCGTTCGGAAGCTCGCTCCCAAAACGCTCCCAGTTTTGGGAGCACGCTCCCAAGGCGCTCCCGAGCGGTCCCTTCCTTTTCTATACTAGGTTGATCATTTGATGACAATGTTATGGTACCTCCCTTCTTTGCCAAGCTCCTACAAAAGTTTTTATGGTTGATCATTTGATGATAATGTTATAAGTTATAACTACTAGATGATTGATGTTATATGGTTTAATCCATGTATTCTATAGCTAATTCAACATCCTACATGTTTTTTAGATATAAATCCATCAAAATATATTAAAATATATACTATCCAAAAAACACTCTCGAAACGCTTCCAAAACGGGAACTTTTGAAAATTTCGCTTTTCGCTTTGCTCCCACTGCTTGCTCCCACTCCCCTCTCCCAACAACATAGCTCTAGTCACATTAATAAATTCCAAAGGATAACTGGAATTTTGAGCTCTTTTCATCATTTTTTAGTAATTGACTTGGAAAATTATCACAAACCCGCATACAAAAACCAATACACCATCGATAAGCACATATACAACTGTTAACAAAATCTTGTGAGATTGGACTTTGATGTTTGAGATTGTATGTGGCGTTGCTGATGAGATTAATTATTGGAGGCGATCCTCTGATATGGATTGTAGATTACGAAATTTTCTCATCGTGTTTCTTCTGCAACGTACCTTCTATCTATGGGCCTTACGACAGTTGCTGCAATGGTCAGTTTGCAACTTAGGGTTTGAGCAGCTCCACAACTCAACTCAGAATCTCCAGCCTCCTTTGAATCATGAATGGCGTGTGCAACAAAATATAAGAAATACAATAGCAAATTGTTGCCACTCCAGTCATTACAAGATGCATGTCTCCAATTGGCTCCAGCTCCATGCAGATTCAATGCATGCCCTTTAACTCCATGTTTCTGCATAGGTATCTTTGCCTTTTGACTCCACTTCTCCATAACTCTAGGTCAAGTTTGAGGAAGCAACAATAATATGATAGCAACACGATATCACCTAACTCAACACATTTCAACTAGTGTTTAATAACCAGATGAATACACCAATGTGCAGCTCCTTCACAACTTGTCTAAGCAGCTGCACGCTGCTCCAACAATTTATTCTCGGGCAGGTACGAGGCTATTCTTCAACACAAGTAGTCTATTCTTCAACGATAGCATTCAACATTAATAGTTCCAATGATAGCTCAAAGCTCCAGTGAAAGGTTCACAACTTGCAGGTGGAGGAGGCAACTCACATATTTTTCCATTTTAATAGTTTCGAAGTAGTCATACTTGTGCATAGGGAAAACATAAATCCTACAGAATACCCTATTGTTTTGTGTTTCACGAAGTTTACTGATCAGGATTCTGTGAGAACTGTGGTGGATCCTTTACAGGGCTATAAGTTTGACGAGGATGACACCAATTCACCTTTTCTAAGGTGAAGTTATTCACGTCCATGAAGGAGTTGAGATGAGCAATATAGATGACAACATTGATTTTGGGGGTTGGTCCACAAATTTTCAAAATACAAAGCATGAATAGGAATTAGGGTTAGGGTAAAACAATGCTCGACTGATTGATACCTCTGACGAAGGCAGAACTGGAATCACCACAGTATCACCAGTGCAACTCCACGATAGGGATGGAGACGGGAGTAACTCCAAAGTCTAGACCATAAATTAAATCAAGTTGATTTGATGTCTCCATGTAGGATGGACTTATTAGTTACAGGTATGCCTGCACAATATCTCCATCATGTAGGTCACGATAGAGGGAGGTAACAAATGGACATTGATGGAATACTCCGAAAATAGACAAGCGGAGATAATCTTGAATGCATTGAATAGTAATATGCTAGAGAGTAGAGAAGACAATGTGCAGGTCACAGATCTGGCGGGAGAAGACTGGGGAGAGCCCTACTCTGATAGGAAAATACTACCGAGCTGAGAATATTTTACAGGCCCTAAGAACAATAAGACAACTTGTTGAATTTTGACATTTGTATGATGTTTTAAAAAATTGCAGACTGTAATAGAGATAACAATTGAGATTTTAACAGCAGTAAAACAAATGCAGTAGTAAAACAAGCATCACACAATTGAACACACGATTTTTCACGGGGAAACCTTTGAAGGACAAAAACCCCAAAGCATTAATAATTCATCCTGTAAATGAGATGACTGAGTTTGGACACGAGGAGAGAATTAGTTCACAGAACTCTGAGATGAATGTATAAAAAAATTTCCAAAACCGAGAATGCCTTAGCAGGCTTACTGCTGCTATCCTTCTGCTGCTGCCATGTGGACTATTTTCACTGCTGCCACGTCAACAAGGTCTGTTGTTACCTCTCGGATGCCTGCTTCCACCTCAGCGAGGGTTTGTTGATGGACTGTTGCAGCCCTAATAGGGCTCGGATACAAGGAAAGCCCTACCAAGGCTAGTGGGCACCGCCACCGAGAGTTGTTGGCACTCTCCTGCTGCTACCCCATGACTGTTAACCACCATCGTGAGCAACTACTGCTGTAGCAAGCCTTCACCGTGAGCTGTAGCAGCTCTGTTGCTATTGCTCCTCACCATTGAGACCACCCCCTGTAAATTTTCCTTTAATATTCAACTAGGGCTAAACAGTGCATGCAAAATATCAACTGATAACCACACATGAATATCTTTTACATTATGTAGCTGAATATAAAACTGAGAAATAAATCACAACATCACATCACAATATTGCCACTATTATTTTGGGTATGGAAATCCCTGGAAAAACCCAAGATGGGAAAAATGGTGCAGCAGTCAGATATAGATTTTATTATGAGAAAATATGGAACTTTTACAATCACTGCAAATTCACCCAAACCTGGCGAATGTTGTACCCAGCAGAATCACTGGGCAAATCCCAGCTAAACCTCAACACCCTCCTGTGTGAGTGTACGGCTTAGCTGTACGAAGCTCGATGATCCTGTTGCTTGCTCCTCCGTCTTCTCAGCTTAATCCTCTGTCTGACTTTCTCTCCCTGTCTGTATCCTGTCTCTGTCGGAATACAAGTGTGTGTTCTCTCCACCAATTGATCTCTCTTTTATAACTTTAGGTAAAGCGAAAAACCTAATTTCACTTTCACTTTAACTAGTGGTTCACTAAAGTTAATTTAGATCACTTTAATTTATTTTCCAAAATAAACTTAGGAAAAGTAAATTAAATACAATTGGTTTCCTAATTTATTAAGTCTTCTGCATGCAAGAACACATGCATGCAGGAAGACCTTCCTTGTTGCTACTAGTTTAACACCCTCCATTGTGAATTGCTATGTGCCGTGAAGAAAGAGACCCAAGCAAGCTAAGAGCTGCCATGTTGGAGAAAAAGAGAAAGATAACCAACCACCGAAATTTTTCCTCAGTCAATCATAGCTGCGATGATGGTGAAGATCTTAGTCACGAATTGTTTTGGAGTAGTGAAGTGATCTTGGATGATGATGAAATGAGTTGAATAATTCTTTATTTATATTCCATCAAACAATAATATGCTTCCATGTAATTAGGACGTTGACATTAGGGCTTCCTTTCTTTTTCATCTTTGACCCTTGACTTTTAATGTTTTGTGGTTCAAAGGTCTTTTTGGTGTGTCTTTTGCCACTTGGTCCTTCATTTGGTCACATGGACCAAGACTATGGTTTCATGATCCTTCAAGTGTTTTTGTGACCACAACAAGTTGTCTCAAGAGTTCTTCAGGGTCCTCATGATTCATTCATGTCCACTCAAATTACATCTTCATAAATAAGGAGAATTATTAAATGCTTTATCTTGATCTCCTTGTTGCCTCCAAGATCATGAGCTAGGTCTCTCAGCCAGTGGTAGCTAATCCCTGGAGAAGGTTTCATAGCCCATAGATCAAGGAGAGGAGTGCATCACTTGCCCAGACCCAGTCTAGGGCTTATGGTGATGACCTGGTAACTAACTAGGTGCCTTAGCCCCAGGTTGCATCAGATGACTCTATGTCAAATACTTAGTAACTGACCAAGCGCCTCCATTCTCCCAGAGAATGGCCCCTCAGCCCCAGACTGAGATCCTAGTCTCGGACTGGGTTAAATTCCTGGTAACTGACTAGGTGCCTCCATTTAGTGAATGGCCTATTGTCCGTCGAGTTGCACACCAGCAGCAGGAATCTTTCGAAAGCTGTCTCTTCACTACAAGTGGGAGAAGTGTGGCCTTGGGGGCAAGCAATGAGCCAGGTACTGTCACTTGAATCCCAGCTCCTTCGTTTAGGCTAACTCCTAACGAAGCCAAGGGGGGTTGTCCCTAACAAAGAGTTTTCTAGGGCTCTTTTTTTGTTTGAGTGATGCAGATGGGTGTTTTTTAGGAGTTTTTGAATGATTACAACTTTATAATGATGAAGTAAACTAATCGCAAGATAAATGCAAGATCACAAGATTGAGGAAACAACCACTTGATGTTTTAAAGCAAGACAACCACGATAATATAAATGCTCCAGATAGATAAAAAACAAATGAAAGTCTATGACAAGGACTAGTGCCTTATGGAGTCAAAGATAGTCTTAAGTGCTTGGGTTGCTTGATACAAGCGTTCAAAATGGTAATGTTTGCGAGATCGTTTTGCAATTGTTCTTGGTTTATTTTATTGTAAATTTTATGTAATCTTGTTTTAGGTGTCTAGAAAACCTAACCGGAAATACTTTCAGTGGCTCTGTTCGAAGACATGACGGACCTGTCTGGAATCACAAGCTAGGTGTTCAGAGAATTTAACCAGCGAGTGTCCAGATTGGGTTGCCCGGCGTCCACACTTGGAATTTGCCAACTACCTGAGTATTTATCGAGATAACGCCAGTGCGTTGGTTATGGGGTGAAAGTTTTATTATGTTGAATCTTGTAAGATTAACAGTCCAATGCCGTTTCTGGGTAACCCGATTTTTTAGGTCGGTCAGAGCATACTCTGGCAAGGAAACAACGAGATAAATTCAAATTTTATTTAAAGGGAATGATGAGTTGTGGATTTTAATTAGAACACACAAGAATGCTATCCAATAGAGAGTGCTCTTGATCCTGTCTTATGGCCTGATTCAAGAGACATATCTAACCTACATGCAATGCAATGCAACCGATAAAATGCTATCTGACAGAGAGTGCTCTTGACTCGTCTTGCGATAGGTTCAAGAGACTTATTTAAATTTTACACTATATGAGATGCAAGTTACAAATAAGGAACACAAGTGATAGCTCAACAAATAACAATGTAAGACTGAAACTAGCAATTAGTGTTCTAAGCAAAAATGAAACTAATCTAGGTACATGAAGCAAATCTAAGCTAAGAACACACAAGACACTCTTCCCCAATTGGGGAAGAAACACAAACTATGGGAGGCTTTATCCCTCTTAGCCTTATTTTATTTATCAAATACAACTTTTGAGGATTTTCAACCTTGGAATGAGAAATGAAGATAGTAGAAGTGACTTTTAAATGGGCTCTTAAGAGCTTTACAAAAAATAAGAGTGTTTAAGTCTTCATGGTTTTGGTCTTGGTTTCAAATCTCCTCTTGGTTTTGCAATCTTCTTCTTCTCTTTGATGATCTCTTCTTCTTCTTCTTCAAGTCCCTTTCTTGAGTTTTCTTTTGCTCAAACCTACAACACAATGCAAATCACACTACAAGCACCCTTTAACATTAGTCAAATCAAATGAAAAGGAAACCAGATGCAACTAAGATCTAAGTATCAAAAATGAGATGCAACTTTTACAATGAGATCTAAGTGCAAAGCAACTTTTAAATGCAATTTTTTCTTTACTCTTTTTGAAATGAAACTAAATGCAAAACAACTAAGAGCTGAGGAGAAAAAGAGGAAGGAAAGTGGAGCAAATGGAAGCAAAGAGGGCAGCGAACAGTGGCTGCAAAAAAGAGAGAAGAAGAGGGCTGAAAAACAGTAAAAGAGGGCAGCGAAAGACAAGGAAGAAGATGGCTGAAAAATAGTAAAAGAGGGCAGCGAAAGACAAGGAAGAAGAGGGCTGAAAAACAGTAAGAGAGGGCAGCGAAAGACAAGGAAGAAGAGGGCTGGAAAAGAGTAAAAGAGGGGCAGCGAAAGACAAGGAAGAAGAGAGCTGAAAAATAGTAAGATAGGGCAGCTAAAGACAAGGAAGAAGAGGGCTGAAAAGCAGTAAGAGAGGGCAAAAACGAAGGGGAGGAAACAATCAAAAAACGAAAGCAAGAAAGGTGTTTTAGGGCTTCCAAGGTAACCAAGTTTTAATGTAGTTTGTAAGATGGAACTTGAAGCAAACCAAACCCTTAGTTCCTCCTTGAAATAATCCAAGCTGTGTAGATCCTGAAAAGAAAACCAATGTTAAACAAACAAGCTTATGATCCTGAAGATGAGCTAGATGCAACTGAGCTCACACCCTTCATCAAGATGGAAAATCCTGTCCAAAATCAGATTACTCAAACAACCCAGTGAGATCAATCAACTAGCATGCTAAGCATATAAAGATTCATCAACATTGATACAACTAAATATTTCTTGCTCATGAAATCTTGATCCAATAGCATAATCAACCAAATTATCAACTGTAAATAGGAGATTTTACGTTCTATAAAATAGACTTCTAAAACCAATTGATTTGATCACACATAAGCATTTAAATCGAAAAAATATGGAAATCATTCACCTCACAAAGTTCATTCACCATTGGCACCAAGTCGCATGGACCTCCAAAGTCTTGATCTTATTCCAAATAATGAGCATAAAGCAATTACAGAATTCTACAGAGTAAGTTTACAACAAATGATCCATCCTAAGAGAGAGCAAAGCACCTCTATATATACAAAACCAAGCCCCAGGGGGGACTTTATGAACTGAAGATTAACTCAACATGTAACTGAGTTGAAGTGAACCTAAACTGAGCTGAACCCCTGTTGAAGTGAAGAGGAACTGACCCTCTCCACCCAACTTTGTGCCAACACACCACGAAACACCCACCAACTGAGCGAGCCTCCTTCCACACGTGCGGCCTCTTCAATCTCCTTGCGCTTGCGCGAATGTACGGATCATTGGCGTGAAGGCATAATTTGAAGGAGTAAACAAAGTTTAATAATATGATCATTTATGAGAGGGGAGGGGTCCATCCTTACCCCACTCGCATCCACTCACGGCTAGCGTGAGATCCATCCTCACGTCACCCTTTATCTCCCAACCATCACGATATGCTATGGTTTAATTTTATATCCATTACGTGGAGAGGGGTCCATTTCATGCTAGCGCAACCATCTCATGAGCTAGCGTGAGAGCTCTAGCATTGACGTCACCACTCCCACACAAAACAATTAGTTACAACTCCTTATCCCAAGTCTAAGTCATAACATGGAATAATTTGTTAATGCTTGAATGACGTGTACATTTGGGGGTACATTCCATGTTAGCGCCACCATGCTCATGAGCTAGCGTGAGCCATATACTTTGAGGTCAACCTCCCTTGAAATTAATACATAGCATTCACTTAACCAAAGTTTGATTTGCCATGGTTTAAAATTCATATTTATTTGGAGAGGGGTCCACCCAATCCTATTCACACCCCTCCACACAAGCATGGCTCCTTAAAGGCTAGCGTGAGCTTTACTTCACCTTCACGTAACCCTTTTTTTTAAAACAATTCATAACAATGCCTTTTATCCATAGTTTTAACTTATATCACGTGGAAGAGGGTTGTTAACTACTTGGACCCACATGCCAAGTCACTTTCCACTATTAAAATATTAATTTTTGACTTTTCAACTATTTGACTTTTGGTGCATTTTCTCCAAAATTAGCACTTAAATGCCACTCTGATGCTCAGTTAGCCGAATGATGACTTTCGGGATGCTTCAGCCAGCCGAAACACAGTGAGAGTGGCCCCTGGGGTAAAGATGTTGCTTTGGGCTTGAAAATGAGCCCAACCATGCCGAAAACGGACTCCGGATCATTCTTTTTTCACATTTTGAATTTTTCCAATTAAACCATTAAAAATGGCTTTAAAAAAAGAAAAAATATTTTTTCTCGGAATCAATTGAAACTCTAGGGGGACCTAGTACATGTTCATATGACTCAATCGGAATGCCTAGCATGTTGAAAAACATTGACACGAAGGCTCTAATAACCTCCTAAGGCCGAAACACTAAGACAACTAAGCTTTGGAGGTGCGAGTGAAAAACTTGAAAATTATTTGTCGTTTGTTCAACAACCAATAATAACCAAGGGAAAAAACACTCGGGGCTAGTCAAATTGATGCTCAAGTCCAGAAAGTCGAGCCTTCTAAAAAAAATTAAATGCTAGGACATTTTTTACAATCTCCCCAAGGGGTTATGAACATGTATTTACTAAAAAAAAAGTTTAGCCCAAAACTGGCTAACTCTGGAGCACACTGAACTTCTGAACTCTGGAGATGAGCATTCATCATGCTCGATAACTTGTGGCTCATTAGGGAGTTCAACTATTGTATAAAATAGTTGGTAACATCTAGCTCCAATTGTGGGATGGGTACTCGTTTGATTTATTGATTAAAGAGAGTGCCCGAGAATCCAAGAATCTTTGGTACCTGCACGTAAACAAAAGTGTCTTAGATCTCATGGATATATGATAAACTGCCAAATATATACCAACAAAAGGAAATCTATTCTAGGAAATATAAAGTACAACATTTTAATATACATGAAAATATAATACAATATAATGATACAAAAAATAGACGCATAAATGTACAACAAGAGAGGGTTTAGAAAATCCCTGAAATGCCCTGGTGGGCATTTATAAGTCATTGCTGTAGAACAGCTTCAATTGCTGTCCGTTCATGAGTAGGTTCAACCTTTCTCCTTCCATAGTGTTGAGTATGAAGGAATTGGTGTCGACAAAGTTACATATGATATAAGGGCCTCTCCAGAGGCTGTTAAATTTCCCATGCTTCCTCGGTTTTTCCCTTCTTTTGTCCCACAAAAAGACCGTGTCTCCAATCTGAAAGGATCTAGGCTTAGCTAACTTGTCAAAGGTCCCCTTTACGCTCTCTTGATGTCTTAGTAGTTGGTCAAGTGATGCTCTTCTACTTTCATCAAGCTCTATAATCTGGTTAACTCTCTGTTCCATCTCATCCTTTTCTGGACTATAATCTGACAACATTCTGAAAATAAAAAACTGCATGCTGGCAGGTAGCTCTGCTGTGATACCGTATACTAAGTCAAAAGGAGACTTCCCAGTAGAATTCTTCTTTGTGATTCTATCGGCGCATAGGGCATACTTGATTTTGCTATCCCATGATTTCTTGTTGTTCCGCACAGTTTTTTTAAGAATGTTCATCAAGTTTTTGTTAGTGGACTCAGCAAGTCCATTTCTCTGTGGGTAATAATCTGATGAATGGGATAGGACAATGCCATGCTTGAAGCAAAAACCATTCATTTCTTGCAAGCTAAAAGCCTTGGCATTACCAATTGTTATCTTGAGAGGGGTACCAAATCGTGTGATGATTTTGTCCTCGATGAAGTCCATAACAACTTTTTCTGTGGCTGTTTTGGTGTGTATGGCCTCTACCCAGTTGGTGAAGTAGTTGGTTCTGGTGAAAATCCAGCCAAATCCATTGCTAGAATTATCTTTGAATTTCCCGATAAAGTCAAGGCCCCATTGCTGAAAGGGGGCAAGGACAACCACTGGTGTAAGGGGAAGAGCAGCCAACTTCTGCTTCCCCATGAAGAGCTGACACTCTTGGCAACACTTGACATGTTTATGCACATCTGCAAAGATGGTTGGCCAATAGTTTTTGGCTTTTATGGGCAGTTGTATTTGCTGCATAATGGCCCCCACAAAATCCTAAGTGGAACTCAGTCAATATTTTCTTAGAATCTTGTTCGTTAACACACCTAAGTATTACACCGTCTGGGTTCCTCCAACCCAAACCCTCCTTAGTGAGGTAATAACTAGCGGTTTTCAATCTTAGTGCCCTTCGCTATGTCCTTTAAGGTGATCAAGGCAACCTAAGTGTAACAGGAAATATATAATATCTGAGTACCAATGATGATCAGGTTCTTGTAATGCTAGTGTCATGCGTGATTCTGACCCACTGTTTTCACCAATCATATCAATCGCCTCTTCATTCTTTTGGGTTAACATCTGAGCTAGGCCTCGTCCTTTTACTAGTTTAGTAGGCTTAATCTCTAGATCATGTTCTTGGATCTTAGATACCCATGTGCCCCTTGTTCCTAAGCAATCTTGTTGGGATAGGATGTCTTTTATTGCAGCATGAGGGACATACCCTATAACTTTTGAGTAGCCAATGTATGTTCTAAAATGCTTCAGAGATTTTACTAAGGCATAGGCTTGCTTTTCCATGATAGTATACTTTAATTCTGAAATCTGTAAGGCTCTGCTCATAAAAGCAATTGGTTGCTCTGACCCTTCAAAGTTCTTCTGGAGCAACACCCCAACAATTATATCCGCAGAAGCAAAGGAGAAAACCATGAAGTCTTTAGTGTAATCGGGGCTAATCAAGACAGGTGACCTAGAGATAGCTTCCTTGATACCATTGAACGCCTCCCTTCCTTCATCATCCCATACGTTTAAACTTAGTAAAGTGCACCTCAACATTAAAATAACATAAAGTGCACCTCAACATTAAATATAACATAAAGTGCACTTAGATAGTCTCAAGTAATAATATTTTCCTCAACTTAGGCAAATAAATTGGAAAAACCATAGTAATATCTTGTGATAGTCTATTAACTTGGTAAAATGTGCATGTAAACCGTATGCTGGTTGAAAATCACTGAAATAGGAGGTCGTTGCGCAATTTGAGCGTATGGCGGGATATAAGAGCCAAACAGGTCCCCAAAAAGACCAAGTCGTTGTGCATTTGCGGGCTAGATCAAAACCATGCATGAATTCCATGTACAAAAAAAATATGATTGACCACTATAACATTGGTCGGCTAACAGTGAATCCAAAAGCTTTGAAGAAGGTATGATGATATCTTTGTAGTAGTAAGATGATGTTGTACTAAAATCAAAAGATGTCCCAGATGGACCAATAGTAGAGAATTTCCCAGATGGACCAACAATAATGATGTACATGTGCATAATCAGTGTACATAGTAATCGTGATGCATTTAACTATTTATTGTGATTCATCATATAGCATAGTTATGAGTAAATGATAATATACCCCCAAAAAGTTCATTGGATTAATGATTTAGGAACATACCATTAACATGTCAACATCAAAGTATTTACAAGGACCGATTCTTCTTTTGGGTGGATACCGATGATGAATCGGGTGAGAACGTGAATTGGCTTAGGCTAAATGAGTAACTTATAATAAAGGAGTAAGGGATCCGTTGTAGTTTAACCGACCATCCAGAGAACGATAAGTGTCTTACTAGAGGGAGTGTGTTATGAGATACCTTTCTCTTTGATCTCAACAATAATATTTCCCTTTCTTTCTTTTTCTTTTGATTTTCTTTTCATCATTTTTTCTTTTTTGCAGGATTAATAATTTGATGGATACCTTTTGGATTCTAGTGATGGCATGGCCTTAGCTCTACTGCGAGCAAGTGTCCACAGCCTCGACGAAGTTGCCATAGTTAAGCATTTCCATGCAAATAGGCCTTGCCCTGTTGCCAGTCATTTGTCCATATCCCCGACAGGGATTACCTATTCCTTCAACTGTTAACTGTTTTATTTTTATAGGGAATTTCTTTTGGATCTTAGGAAAGGACATTGCTCATTTCTATAGTTTCCTTGTTATGAAAATCGACCTTAGGGAGCATACTCAGGAATCTCCTGCATTAGGATTCTTTACTTGTAGTTCTTCTTGACTATTGATAGTGGACCATGGAGATCTACCCAAGAGTGTTCTCTAATGAGGATTCACTACAAGATAGTTACCCAAAACACATAATAGGGACAATAAGGAGCACAGAAGGTGGCATCCACAAAGGGGGAAAACATAAGTCAATATGGTCTACTCTAAACCATTGTGATGTAGACCAAAAGTGGAGTGCTACAGATGATATGGAGAAGGGAAGAAAGGGAAACTGAAGAAGGGGGAATAGCCTTTGAAAAAGCTAAGAGTCATCTTGGTTCATTGTATGCAAGTAAATCAAATCCCCTTCACTCTCATCAAGCTATATCTTGTACTACTAACTATACTCATCAAAAAAATCAAATGCATCATACAGTAGTAGTGAAGTACAACATCGATGGGTATATCATCATCAGTAAAACATGGCACAACAGTAAAAATGGCATCATAGTGACATCATCTCATCTCATCACTCATATCATATGGAAGGTCCTAACAATAGTAAAATGAGTCTAACAAAATCTGGGATATGTATGCAGAAGTGAAGAAATTAAGTAGCAGTATGCCAATATAGTATGTGGCATAAGAAGTATTGTTATGCCACATTTTTTGGGCATACTTTTTTCCAGATAAATTTTTGCTTTTTGAGCAAGATGGAATCCAGAGTATTGAGGCGCATATGCTCTTGGGCATCCCCTTTGATATGATGAGATGTATGATGTGATGATCAGACATATGCCATGTTGTTATTGCTATGCCATGCCATGATGAATTATATGATGATGTACTCTATGTTGTTATTGCCATAGTTGATGTATTAATTGTTTGATGATTATAGCTAGTAGTATCACACTTTCAAGTTGACTAGGGTACTAGATCCTTGATTTACTTATGTACTAATGAACCTAGGTGATGTTTGAGTATTTTGCAAGGATTTGTACCCCCTTGTCCGGGTCCATATTTATGACCATCCATCAATCCTCCATTCCACTTCATAATTTTGGTCTGCATCCTTGATCTAAGGTTGATGAAGTTTAACTCTTGATCTCCCCTCTGTGACCCTTTCACCATGAAGGCCTCCTAGTTTTCTCTGTGTCTCGGGCAATGTTGTGTTGCAATGATGTTTTTGGACGGTGTAGGAGGCTCACTTGTAAAACCCTGGGGTTTTCTATCATCAAGGGGGGTGAGTTGCCATGGAGCAATGATCTTTCTTAAATTTGAAGTATGATAGTATTTTACGCTTCCTAGGACTTAAAAATAAAAGGCATGAAAATGAAGCTCCCATTCTAAGACTCCTTGTACCTACAAAAAGTGAAATCAAGTTGAAGACCAAATAAAGGTAAAGAAAATCAAGAAAATAAAGGAGCAAGTCGAAAACTTGGTAATGAAGAATTCCTCTAAATAAAATCAAAAGCCAAGGTCTCCAAAAACAAAAGAAGTGCAAGAACGAAGAGTCCCAAAAATCAAATGAAGACTAGTCCAAGAAGACCAAGTCCAAGGAGCTAAAGCAAAAAGTCAAAGTCAAATAAGGGGAAGTCTAATTGCTGATGGTTAGGGGGGGATTATCTCATTACACATCATCGATTTGTGAGACACTTCTCTAGTGTTTTCCTAAGAGGTGAAGATCACATAGATCCCCTTATTCCTACATCTTGAGTCAACTAAGTCACCTTTTGACTGATAATATCACTTGTCCGACCTTGGTTGTTCCATCTTGTCCACCCTTTAGAAGAAACTAGTCCTTGCAAGTACTTAGATGTTATCATGGATTTGGTTAGTAGGTAAATCTTGCTTCGTAGAAACTGATTTGAAGATACTTGTGGTGTAGGTGTATTATCATGTATACATGACTAGCTATATGATGACTCAACGTGATGGTTAATTGCATCTTCCATGTATTGGTCCATGTGGACACCCTTTGTTGTTGGTTCACTTGGGACATTTATGATACCAATACATCTAGTTCAATGCCACAGAGAATTCATCAAGTCTTGTTCAAAGTTTCAGGGTTTGTAGTGCCAGTGTAGTAGTCTCTTTGGGGGTCAAAAGGTGGCTAATTCATATCTTAAGTTCTACAAGATATTCAGAGGGTCTAAAAGTATATTTGGAATTTGGATACCCATTTGGCCACTTACCTAGGTTGTGGTCAACCTCACTCCGCTGAAATCCCATCTCCTGTAGATAGCTGTCAATCCTTGAGTACCATGCTCGAGGTGCCTGCTTGAGCCCATAAAGAGCTCGATGTAGTCTGCATACATGCGTCTCCCTGTTCTGCACATCAAACCCCTCTGTCTGCTCAATATATACCTCCTCCTCTATCACTTTGTTGAGGAAGGCAGTCTTGACGTCCATCTGATGGACTTGCCAACCCATCTCTACTGCTAAAGAGATTATGGTCCGAATGGAAGAATACTTGGCTACAGGGGTGAAGGTCTCCTCATAGTCAATACCCTCCTTCTATGAAAACTCCTTAGCCACAAAGCATTCCTTGTACTTCTCCACGCTTCCGTCTGTTGCATGCTTCACCTTGTAGATCCACCTGGATCCTACCACCTTCTTGCCTTCAGGTCTCGGCACAACCTCCCATACCTGGTTCTTCATGATTGAGTCATACTCCTCAACCATGGCCTCCTGCCACACGTCATGTTGTGCAGCCTCCTCAAAACTAGAAGGTTCAAAGTTAATTAACTCTGTCATCAGTGCCATATAACTGAGTCTCTTTGGTGGTACACTCTATCTGAAAGATCTCTGTGGAAGATCAACCTGCCTGGAATCCTGTACTGTGGACCTGAACCACTTAGGCCTTGGCCTAGTGTCTCCCTGCTGTGGCTGCTAGATGTCCGTCTCTTGCTGCAACTCATCCTCCCCATCAAAGATAGGAGAATCCTGTCCACTTGTCTCTCTCTGACTACCAAAATTTGTGCCCTGTGTATGTACCTGTACTTTGATCCTTGTGTTTTGTGCTGGCTGTGGCTCTGCTGGTAAGTCCATAGATCTCCGCAAGGCCCTGTCCCCATCGAATTGGACATCCCTACTCACAATGATCCTCTTGCGAGCAGGAATGTGAACTCTGCATGCCTTCGAAGTCTCGCTATAACCAACAAGTAACCCCTTCTTTCCAGAAGTGTCTAACTTCTTCCTATTGTTAGCATGAACATGACAATAGCAGACACTACCGAATATGCGAATGTGACTCACATCTGGCCTAGTGCCTGTGAAGACCTCCTCTGGTGTCTTCCTCCCCAAAGTTGTGTGGGGAAACAAACCTGTTCTGAATGTAAACTGCAGTCCTGTATGCCTCGACCCAAAGGAATAGTGGTAATCCCTGATAAAATAACATGCCCTTGGTTGCTCCTACCATAGTCCTGTTCTTTCGCTCTGCAACTCCATTCTGCTGTGGGGTATGGGGCATAGTGTGCTCCTTGATCCCCTTTGTCGAACAATACTCCATGAACTCATTGGAGGTGTACTCACCCTCGTTGTCTGTTCGTAACACTAGAATCTTCTTTCATGTTTGGTTCTCCACAAGCGTCTTGAACTCTCGGAAATTCTCAAAGACCTGACTTGGCCTTCAGGAAATAGATCCAGGTCTTCTTGGAATAGTCATCAATGAAGGTTACACAATAAATGTAACCATTGAATGAATGGACACTCATAGGTTCACATACATCAGAATACACCAAGTCCAAGAGCTCCTTAGATTTATGGTCACTCTGTGGGAAAGGCTTCCTGATGTCACTCTGTGGGAAAGGCTTCTTGATGTTCTTCCCCAAAGCACAACCCTTGCAATGGTTATGCTTCTCCTCCTATACCTGAGGAACTCCAATGACAACCCGTCTTAATTGCCTCAGTGCTCCATGGTGTAAGTGTGCCATCCTCCTATGCCACAACTCACCCTGACTGTTGCTGCTACTGCTGACTAGAGCCTTTGCAGGCTCAAAGTGTAGTCTGTACACTTTCCTGCTCCTCCCGCCAATCATTCGATCCAAGCTCCTATCTGATCCCTTGGGCCTGATATGTACTCTATGTTCACAAAACTTCAACTGATATCCCTTGTCCTCCAGAGTGGAGACTGATATAAGGTTCTTGGTCAGTCCTGGAACATATAACACATTTGCAAAACTGAGGGGTTTTCCAGACTCCCTCTCAAATGAAACAGTGCCAACTCCTTGCGCTTGATACCGCGCATCATCACCTAGCTCAACGTGGATCCCTATTCCACCCTCTTGTAAGTCTCTGAAGAATCTCTTCTATCTAGTCATGTGACTAGATGCTTCACTGTCGATGTACCATATACTGTTCCCTGTGGTGCTTGCCATGCAAGCTATCAAGCAAAACTCCTCATCTAAGTTCTTGCTGAACTCATCCACCTCTGTAGATCTAGCCATTTGAGTGTTACTCTTCTTCTTCATGTCTGGGAATTGGGAGGCAAAGTGTCCGTGCTTGTGGCAGATAAAACACTTGACCTTTGACACGTCAAGGTTCTTCTTACCATCCTTCTTCCTCTTTTCCTTACCCTTGCTCTTCCCTGTAAGGGCTAGAGCCTCCTCATCCACAATCTGTAGGGCACTGCTGGATGAGCTTGATCCTTGATCCATGCGGGTCTCCTCCTGCACATAGTCGTCCCATAGTTTCTGCCAATGAGAAAGCTTCTCCCTAGCCACACCATCTTTGACAAAGGTGTCCCATGGCTTAGAGAAGCATTGAGGGCTATCCGAACTAGCTCCTCATCCTCAGCCTTAGAGCCAACAACTCCAAGCTCAACCCTAATCTGTGTGAGCCTCGTGAGATAAGGCACCACTCCTCCCTTGGCCATCTTGGTGCTGCGCATCCTCTCTTGCAGCACGATCTTCCGGTTCTTGTTCTTGCTCTGGTACAAACTTTCCAAAGCCTTCCACATCTCTAATGCGATTTTCTTCCCAAAAAGGTGAGGGACGATGTGGTCCTTCACCCCATCCAAGATGATCAACATGGCTCTGGAATCAATCTTCTTCCATGCTACTAACTTTGCTGGATCTGTGGGTGCAACCTTCGTGGAGTCAATGTGCTCCTCTGCATCACTGGCGTCCAGGATTCTTGTGATCCTCTCTTTCCATGTAGGAAAGTTCTGAGCACCCTGGAGTCTATCCTCAACTCTCAACTGCACGACCATAGTGAAGTGTTACCTGTCAAACCCTAGATCTGAAAGTCTAGGTTTGTGTCTTCCTATAGATCTGCCCCTGATCTATCAGTGCTGCTGCAAATCTCTCAGCTTTAGCTCACCAGAGCTCTGATACCATGTAAATTTTCCTTTAATATTCAAACTAGGGCTAACAGTGCATGCAAAATCTCTACTGATAACCACACATGAATATCTTTTACAGTATGCAGCGGAATATAAAACTGAGAAATAAATCACATCACATCACAATAATGACACAATTATTTTGGGTATGGAAACCCCTAGAAAAACCTAAGATGGGAAAATCGATGCAGTAGTCCGATATATATATATATTATTATGAGAAAATATGGAACGTTACAATCACTGCAAATTTACCCAAACCTGGCGAATGCAGCTACACATCAAAATCACTGGACAAACCCCCAGCTAGATCTCAACACCCTCCTGCAAGAGTGTACGACCCAGCTGTACGACCTCACACGTGTGGATCCGTACGACCGTACGACTGTATGGCTGATGTACGGAATCCGTATGCTCTGTATTTCATCTGTACGGAATAGTACAACGTCCCTCTGCAGCTCCTACTTGTTGACTTGTGTGGTTTCTGTTCGCTCGGTGAACCTGCTTCTCGATCCTCCGTCTTCCCAGTTAAATCTTCTGTCTGAGTTTCTCCTTGTCTGTATCCTGTCTCTATTGGAATACAAGTGTGTGTGTCCTCTCAATCAATTGACCTCTCTTATATAACTTTAGGTAAAGCGAAAACCCTAATTTCACTTTCACTGAAAGTCAATAATTTATTAGATCACTTTAACTATTTTCCAAAGTAAACTTAGGAAAAATAATTAAATACAATTGGTTTCCAGTTTTAGAGACTTCTGCATGCAGGAAGACATTCCTTGTTGCTGCTAATCTAACAGGCCATTCCCCAACCATTACATGCAAACATAATCGAATGCAATATCATTATGTAAACAAACTAGACTAAGGGTCGAGCTCTATGACCATGCCCTCTACATCAATCATTTATAACATTTGAACACATTGAGTTCGAAACTCGTTACATGAACTAAACCCCAAGTGTTATGCAATACATAAAATGCAAACAATATATTATACAATACGCATAAATGGGATAACAAATGATCTCAAGGATCGAGCCTCTCGGCGGAGTCCAAACTCTAAACAACATTTAAACCATCATAAGGATCTATAGATCACAAATTGAGTCTAATGGGCTCTGCCCAGTTTGTATTAAAAAAATACATTAACTAATTGAATGATTGCTCAAGTCGCTTAATGACTGCTCGAGTCGCTCAGGTTTTTGTACGACCTCTTTCTTCTAAACAAATATACAATACTATCCATTGTAGAAATAACATTTAATAGCCCAGTACGGTGCTCCGACGAACCTCATGGTTCAACCCCTAACATTTACAATTATATAAACAAAATTAACCTTGCAATGATGGATAAGGCGAGGCGCTAGGGCTTCATCACAAGCAAATACATAAAACTATAAGCTATATTTCATGGAATCAAAGATGCAAAGACGGTGCGAGGCCTATTTTTTGTTACACATATACAAAAGCATAATATTACTAGACTAGCATATATCAATTTTAGTAAAAAAGATTCAAGACTAAAATGAAAATAATAAAGGCGGGAAGCCTGTATCCGACCGCTAGTTACGGATTAACCAATAATAAAAAAAATTGAGTTTCAGACTCATGGCAACATATGAAAACAATTCATGACTCGGTGACAATATATTTACTCTCCAAAACAATGATAAGCCAGAGTACATACAGGCAAGGCTAAACACCCAACTCATACATTGCATATCAATGCTACAATAACTATTATGTAGCCAAGCCTATGGTTATCCATAAGACCCCTAAGTTACTATTCATAACTAAAGCGAATACACACATCTTTGCCGTAGGAAATCCACTCTCATATTTTGGTCAAGGTTAACGCAACAAGGCTGTGGCTTACCCATAGTTCAAGCCATGCCTTGTTCTTGAGCCCATACGTTGTTGAAGACCTGTTTCCCCTTGTTTAAGCCCAAACGATATCCACGAAAGAAAAAAAGTTTGGCATACAGGTGAGGCTAAACACCCAACTCATACATTGCATATCAATGCTACAATAACTATTATCGAGCCAAGCCCGTGGTTATCCATAAGACCCCTAAGTTACTATCCATAACTAAAGCAAATACACAGATCTTTGTCGTAGGGAATCCACTCTCATATTTTGGTCAAGGTTAACGCAACAAGGTTGTGGCTTACCTATAGTTCAAGCCATGCCTTGTTCTTGAGCCCATACGTTGTTGGAGCCCCTTGTTTAAGCCCAGGATATACCTACGAAAGAAAAAAAGGTTGGAGTCAATAATATGTACCCATAAAGAATAATATGTAACAATAATGAATACAAATAACAATAAAGAAAAACATCCACTATATAATATACTTACCCAGGAAAAGTCGAGGAGGCTGTGATGAAAGCAAAGCTAAATATCCATGCTCCTCACGAGTTGGCACCCTGAAGCAAATGTTGAAAATTGAAGTTACACGGTCACACCATGGAAAATGTCATGGTTTGATAGACATAATATTTATTGATGTAATGATTGATGAGGGAGCCAAGCTCCATGGCTCCTTGGAGGAATCTAAACTTCTCTAGCAAAATGCCAAACACAAAATGAACTAGAATAGTCTCGAATAGACCTCAAAATCCTGGATTTCAATGCGACGTACTGTACACTTAAATGCAAAGGGGTACGAAAGCTAAGTGGAGGCAAAAGGCCATTCAAGTCCCCACATTATGTATTGGTTGGCAGTAGTCTGTCACTGTCGTAGTAAATGCAAGGAGTTGCTAGGAGGGCAGGGTAGGATAAACCCAACTTGCTATAGTTCGATCATACTTTTTTGTAAGTAGCGAAAGTGTTGACCAAGGTAAGGGACAAGGATGATCGCTATGTTTGTTCCATGATCCATCCCTTTACCATACGCATGACATAGAACCTGCAAACAAGCTTGCACGTTAGCAGAGGAGGTTAAGTAAACCTTTACTGCATTTCGAAGGCTAACCTGTCCTAAAAATGCAAGAGTTCAACACATTTAACAAACATCGTTGCTAGGATATGGTCACGACTTAGTCTTGCAAATGGATCAATGAGAAAGTTTACAAGCATACATTATTGTATAGTTTAGGACATGAATAATATACACACAAATTATGTTCTAGAGATAAAAACAATTGTAATAGCAGTATCATAATAATTTGACAAATACGATGGAGTTAAATTACAAAGTGTGTGTATATATATATATATATATATATATATATATATTTATTGTGGTTCACCTAACCCCCAGCGGGGCTTGTTACATCCACAGGAATGGGGGGCCCACCCGAAGGGGCCTCGACCATTCACTCTGATTACAGAGCTAACCCAATGGGGACATCAAGTGAGGCCCTTATATAGCTATGTATAGCCTCTCGGGGATTTGACCTTGAGACCTTATGCTCACAACTTACAACAATCGACCACTTGAGCTAGCCCACCGGGCTACAAAGTGTGTGTGCATATATATATATATATATATATATATATATATAAGGTTTCCATATGAGCCCAACCCTTAGACCATGGCAAGTCTGTACCTGTACTAAGAAATAATCTGAACTCCAACATTGAACAACCAATGTCTTGGAGAAGCACAACTGCAACAAAGTTAATAATGAAGTTTGATCTCTAACAATGACATCGCAAATATAGTTCATCAAACTATGCTGGTAATTCAAAAGGAAAATCATGACTGCGGAATAATACTCAATGATAGGCTTGATGGCATCATAGCTTATTAAACAATCATAATTTAAAAATAAATTTGCAGTTGAAATTTCGGGGTTGTTACAGAAGCAGATCAACCAAGCTATGAAAAAGGTACGGGAAAACAAAACTAAGATCTGGAATGAAAACAATGAGCTTCCTATGGTCACTCTTCCATACATCCATTGTACCAAGAATAAGTTTGCCAAGATTCTAAGGAAAAAGAACATAAGGGTGGCTTTCAAGTTTCTCCCCTCCGAGACTCCAAGAGTCCAAACTCCCTAAGAAATATGTTAGACACAGCCATAGACCCTATAGAGAAAAAGCTTCACCAAGGACTCTACGCGATACCATGTTCATGCGGAAAAGTGTACGTTGGTGAGACCGCTCGCTCAATTAAAAGTGCGGACATTCAACATTGTAGAACCAAAAAATCAGCCGTTGCTGAGCAATCCTGCAATACTAACCACCAAATTTGCCTTGAAAACTCAAAATTTCTAGCTACTATCCCACCTTACTACAAAAGAAAAATACGAGAAGCATTAGAGATTGAAAAATTCACAAACAATATGAACCGCTACGATGGATTAAAATTAAAAGAAGCATGGAAGCCTGTTGTACAGCTCTTGAAAGATAAGGTCAGCCCATTAATAAATGAACACAATTCCTAGCCGACATAATTTGATGAAAAGATGGATCAAATATTTGAATTACTATTAATTAAAGATACACCCATGTAGAAAAACTCATGAAGGTTTCGAAGAAAGCCTCTCCTGACGATGGACCTTCTTTAGGGTTCAAAACTGTTGAGAAACAATCAACACCACAGGTTCCTTTTTATCAATGGTTGTACATGTTGACTTTCTTATTTAATCCATAGATAAAGTAATTTGTCTACAAGAGAAATGATTACTGTTTTTTGCTGCAGGCCTCAAGTAACCATAGCCACAGCTATTGTCCTTTGCCACCGTTTCTATCATCGTCAATCTCACCTGAAGAATGATAGATACGTGAGTATGACAGAATGCACATTATGCATATTTTGAATTATTTGATAGTATGAATAATTTTTTGTGTTTTTAGAATAATGGGCTTTAATCTTTAGTTGGTTCAATTATTTTCAACTTTCATAATTGGTCTTTTTTGAAAAGATGTTTATCTGATTTATGAGTTTTTGTTTATACTTTGTTTTGGAAAATTGTTGTTTTGGTTTCCGAGTAAGTTGATGATAGCCTCACAAAGCTTTGTAGCCTTTTTCTAAAATGATACTTTGACAGTAGTTCAGGTATAAACTAAATACATTGTCTGTTTTAACTCAATATTTCAACTTCATGGATTTTGCATGATTAGTGACCAATCTCATGAGATTAACATAATGTTTTCATAAACTAAGACACCAATTTGTTGCTTTCTGTCATTTTCATTTTTGATGATCAAATATTTGAAATAGCTGTAGCCTAACTAGTCTTGGTCTAGTAATTTCAAACTCTAGTTTCTATCTGCTGTGGTGTTGGGTTATTCCAAGTTTAAGGAAGAACTATTTTTCACTATGATTTTACAAGCTGTACTTTATTTTTAGCTGTCATTCTTCATATTATTCAGACATTTGAAATCTGTTTGCATGAGAAGGTTTAGAAGCACTTTGATCCATATACTATTTTCTTGTTTCCTTCATAGTACCATGGGAGTAAAACATATTGCTTGATATGTTGAAAAAGTCGGCATTGGCAAAAAGTCGGCGAGGGTCCCGAATACAACTTCTTGGCAACATCGGCAAAAAAATCGGGAAAAATTGGCAAACATTAAAAAATAGAAAATACATTCATTTTTTGAGAATTTTAAACATATAAAGCAACAATAACATCAGAAAAACATATTGGAACATAAATATGAATAAAGCACTGATATATATCTTCATCATGTAGTCATGCCACATATAAAATGATACATCAAAGTCAATACTGAATCTTGAAAGTTGAAACTGTTGAAGTTTCAGCATTAGCATAAACTTTAAAAATTTGCAGATATACATAAATAGATCAGCATTGCAGTAAAAACACGTTCATCACATCAGCACA
>LPNX010420686.1:12559-58872 GCA_001517045.1 Pseudotsuga menziesii | reverse complement strand
AAATTCATCAGTAAAAATTAGACTGATAATTTTACCCACAATTTTCAGAATTACAGAAAATTACCAATTTAGGGCTTTCTCAGAAAAACTAAGATTTTCTCTTTCCTGCCCGAAAATATCAGACTGGTGAAAATTGCCTGAAAATATCAGACTGCTTAAAACTGCCTGAAAATATCAGACTGTTTGAAAACTGCCCAAAAATATCAGCCTACTGAAAACTGCCAAAAAATATCACTGTCTGAAAACTGCCCAAAAATATCACTGTCTGAAAACTGCCCAAAAATATCAGCCTACTGAAAACTGTCTGAAAACTGCCCAAAAATATCAGACTGCTGAAAACTGCCTGAAAATATCAGAGTGCTGAAAACTGCCTGAAAATATCAGCCTGCTGAAAACTGCCCAAAAATATCAGACTGCTGAAAACTGCCTGAAAATATCATACTGCTGAAAATTGCCTGAAAAATATCAGACTGCCTGAAAACTGTCTGAAAATATCAGACTGTCTGAAAACTGCCCGAAAATATCGAACTGCTGAAATCTACCCAAAAAATGGAATGTTGAAGATAGCTGTGCAAAAATGTTGAAGATAGACTTTGCTAATAAAACCCTAGCTAAGGGTTTGAACCTAAGATAGTCTTATTCTCCTGTGAGAGAAAAAGTGTGTGTAACAAATGAGAAGGCTTGATCTTCTTTTATAGCCTTTGTTCACCTCTAAGTGGACAAGATTATGAAAAATAAAAATAATAATATTTTTATTCTTTCCCTAATTTCACTTTCACTTTTACCAAAACGGTACTTTTATTTTTTCCTTTGATTTTTATAAGAAGTCTTTCTTTAATTAAGAAAAATAAAAATAATAATATTTTTATTCTTTTCCTAATTTCACTTTCACTTTTATTATAAGGTACTTTTATTTTTTTCCTTTGACTTTTATAAGAAGTCCTTTAATTTTGTTTTTCACCTGTGGTCCTTTTAGGTGGACAAGATTAGGAAAGATAAAATAATAATATTTTTATTCTTTTCCTAATTTCACTTTCACTATTACCAAAAAGGTACTTTTATTTTTTTCTCTTTGACTTTTGACTTTGGCCTTTTACCAAGTGCCCCTGTGGTCATTACCTGTGGTACTTTTTTATTTCAAAAGTACATCATCATAAACCAAGAGAGTTATTAATGCTTTTATCTCACACACTATGTGACACCTAGATTTGGTACTAGGGTAACTTAACCAAGGGTAGCTAATCCTTGGAGAAGCACACCAAGCCCATAGATTAAGGGTCAAAGTGCCACACACATGCCCGGACACAGTCTAGGGCTTACAGTGTCTTCATTCTCCCAGAGAATGGCTACTCAGAACTAAGCTGAGTTTACCAGTCCTAGACTGGTCTACATTGTGGTCCCAGACCAGATGTCTACTCAACACAAGGTTGAGTGTACCCAGGGCAGATTTGGGTTTATATCATGGTCCCAGACCAGATATCTACCATTCAACAGAATGGTCACTCAACACTGGGTTGAATCTTCACCATGGTCCCGAACCAGGTGGTCCCATTCTCTGAAGAGAAGGGCTCTCGATGCTGCTCAGAAAATCAACAAAAAAACATCATAGTTGTTCAATCAAGGACTCAAAAGTGTATAAAGTTTAAACAATACAAAATGGTTTCACATAAAATATCAATGCCCTCTTCCCCTTTTACGGGAAAATATCATGCGTCGTTTGTTAGGCCTGCCCCTAGCACTAGTAGTAGCAACAGAAGGTCCTGGCCCTGCATCTAATATCGGACGCTGAGTGATGGATTGAGGACTAGATGTATCAATCAGTGCAGAAGGTGGTGGCGATGCTAGCACATCACCCTCCATGGTGTCTCCAACCACCACCTCCTCCTCCTCCTTTAGCCATGCAAGTGACTCCTCCATGATAGGAGTCTCAATCTCCACCCTCCACTTAGACAATATATCAATATTGTCCAAGGAGATGGCATTTGCATCTGGTTCTTTCTGTATCTGTGTCATCCACAAGCGGAGATTGTAATGGACACACACCAAGTCATTAAGACGTGTGAACTCCAACCTGTAAGAGGGTAATAAAGAAAAATTATGAGTCTAGAGGGTAATAAATTATAATATCTTAGAGGATCATAGATTCATAAATTGCATTAAACATTTAAATGCAATTGCTTTGTTGAAATTCTAGGTTCTAATCTTCTGCGTCTCTTTGCATGTATTTTTTTAAATACACTCCAATTCCGCTCACATCCCGAAGTGGTACAGGTTTGGCTAAGGATTATGATGGCAAATTTCTGTAAATTTGGTGTCCTCACACCATAGGTTCGCCACCAAGTGGCTACGACAAACAAGAAAGAAAGATAACTAAATTACATTTAATTACATTCAACTTTGGAAAACTAAAATAGGAAATAAATATAAATAAATCATAATTCATCTTTCAAATAAAGGTGAAAACTTGAAAAGCTCTAATAACTTCCCTAGCATGAAATCGGTCCTGTCACGAATAGCATCACCAATAATAAATATTCCAGTACCATCCCAATACACCTCTATCTTGCGATTGATTGCATTATGAGTCTCATAATCAGGTATCATCCTCTAAATACAAGTGAGGAGCCCCTTCAAAACCTCGCCATCAAAATCAAAATTGCATTTGTAGGAAAATGCGGGGTTGAGGAAGAGTCCTGTTGCATGAATGGGAGATGAAGCATCCTAGTCCATCGACTATCAATCAAATCCCATAACAACATGTGCCTGTTGTGCCCTGGGGTACCCTTTCCCACATAATAATTTTGAATGGCGTCTTTGGCCCTATCCATGGTCTCATTTAAATAGCCCATTGCAGGCTTATCACCATCAACAAGTCTCAGAACCCTTACTAAAGGTTCACACACCGAGCACACTTCCTCCACTGCTTCCCAAAAAGAGTTAGTGTACACCAACTTGGCAATGGTTTTCCCATCCTCTCTCATGTTGGAAGCACAATCACGCCACTTCACAAACAAACATTTGCTTCAACTCAAACTGACATTGAAGCAAAGACTGAAGAGTAATAAATGTGGTGGCAAAACGCGTGATTGCAGGACGCTTCAACTCCTTGTTTTTGCTGTGCCTCTTCATGAGAATGAGAACAAAAGCGTTGTAAATGAACTTGGGGATGCTCCTAGCTTGATCAATCACCACCTTGATAAAGGGAATTTCCCCCATAGCCTCCAACGTCAAATCAATGCAATGAGCTGCGCATGGAGTCCAAAACAAACAAGGGTACCTATCCATAAGCATCTTGCCAACAACCACATAATTAGCTGCATTATCTGTAATAACTTGCACAACATTGTGCACCCCAATATCCTGGATGAACCCATCCATCAACTCGCATAAAATTGCTGCATCTTTTACATGTGTTGATGCATCAACTGATTTTACAAACATGGTACCTCTAGGACAATGTACCAAGAAGTTGATCAGGGTTCTACCCTTACCATCTGTCCACCCATCTGACATGACTGTGCATCTAGTGCTCTCCCATGACTGCCTGAACTCTGTCAACCTAGCATCGATGTCCTTTTCTGCTTGAAGGATTGGGCCCTGCAACTCCTCAAAGGTGGCACTTTTATACCCTGGGCCAACTACTGCAATGGCATCACACATCTGCTGCCAAAATGGATTGTTTTTAACAATGCTAAGAGGTATGTGACTCTAGTAAAGACACCTTCCCATTACCCAGTCCGCTTCTACCTTTTCCGATTTCTTTACAATTGACTTGATAGAAGGTTGTGATCCTGCTCCTGTTCGTGCAACAAAATGGGATGAGAGCCTCGCCCTCCCGATAGGTGAAGCTGTGGATCCTCTCCCACTACCCTCACTGATAGTGGTAGATAGAGATGCACCTACACTTCTTGCTTGGCCAAAAGCTGCAAGCTCAACTTTGTTTGCAGCGATCTCATCCTTCTTTCTATTTTTTTCATGGATGGCGTCATGGGTAAATCTCATGATTTCTGGGGTCAATGAAGTACAAAGGCCAACATCATGTCTATGTAGTTTGGCTAGATGGTATTTCAACCTGTTAACCCCTCCCGACGATGCCCACATAATTTGCAATTCAAATTTTGCCTATTTGTTCCATCCTTGGGCTCACCATACTGCCAAAGTGGGTCCAATACCTTTGGCATTTTTGCAACTGGAATGACAACCTCAAATGCAAGCCTCGGGCACAAAAACACAAAAAAATTACATTAAACTGCATTGGAAAAAAATAGCAACATTCTAGCTTTAAAAATCAGACCTCTAAATTTAGATTTTAAGCCATGAAAGATAAGAAGAAGAGGGTGGCTAAGAATTAAAAAAACAAGCATGCTATTTTCCATTCTAATTTTTTAAATCCCCTTTTTACATTGTGACCGTTTTTCATATTTTTGGTATGGAAATCAATGGCAAAATAGAAAAAAGAATAGCAAAAAAATATGCAAAGAAATAGTCAAAGAAACATGCAAGAAAAAATGCAAGAAAACTTTCAAACAATCCATGGAAAAGATAGAAAAACAATGGGATAAAATGTACATACCTGTGAGGAATCTTGAACACTTGCTCCACAAAAATCCTTGATAGAGATGGTAAATGGTGTTTGAAAGCCTCCAAAGGTGTTGGTGGTCTCCTCTTGCCCTTCTCACTGTGCTTCCAACCAACCTGTTTGTCAAATGACCCCAAAAAAACTGATTTCTCATCTTTAAGACGCGGGTTCAAGTGCTGGGCGCTTTTTTGGGTTGACCTGTGACTTTTTATAAAAAGTCGCGCCTTTTTTTAAAAAATCGCGACTTTAACTTGCCGAAAATCGGCTTGGAGTAAAAGTCGCAACTTTTCTGATTTCTTGTGATTTTTCACCGAGGTTTTTAACACTGATATCAAGTACTTGTTTGCCATTGTAAAAAATAGTGTGGAAGACCTATACAATTTGGTTGATTATATGACTACACGTTGGAGCTATTTCACAGTTTTTGTTTGCATCAAATCCAAAGTGTTAGTATATATTAAGAGATATCTGTGAGCAAATATAGAATAGCCTTTACATACTAGTCCTGACATAACTGTATGCCCTTTTATTTGCCAGTAATTTAAACCAAGTAGCCAGGGTTTGTGGGTGTGGGTGTGGGAATGATGACACTATTTTTGAAATCATGGTGCATTGGGGATCAGCAGATAGAGAATATGTAAATTATTAAATAATTAAAACAAAACTAATAACTGTTGAAGGACAGGACTTAAGTCACTTGAAAAAGGGCCAGCAGCTTTGAAGTCCTCTTGAAGGATGGATACAATTTATTATTGATGGCTTTCTAAAGGCAATCCATTTCTGGTCGGGGCACAGGTTTTCAGGAACCAACAGGGTCATGTCATTGCAGTTCTACATAAATTCCTTGTTATCACAACACATAATCAAGTGGAAATGGAAGACTTGATTTCTGGCATCTCGCAGTCCCTAAAGTTGGGATAAAAGACATTATTTAGAGAGATTCAAAAGCCACCATATGCCATCTTAACTGCAATAACCATGCCCCCTCCTGGGAAATGTCTACCCAGATGTCATGGATTAGCACTAGCACAAAATCTTTGAGCTCTGGAGATTGAATGCTTCAAAAGGTCAGGCAATCAAATTACTTATTGGTTGGTGAATAAGGCAATCTCAAGCAAGGAAGATAAAATTCTGGTGTAAAATGAATCAGAATGATCCCCTATGATGGTGGAACCATGGAAGACAACCCAAGTCATAACAGTGGTATCTCCCCTGCTATTGTGTTCCCCTGCACACTTGATCATCCTTAAAGCCGTCCATTCAATGTTTATTCCATTTTAGAAATGCTTCCCAAATACAACAACGGTTTAATGCTTTCATGGTCCAATAAGACCACGATGATCAATCCTATCTTGGTAGTTGCTCATATAGTCATAACAGGGGTCTCCAACAAAAGCTTTCTGGATACAATCCATCAATTGGAAGTTTTTTCGGAGAGTGGCAAGATGTGCAGCTAAGCAGCCAGCCAGTTTTGAATAGTCATTAGTCTCCTGGAACTTATCCCTTGCTATTAAAATCCTGGACATTGAAATGGACAAAGGCATTAAAAGCAAAGTTATCAGCAGCATGGAGAGCTTTCTTGGTTGTGTGTAATCGTCAACCACCAGTAACCATTAAGAAGAGTTTCCACAACAGTCGGAGCAACTGTCCACTAGATAGAAAACTTTGTTAGTTCCCACTGGAGCCTTAGAATGTGAAGGTTTTGATGTCTACATAGAAGAAACTGTATGCTATAAAATCTCTGTTTTTATATATTCTGAAGTCTTACTTTTGAGAAATTCTGTGGTTTTGCTTTAGGACAGTCCGAAGTATTTATAAATCGACAGTATGCTCTGTTCTGGGAATGAATGTAATTTCTGTTTCAATAGTCGAAATAGGCTCAGTAGAATCTGTGCTAGAAACGGAGGCTTTTGGTGCATGGTAAAAGCTATCTGTACTTTGTTGTATCTGCATCTCTTCTTCGGGAGATATTTTATGTACAATATTTTTTCCCTACAAGAAAACAGAAGGAAACTTTATTATAAGATTTTAATGATATTAAAGGACTCAATAATAATAGTAATTCATCAATCCGTTTTACATTTAATACTCATAAATGACAAGATCACGAGAGTGCTGAGTAAGATCAAGTCTTCTGCTGCTTTTGCATGATCATTGTTGAGATCCTGGGTCAAGAAGTCTTCTATATTGGTAGTTTCTTGATACTGTTACTGACTTTTTTGGCACATTCTTTTCATGTATGTCTCTTATTTTTTGAAAAAACTGTTGTTGCCAATATCAGAAACAGACCATAAACTAATGAATACATTTGACTTTACTGCAGACAATTGCAACTGCTTGCATGCTCACTGCTGGAAAGGTTGAGGAAGGACCTCCAGCATTTAAGAATATAGTATTTGCCTCGTATGAAATTCGTAATAAGAAGAATCCTGCAATTATCCCAAGGATCAAGCAAAAGGTGGGAGGCCTGCACAATGGGCTATTCTGCCCTTGGCTGTGTGATTTTAGTGGAACATCATGCCAGTCATCCAGTATTTCCGCTTGTTAAATTATCTTTCGGATGCATGCATTACACCACCAAATACATAAATGTGTTTGGTTTCCTCCTTGATTGAAGGATTGTGTTTTTCTTTTTGCTTGTGTGACTCAAAATAATCTGTCTAGCATTCAATTTATTGCTTTTATTTTGTCTGCAGGAAGTTTATGAACAGCAGAGAGATTTAATTGTGCTTGCAGAAAGAGTTTTGCTGTCGACTTTGGGCTTTGATATGAATGTTCACCATCCTTATAAACCCCTTGTTGAAGCTATTAAGAAATTTAAGGTTGCTCAAAATGCACTAGCACAAGTGGCATGGAATTTTGTGAATGATGGGTAAGTTGCTCTCTCTGTATTTGTGGTTTTTAAAATTCTTGACTGGGGTCCTTCAAAGGTATCCCGAATCTCTTTATTCACATGTTTTGAGCTCAGTGGAATGAAGCAGTGGAAGGGGTGTGCAGGCTGCGCACATCTCTCTGCCTGCAATACAAACCTCACCATATTGCTGCTGGGGCCATTTTCCTTGCGGCTAAGTTTCTCAAGGTCAAGCTTCCCTCTGATGGGGAGGTGGTTTGGTGGCAGGCATTTGAAGTGACTCCACCACAGTTGGAAGGTTTGCAGTTCACATTCATCAGCCTCTTATTTTCCTTTTGGATCGCTTTTCCATTCTTGTTTTCCTTTTCTTTTTTAATTCTTTGCGTGCTTACAAAATTATAGGAGTGGAATTCTAATGGAAGAAATTTAATCTCTGGGCTTTCAGTACTATATGATTCCATGGTTACACTAGAATCTATTGGTTTGGAATTTCAGCCGGAACACTTTTAGAATTATTGCATCTAACTTCTAACAGTTCCTCTTCAAATTTAAGTTTGTATGCTGGTGCATAAATATAGTGTTATATTTTGAGTTTATTTTTAATTCACATGCAGACATCAGCAACCAAATGCTCGAGTTATATGAGCAAAATGGGTCCTCTCCTTCCATACGTGGAAGTGAACCTGGTGGAAGATCTGGTGTGATCAATCAAAATCTGGGCATTTCACAAGCATATGCTGGAACAACTCTTACAAATGACTGTTCTCAAGTTACAGAACGTAGTTCTCCAGATTCTGTGAAAGCTGTACCTGGAGTTGGTGCAAGCCATGCCATAAACAGGGATGTTAGTTATGATGTCAACAATTCTCTAAAACATGTGGCTAATACTTCTTATGGGAAAATGAATGAAACATCTCCCCACACTTACCATGCAGAAGCCTACATTGCTGACGAAAATACATGCAATAATCAATCAGGTGGATATGCAGTAAGGAAGCACGAAATCAAAGACCGTGACAAAGGTGCCGATATCACTGATCATTCACAGCAGGTTTTGAATCCAGTTTCAAACAGCAGATACAGAGAAAAAGTTGATGGTAGAGAAAATTTACAGAAACTGTTTAAAAACAAACATTCTGATGTGAATGCATTAGGCACTTCACAAGGTTATGAAAGAAATGAGCAAATGGGTTCAAGAAGGGCTGTGGAATCAAGGGAGTACAGTGACAACTCAGGGGATGAAACTGGAGTTAAGCTTGGCTCTCCTGATATTGAAGGAAAGCGGTATTGGGTCACCTTAGATGATGTTAATAAAGACAAAGTGAAGGCAGCCTTGGAAAAAAGGAGAAAGTCACGTGGAGAGGGAACGGATCCACGACCTACTAAGCCAGAGGTTGACCTGATAGACGAAGACGATCTTATTAGAGAACTGGAAAGTGGTGTTGAAGCTGCTGCTCAAGCTGAAAAGGCAAAACAAGAGAGAAAAGAGAGCTGGGCTAGGTCATTATACAGAGCAGAGCAGGAAGGTGTAGAAACCAGAAAGAAACAGAGAGATGAAGGTGAGAATATCGCAAAGAGAAAGAGGCTAAACTTGGAGAGCTTCCCTGAGAAGAGAAGATCGAAATCTTCTGATTGGGCACCTGTTAAAGGGGATCAGCAAAGACTCCCTGCAGACATTTCTTATCATCCTGCAGAGGAAAGTAAACTTCCATGCTCAAACCTGAACGAGCAGGTGCATTCATTGAGATTGGATGATAAGTGGTCTGGGTATCCAATGCCGAATCAGCTTGAAAAGGGAGGAAGCCCTGCGAAGTGGCGTGATTATGGAGGCCATGATCAACTCAGACATGGGGATGCTTATTACGAGAATCAACATCGGCATAGCAATTATTATCCTCCTCCTCCTCATTCTTCTCAATAGTAGCAGCAACAACATCGAGTAGATGTTGAGAGAGACTATCACCAATACAAGGATAGAGATATGCAAAAGGGAGAGTATAATTATTGTAGACACGATTATGGGAAGTGAAGCTGAGATGCCATTTACGCTCACATATTGAGAACTCTACTCATTTTGTCTGGAGGCTTGTGTTTAATGTTTGCTGCAGGGTGAACTGCAGTAAGTCCGGAATATATGTTATTGGTTGGATATCATCTTCAATCCCCAATTCTGTTGAATATTATCTGCAATCCCTAATTCATTCCACTTGTAATTGTACAGACATTGGGAATAAAGTCCATTCATTTATTCAATCAACTAAGTTACAGCATGTATTCCGTACAATAAATTATCTAATATGGTTTACTAGGGTGTTTAGTTACTAAAGATGCATTCTGGGCTTTGCATCTCAAGGATAGGCAGTGAACTGACCATGATGGCATCTCTAACATCATGTGTCTTTTATTTATTCGACTCTCTAGTAAGTTGTAAATAATAAATATGGATGTATATGTGCCAGTGAGACTAAGACAGTAGTCTTTTTGTCCCGTGTTTAACTAACATACCAGGCTTGCCATAACAAACCTCAAAATGCATGTCTTCCTTGCAAGCTAGATTTTCTTTCTCATCTTATTCAGATATTTTGGTATAATTGTTTTGGCAGGGTTGTGGCAATGACATCTAGCATTACCTCCATAAGGTAGATTACTCTTTGGTCGTTGAGCATATCTAATTTGATAGATGCTATATGGGAATCTGCGGTCTACATACCCCTTTGGTCAATGGCAATCTGGCATTGTCATCTTCTGTTTGACTTAAATGTATTGCAGTTTGACCTATATATTTTAGACAAATTGTGAGTTATATATCCATCTTTGTTTCTTACTCTTTTGAGGCGACATAGGCAACTGTGGGGCTGAAAAATCTAAAAAATAGATCGGAGGTTGATGGCGGATATGAAAATAAAGGAACAAACTTGTCATGTAAAATTATATAAATTTTTAAAAGCCAACAGTAATAAAAATGGTTCAAACTTCCATCGGTCAAGGTAAATTGTTGGATAGAGTGACCTACAGGATCTACATCCAGCACAGGCTGAGTGATTTTCTCCTTTGAGTGCAATTACTCTATTGCACATCTTACTTATTTTCCTACCACCGCTTCTTTCTCTGGGACAGCCGATTTTATTATTAGTTCACATAAAAGAATGAGAAAATTGGGCCACTTAGGAAATTCCCTTAGAGGGTATCCCGAAAGTTTGTGTCAAGCATTCAGGTTTAAGACCTTTAGCAATATTACGTTTAATTGAGAATTTTACATATTATTTAAAAATATTTTAACTATTTTTATCTTTTCAATACCAATTTTATTTGGATGATCCAAGTTGACTGTTATTACTATTAATTGAAATATCATATTATATATGACTTTATGATATATATGACTTCACTATATCATATTATTAAAAAAAAGATTTTAAGCTTTTTATTATTTTCAATACCAATTTTATTTGGATTTATTTGGATAATCCAAGTGGACTGTTATTACTATTAATTGAAATATCATATATATATAACTTTATAAATATTATATATATTAATGATATATATGATTTTATGAATATTATATATATTAATGATATATATGATTTCACTATATCATATTATTTAAAAAAAGATTTTAAGCTTTTTATTATTTTCAATATCAATTTTATTTGGATGATCCAAGTTCACTGTTATTACTATTTATTAAAATATTATATATATGACTTCATGGATATTATATATAGATATTATATATATTAATAATATCTCTCCATGAAATAATAGTGATCTTAGTAACTTCATTATTAATTCAACAAACATTTTCAATTATAAATATTAAACATGTGTCAATTCTGAAATTTTATTATTATTTTGTATATTTATTATAATAACAAATTTTCATATAAAAGTTTACAACAATTTGTAATTACAAAAAAATAATTATATATAAAAAAACTAATAACAAGATGCAATCATTTAAAAAAAAACTAAAAAAATCTACATAAAAGACAAAAAGAGGTGAAAGTCATATGTAAAGAAGACCCTTACATCATTAACTATTCATTATAGGAGTCACTCAAGCTATACTTGCTATAAATATTATATCCAACTTCCAACTTATTCACTCACTTTTTCATGATTATTTTTATGCTAACTGTTTCTTATCATTATACTATTTATTTTAACTACCAAGTGGGCATGTATTTACATTATATTCATTATCTATTGGACACCTCTCCAAGTAATCCGTATTACCATTCTTAGGTACATTACATTTCATCCCCCTTTGCATGTTTCATCCTTGAAACATGGGAGAAAGCCATAAAATATGATCTACTAAGAAATGTAGCCAACTGGTACCAACCATGGGCATCCATCTATCCTAGTGAAATATGGAGATGGGTCCCATGTTGCTTCTTTGGTTCCATGTTGTTGTTGCTACTATGATATCTCCATGCATTACATTTAGTACTCCATGTGCCTCCATGTTGATTGCCCTTTTGGTTCCATTTTTGTTGATGCTCCCGACCTTATCTTGATGACTGTTGTTTCTTGTGGTGGTGTGGGTGGTGATATATAACAACCTTAGCTATTGATTCTTGTTTCTTTGACTCTTCAGTGTGTGGTTCCTTTGATGCTTATAGATCTTTAGATTTTTCCTTTTCACGTCTTTTTATAGTCCCTTCTTTGATTCAAACTCATACTCTTGATTTGCTTTGTCTATAGGTAATTCAACTATTTTACATGCAAGGACTTCTTCATGTACCCCCTTGGGCCTTTCTTGTTTAAAAAGAGAATTATTTGTCAATGTAATTCTCTGTCCTGTACCAAAGTTTCAAGAACTTCTTTTGCACATTAATATTAATTGTATCAACATTGTCCATCTAGGGGTATCGTAAAACAATATTCACATCATTTATATCTATAATATAAAAATATGAATGCAACACATATTTATCCATGTTATCCTTCAAATATTAAAGAGTCGAACATCCTCACCCTCAACCTATGTCCTTTGCTTATGTTGTGCAAGACTTGCAAGTTTTAGTGAAATCAACATTGATAAAATTATGTGTGCTACTAGAGTTTATAGAAACAATGACTTTTACTTGTAGATACATCCATGAACATATAATAGGAAGTTGTCCTGTGCAAATAAAACCTTTGTGTTGTTTAATCATTCTTCACATCATGAGAACGCGTGTCTAAAATTACTTGTTCATAAGCTTCATCTAAATTTTTTTATCGCTCCTTAAAGCAAATTACTTGGTCCCATATTGTTGCTTCCTCAAGTGAGAATATAGGTGGCTTTTCCAAAGGGACATGTTTTTCTTATATATGCAATGTGTTCTTGAAAACAAAGACTAGGAGATTTTCTTGGAGTAAAACCCACAACCCAAACTATAACTTACTATTTAATGTAGTTTGAGGCAACAAATTTAAAATGATAAGAACTTATCAATTTTTCCCAAAATTGTAATTATAACCACAATTATAGGATGCCATGGTCATTTTGCATCTACTTGAGGTGGTTTGATGGAAAGCTAGTTGTTCTATTTAAAGATAGCTGATATGCAATCCGTGTAGTCGTAAAAGAAGAAACCCTAAAGCACTTGATGTTAAATTAGTGATAATTTCACTTTTGGACTCTGATTTGGATGATTTTTTTTGAAATCAAGGTTCTTTTAGAGAGGAACCCAAACATGTTGAATTTTAGCATTAGCATGAATACTTTAAAATTTTTGTTGACTAACATATAACAAATGACAAGTGCAGTCAAACATCAACACATCAAGAACACTGAACACAAGTGTTTTTCACTGGGGAAACCTTTAAAGGACAAAACCCCCAAAAGCATTAGTAATTCATCTCGTAAATGAGATGACTGAGTTCTTCAACAATTCCACAAGCCTTAATGGGTTTGTACCATAAAAAACCACAGAAGATTACACAAAAAACACCAAATTAGGGATTTTTGCCTTAATTTTCTCTCTCCTGCCCAGACTGCCCGAATTTGCTGCCTTCCTACCTATTACCTGTCTGGCTGCTCGAAAAACTGCCCGATCTGCCCAAGCCTGTTTGGCCTTGCCCGAAACCCTGCTCGGGCCTGTTCTTCTCTGCCCTACCCAGAGTTTGCCCAGAGCCTGCTTGAATGTCTTGCTGCTCTACTCGAGCTTTGCTGTTTTGCCTGAGTTTTTCCGGGCTTGTCTACTACTACCCGGAGGTTGGCTCGAGGCCTGCTAAGGCCTGCTGTGTATGCTTAGAGGCACCAACAAGTTGCCCATGGCCTGTTAGGGCTTGTTGGGTGCAACCCGAGGGTACCAACAGGCTTCCCTAGCTCTGCTAGGACCTGCTGATGCTGCCCAAAGGTGTATGTTGGGTGGCCGAGGGTGAGCAGGAGGCTGCCGGAGAAGGAGGGGAGCTACTTGGAGCTCTAGCAGCCTCCCCGCGAGGGGGTTCAACCTGCCCGTGAATTGAAGACCTCTGCCAATGAACTGTAGAAGCTGTCTGGTGAAGATGAGAGGAGCTAAGGTAAAACCCTAACTCATGAAAAGTGATAAAAGACTGTTGCTGCTCTTTGTTGATGAAACCCTAGTTTAGGGTTTTTACTTCAATAGGTGTGGATTCCCTAGCTAGACTCATCAATGCTAGGGAATAACCACAAGACAAACTTTCTTCTTCTTTGAACCAACAAATTCTTCTTCTTGGAGCAGCTGCAAGTGCAAGAGTAAGTGTATGTAATAATGGAATGGATTGATATTTTTTTATAGCCTTCGAGTCACCTATAAGTGGACCAAAACTCAAAAGAACAAAATAATATTATTTTATTCTTTTATCACTTTGACTTTTACCTTTAGTGGTACTAAAGGTCTTTTTGCACTTTTACTTTGACTCCTTAGTGGTATTAAGGGTCCTTATGTATTTTAGGCTTTTACTTTAGCCTTCTTCAAGTGCCCTGTGGTCAAAACAAGTGATCAAGGTGGTCCTTCATCCCCACTGAAATTACATCATCATAAACAGAGAGAGTTACTAATGCTTTTATCTCACACTCTATATGACACCAAGATCGGACACTGAGGTGTCTTAACCAAGGGTAGCTAAGCCTTGGAGAAGATCACAAAGCTCACTGATCGAGGGTTAGAGTGTCACACATGCTTAGACCCGGTCTAGGGCTTATAGTGTTATCCTGGTAACAGACCAACTGCCTCAACCATAGGCTGCATAATTTGACACAAGGTCAAATACTTGGTAACAGGCTAAGTGCCTCCATTCTCCCGAAGAATGGCCCTCACCCTGACCTAAGTCCCTAGTCCCGGACTAGGATAAATTTTTGGTAACTGACCAGGATCCTTCATTCAGAGAATGACCGCTCATCCCTAAGATGAGTCCTCCAGTGCTAGACTGGTTCCACATCTTGGTCTCGGACTAGATGTCACTATTCGACAGAATGGTCACTCAACTCAAGGTTGAGTCCCCTAGTGCTGGACTTGTTCCATATCTTGGTCTCGGACCAGTTATCCCCATTCAACAGAATGGTCACTCAACTCAAGGTTGAGTCCTTCAATATTGGACTGGTTCCACATCCTGGTCTCGGACTAGATGTCTCCATTCTCCTAAGAGAATGGCTCTTGACACTGCTCAGAAAAATCAACACTCCCTCTAGAGAGGAATTCTTTGCCATGCCAAGCTTGTCATGAAAGTATAAAAACTTTGTTGCTGTCAGAGCCTTGGTTAGGATATCTGCGATTTGTTCATCCATACGTATGTATTGCAACTTCAGAGCACCTCTTTGTACTAGGTCTCTGATGAAATGATACTTCATTTCAATGTGTTTCGATCTGTCATGAAACATCGGGTTCTCTGAAAGCTTAATGCAACTCTGATTATCACAATGGATAATCGTTGAGTCAAGCTTTCCATCGAACAGATCAGATAGAAGTTTCCTGAGCCAAACTGCTTCCTTGCAGCAATATACTCCACCTCAACTGTGCTCTGAGCTATGGAACCCTCTTTCCTACTAGACCAATAGATCGTTGCAGATCCCATATTGAAGCAGTAACCATAGGTACTTTTTCGGTCTACTGCATTGCCAACCCAATCCGAATTAGCATATCCTGCTAATAATACTCCACTGCTGGAAGTATACTTGAGCCCATAAGTGATAGTACCTCGCACATATATGAGTACGTGTTTAACATCTACCCAATGTATGTGCTTCAGATCGGACATGAACTAAATCAATGCATTCACTGTGTAACATATATCTGGTCTTGTATGTATGAGATACATCAAGGATCCAATAAGCTGTCTGTACAAAGTAGAGTCCACACTATGTGAACTGGTGGCTGAGTCACACAACTTTGTCAAGTTGGTAGGCATGGGTACGCTCATGGAATTGCAGTCCCGCATTCCAAATATTTGCAAGATGTCCACTGCATACTTCCCTTGTGTCAGGAAGATCTCGCCCGACTTTTTGCATACCTCTAAGCCGAGGAAATAATGCATCAAACCGAGATCCTTCATTTCAAATTCAGAGGTAAGCTCCCTCTTACACTGTTCTATTAACTGTTCCTGTTCCTCACCTGTAAGAAACAAGTCATCCACATATAGAACAAGGATCAAGATATGATTATGAACAACCTTAAAGTACAAGTTGGAGTCAACTGTACTTTTGGAAAACCCCAAGCTGTGGATAAATCCATCCATCCTTGCATACCATACTCTCGGAGCTTGTTTCGGTCCATATAAGGCTTTCTTTAGTTTACACACATGGGTCTTATTCCCATGAGTCACAAATCCTTTAGGTTGTTCAATATAGACTTCCTCCTCAATCTTTCCATTGGGAAAGACTGTCTTTACATCCATCTTATGTAACTTCCATCCGAATACTGCAACAAGATAAATGATGGTTTTGATCGTAGTATACCTGGAAGCAGGAGCAAATGTCTCATCATAGTCAATGCCTTCTTTCTGAGTGAAGCCACGAGCTATGAATATGGATTTATACTTCTTCACACTACCATCAACAACATGCTTGATTTTGTAAAGCCATCTGGATGTCACCACTGACTTTCCTGTTGGTCTGGGAACAACTTCCCACACATCATTTGTCATGATTGAACTATACTCTTGAATCATGGCATCAACCCATACCTGTTGGCTTGCTGCATCTTCGTATGAGGAAGGTTTTGCACTGATGAGTTGACTCATAAGACCGAGTACTTATGTGGTCTTTTTCTTTCTCTGAAAGTCCCGGGAGGAGCATTATGCTTCACGGCTTCTTGTACAGTTTCTCGGTACTAAGCAGGTCTCCTTTTGGAAGGCGGAACTTCAAGCAGTTTTTCTAATGGACTTTCAGTGTCCTTAGGTGCATCTGGAATTTGATCCTCAAATTCCTCTTCCTCCCTTTGAATTTCTGAATCTGGAATCTCAAGAGGAGGTACTTCATCTTCCTTTGAAATCTCTCGTGTTTGATGAAACACAGTTTCCTCATGGAAGACCATATCTCTACTGACTTCAATGTACCTCTGTCCAGGTACATAGATACAATAGGCCTTCCAGCTATCACTGTAACCGAAAATATACATTTTTTACCGGAGGGATCTAACTTAGCCCTCTTTTCTTTTGGCACATGAATGTAAACCAAAGTGCCAAATATCCTTATGTGGTCAATTGCAGGTTTCTTGCTAGTAAAGACTTCTTCTGGAGTCTTCTTCCCTAAGATAGCATGAGGGCTTCTGATTTGGAAGTACACAACAGTACATGCAGTTTCAACTCAAAAGGATAAAAGAAGATCTAGATCAGTAAGCATGGATTTAGCAGCTTCATAGCTCGTTTTTTTCTTCCTTTTTGCAACCCCATTCTGTTGAGGGTTGTACGGTACTGTCATCTCTTTCTTGATTCCTGCTTCTCGACAAAAATCATCAAACTCATTAGATTCATACTCACCTCCGTGATCTGATCTCAAGATACAGATGTGTCTGCCAGTCTGAGTTTCAATCAGAGCCTTGAACTTTTTGAACCTGTCAACAGTTTCACTTTTGGCATTGAGGAAGTAAATCCACGACTTCCGAGAATTATCATCTATGAACCAGACATAATATAAACACCCACTCAAGGAGGGTGAAGACATAGGCCCACAAATGTTAGAGTGAATCAAATATAAAATGCCTTTAGATCTATTCTTTCTTATGGAAAAGGATTTCTTAGTGTTCTTACCTAGAGCACATCCTTTGCAAATTCCATCATGTTTTGGAGATACTTCTGGCATACCTGCGACAATCTTCTGTAAACCTGGAAGAGTTGTATAGTGAAGGTGTCCAAACCTCCGATGGCACAACTCACATGGATCAACTGTATGATGTACCAAAGCATGAGTGGAATCTTCAGAATCCTTATAAAGACCTCCCTCTCGAACCCCAATTTGTACAGGTGAGCTTAGATTTTCATCCTTTGCCCATAGTAGGACCTTATTGTTCATGAAGAAGACTCTGTAGCCCTTGTCCTCTAAGCCAACAACAGAGAGTAGGCTCTTCTTTAAACCAAGAACATATAAGACATCATCAATATGTAAAACCATACCTGAATCAAATTGAAGTGTAGTTGAGCCAACTCCTTCAATCTTGTAAGTGGAGTCATCTCCAAGTTCCACATGTGTAGTGAACTTCTTCTTTCTGTAGCTGGTTAGAGCTCCATGGTTACCTGTCATGTGCCTGGAGGCACCACTATCTACTAACTAAGAGTTAGCACTATCTATGATGGAACCAAAGAGAGCAGATATCAGGTAGTACTCTCTTCTAGGTTCGTCTTCTTTGTTAACCTTGATGTTCTTCTTCTTCTTCTGCAGCAGAAGCTTGAATTATTCTTGGTCTGCCTGCAATCCCTGGAAAAGTGCCCAAACTTATGGAAATTATAGCATTCCACTTTTGAAACATCAGAGTACTTACCTTGAGGTTTCTTTCCCTTCTTTTGCTGAGGGGAGGGCTTCTTGAACTTCTTTGTCTTTGCTGCAAGTGTAAGGTTTCCTTGCCTGAAGTCCTTCCCTCTTCTTCCAAGCAATCATGCCAAAGTATTTCAAAGTTTGGTTGATTCTCACGTCCACTGACAGATGTCAGGAATGTTTCCCAAGTTTTATAGAGACCATCGACTACAGTCCGCACAAGGTCATCATCATCAACAACAATTCCTATAGCAGTAAGTTGATCTCTTACCTGTGTAATCTTTGTGAAGAAGGGTCCAACCCATTCATCCTTGTTCATTTTCAATGTTCAGAGCCTTTTCTTCAAGACTCTCTTATGACTGGGAGCCTTCTTCTCATACACGTTTGTCAAGGTGTCAAAGCATTCTTTGGTCGTATTCATTGATGTGATGTTGGGCATCAAAGTTTCTTTGACATAATCATAGATGATCCTTCTAGCCTTAGCCTTCTTCTTCTTGAATGCAGTCCTACCAGCATTAGATGTTGGCTCTTCAATGGTGTTGAGCACAACATCATCAAGGTCATTTTCCTCTAGGATAGCTGTAAGCCTAGCTTTCCAAGAATTGTAGTTGGTCGAACCTTGAAGCTTCTCTTCCGGTCCGAAGATGTTGGTGGCCATCTCTGCCACTTAGCCAAATGTCAATTATGCAAAATATCCCAAGGTCTAGGAAGACAACAAGATTCTCCTTTTATTGGGTATTCACATGCTAAGATGTGAGACCATGATGAATTTTAGCATTAGCATCAATAGTTTAATTTTTTTGCAAACTAACAGATAACGAATGACAAGTGCAGGAAAACATAAACACATCAAGAACATTGAACACGAGAGTTTTTCACTGGGGAAACCTTAAAAGGACAAAAACCACAAAAGCATTAGTAATTCATCTCATAAACGAGATGATTGAGTTCTTCAACAATTCCACAAGCCATAATGGGTTTGTACCATAAAAAAATCACAAAAGATAACTTTTCACAAAAACACCAAATTAGGGCTTTCTTCCCTAATTTTTTCTCTCCAACCCAGACTGCCTGAATTTGCTGTCTACATGCCTGTGACCTGTTTGGCTACTGGAAGACTGCCAGAGCTGCCCGAGCCTATTTGGTCTTTCCCGAAAACCTGCCCGAGTTCTGTTTGGCCCTACCTGAGCCTGTTCTTCTCTGCTCTAACTGCTCTGCCTTGCCTAGAGTCTGCCTGGAGCCTGCCTGAGCTCTGCTGTTTTGCCCGAGTTCTTTCGGTCTTGTCTGCTGCTGCCTGGAGGTTGGCCTGAGTCCTGCTAAGGTCTGCTAGGTATGCCCGAAGGCACCAATAGGATTCCCGTGGCCTGTTAGGGCCTGTTGGGTGTAGCCCAAGGGCACCAGCTGCCCGAAGGTGTATGCTGGGTGGTCGATGGTGAGGAGGAGGCTTCTAGAGGAAGAGGGGAGCTACCCAGAGCTGTAGGAGCCTACCCATGAGGGAGTTCAACTTGCCCGTGAATTGAATACCTCTTCCAGTGAACTATAGAAGCTTCTCGGTGAAGATGAGAGGAGCTAAGGTAAAAAGAGATAAAATATTGTTGCTGCTTTTTGTTGATGAAACCCTAGTTTAGGGGTTTTACTTCAATAGGTGTGGATTCCCTAGCTAGACTCATTCATGCTAGGGAATAACCACAAAACAAAGTTTCTTCTTCTTTGAACCAACAAATTCTTTTTCTTGGAGCAGCTCCAAGTGCAAGAGCAAGTGTGTGTAATAATGAAATGGATTGATCTTCTTTTATAGCCTTTGAGTCACATGTAAGTGGACCAAAACTCAAAAGAACAAAATAAAATTATTTTATTCTTTTATCACTTTGATTTTTACCTTTAGTGGTACTAAAGGTATTTTTACACTTTTACTTTGACTCCTTAGTGGTACTAAGGGTCCTTATGTATTTTAGGCTTTTACTTTAGCCTTCTTCAAGTGCCTTGTGGTCAAAACAAGTGATCAAGGTTGTCCTTCATTCCCACTCAAAGTACATCATCATAAACAAAGAGAACTCCTAATGCTTTTATCTCACACTATATATGACACTAATATTAGATACTAAGGTGTTTTAACCAAGGGTAGCTAAGCCTTGGAGAAGATCACAAAGCCCACTGATTGAGGGTCAAAGTGTCACACATGCCTACACTCGATCTAGGGCTTCTAGTGTTATCCTGGTAACATACAAGGTGCCTCAGCCATAGGCTGCATAATTTGACACAAGGTCAAATACTTGGTAACATACCAAGTGCCTCTAATCTCTCGAAGAATGGCCCTCAACCCTAGCTTGAGTCCCTAGTCCTGGACTAGGTTAAATTCTTGGTAATTGACCAGGTGCCTCCATTCAAAGAATGACCATTCAACTCTAGGTTGAGTCCCCTAGTGCTAGACTAGTTCCACATCCTGGTCCTGGACCAGTTGTCACCATTTGACAGAATGGTCACTCAACTCAAGGTAGAGTCCCCCAGTACTGGGCTGGTTCCACATCTTGGACCTGGGCCATATGTCTCCATTCTCCTAAGAGAATGGCTCTCGATGCTGCTCAGAAAAATCAATAAAACATACAACTGGTTTATTTATATTCTACATAGAAAGTATTAGAAATCGATTTGAATACCATTGCCTTTTTTTCCTCCAAAATATTTTTAAAAAGAAAAAAATATTCACCACCTTTTGGACCAAGAAGAGGTTTGATACAAAATGTTGTGTGCCTTAATAGATTTGAAGAGAGAATATATAAATCAATTCATGAACAACACAATAGATCAATAGAAACTACAAGATAATGACACAATAATGTAGAGAAGGCCCTTAAGGTAGGGTAACACCATTAGCTATTTTTTATGGAAGAGATCAATCCACAAACTGTTTGATACAAATATTATATCCAAGTTCGAACTTATTCAATATATTGATACTCATGTATTTATATTTTTCATGTGTATTCCTATGCCAACGACCCCTTATCCTTTATATTATTTCTTCTAATTACTCGATGGAGACCTATTCACATTACATTCATTATCTTTTTGTGTACTTCCCTAGGTACCCTATATAGGTACTCCATATTATCAAAAGATACACGATTTGCAATTTGTGTGGCCGTTACTAGAAAAACTCCCCTAAAACAAGTAATTTTAAATCAATGATAACTCCAGTTCTCAAACGCCAATTTGTTGTTTGAAATTTTGTGTTTTTGAGAGAGGAACTTAGACCTACAATTGGTTTCTTCATATTTTTCACAAAAAATCAAATACCATTGTTTTCTTTTTTCCTCCAAAATATCCACAAAAAGAAAAAATATTCCCCAAGTTTTTTCCCAAGGGTTTCGGTACCAAATATTGTTCTCTTTGACATATTTGAAGATGAAATCACTAGATAATAACTAATAGATACACAAAATACACCAATAGAATGAAAATGATATGTAGAGAAAACTTTTAAGGTAGGGTAACATGATTAATTATTATTTTATGTAAGGAATCATTACGTAAGCCATACTTGGTATAAATATTACATCCAACTTATTACTTGTTTAATACAATGATAGTGATGTGTCTTTTTACTTTCTCATAAGTATTCCTATGCCAACGACACATTATTATTTAATTTTTTCTAATTACTAAATGGGGGCTATTCACATTGCATTCATTATCCCCTTACAGGTACCTACTCAAGGAAATAATAGATATGGAATTACAATGTATAAAAAGAGCACTTTGACAATATGATGGAGGGGAAAGTAATGTACATCTATATTAAAATAGTGAAGAACATTACAACCATGTAGATTGATCTTGAGTCATGGCGCAAGATCCTCTTGGTCCCTTGTTCCAACTCCTTTTCCTTAACCCTCACCCAAGCAAAACTAACTCGGATTTTATGAAGGATTTGGAAAAAGAGTTTCAGTATGGAAATGGACAACACTTAACTACTTGTCATTTTCTTTCTAGAATCCCCTTCTCATTTGAAATCCTTTTCCTTATATAGATTGGTGGAGAAGCTCATAGGAAAGATCTAAACTCCTAGTACTTAGTGAACTAAAGTCATGTGTGAGTTCCCAAGTTCACAATGTGAATAATCCATCTCAATTCATGTTCTTATTCTTGAAAATTGCTCATTCTTGAAAGAATGAGGCTTGGTCGCTCTCAAATAGTGCTCCAAGGTGTGACCTGAGAGAGATGGTCACTCACTGTCATTGGTGCAATATGCGACCAAGACAATTTGGTTTCTTCTAGTTAGGCTTGCAGGGAACGATCAAGGGCTAAAAATATGGGGAAATCAAGGTTAGGGTCTGTGGAGCAAGAACAAAATAACACGAGCTTGATAAATACATATTTTTCTTTAAAAAAATGTATGCTTGATAATTTACAAGGTAAATTCCCGAATATATATTTCTTATTGGGTTTTGTAATGTGACTTTTCATAAAGTCACAACATTTAATTTAATTACGTTAATACGTATAATTACATTCATATTATTTATTATTATTATTTTCTTTTTCTTTTTGTATGATGCTATATAATTATTTTATATATAGCATTTCCCTCTTCTTTTAAGATGCTTTCTCCTCAAAGCAAGGTAATGAGGGATATTGATGACGAAACTTTTCAGTTTTCCATGAAGCATCTTCTTCTGGACAATTATTCAATTTAATAAGGTATTCTTTGATGGTGTGAGAATGTAGTTTTATTTCTTTGATGTTTTTTTTTGTTGGCAAAGTGGTGGAACCCCCCTAACTAGCAAGGTTTCCATTAGCTAAGAAACCATGAACCAGGGGCATCTAAGCCATCAAAATCACCCAGGGATTGCACCCGGCCTGGAGCGCACCAACCCTTAACATGGTTGGATTTTTTGGTATCTGACGGGATTAGAACCGGTGACCTTTTAGCTTAGGGGGTGTCTTAACCATACCCCGCCACCAAATGTTCTACATCTCATGGATTAGTTTTATTTCTTTGATGTTGATGATGGCTTCTAGTTCTAATACAAGTTTTCCTTTTTCGTCCAAGGTAGGAAGTGTCGTTTGAGTAGTTTGATGTTGACGCAGAAACCTTTTAAGATTCGAGACATGAAAAACATTATGAATTCAACTCTTACATGCTAAATTCAATTCGTATGCTACGGGGTTAATCTTTCGGATAATTTGATATGGTGCATAAAACTTGGAAGTTAGTATATTCTTCCCTTGTTGTTTAAGTGATAATTGCTTGTATGAATGAAGTCTCACAAATGCCCAATCTGCTACTTCAAACTCTCATTCAATTCTATGTTGATATGCTTGTTTCTTCATTCTATTTTGTGCCATAGTTAAATTATCCTTGAGTACTTGCATTTCTCTCTTATTTTCTTTGAGTTGACTTTTTACTGTAGGTACTTTTGCAGCACCTTGAACGCGTTCTTTCCATTTGGGAGGCGCATAACCATACAATGCTTAAAAAGGTGTCATTTCGGCTGATGTATGATAGGTGGAGTTATACCACCATTCCTCAAGATGTAACCACAATCATGCCATTAGTTCTGCATGTTAGTGATGAAACTACAAAGATAGGATTCCACACATTTGTTAACAACTTTCGTTTTCCCATCTGTTTGGGAGTGATAGGATGAGCTCATGTTAAGAGTGATCCCAATTTGTTTGCAGTATTCCTTCCAAAAATTGCTTGTGAATTTGGCATCTCTGTCACTAATGATGATTTTTGGAAATCCATGTAATTTGTAAATATTTTTACAAAACACTTCATCAATTTACTTAGCGGAGTCAGTTTTCTTAATACCCATAAAATGTGCATATTTTGTTAAATGTTCCACTATCACGAAGATTTTTTCTTTGCCTTCTGATAAGGGTAGGGCCTTCAATAAAGTCCATGGAAATTTCCTCCTACTTATGGTTTGGAAGGTGGAGCGGATGGAGTAGCCCTAGAGTCACGACATTTTCAGTTTTGTTTCTTTGTCACACTCGGCTACATAATTTTGAATGTCTTTATACACCCCCTTCCAGTAAAAGGATTCGGCATTTTCGGTTTTGTTTCTTTGATAGGTGTCACACTCGGCTACATAATTTTGAATGTCTTTATACACCCCCTTCCAGTAAAAGGATTGCCTGGTATTGTAGTAAGTTTTGAAAAAACCAACATGTCTTTTGGCGGGGGAATCATGCGATTCTTTCAACACCTTGGTTTTAAACCTAGATGTAGGTCTTAAGTAGATTTTTCATTTATACGAGAGGATGTCATTCCTCCATTTGAATCTTGGACCATGCTTAGCATCATTGATTAAGGTGCAGGTGTCTGGGTCCTTGGCATATTCTCCTCGGATATCATCTAACTAGCCTAGAACTGCAACTGAGATCGCATAGGCCTCGAATTCTTCATCCTTTTGGGAAAGGGAATTGGAAACTACACTGTCCTTTCCTCTCTTATTTAGTATTAATTGTCAAATGTAGAAATTTTTTCTATCCATTTCTGTTGTTTAGTTGATAACATTTGTTATTGTAGATGATATTGAATATTGTTGTGGTCTGTTCTTATCAAGATTTTGCTTCCTAGGAGGTATTGTTGCCATTTTGTTCGAGCGTGTATAATGGAAAGCATTTCCTTATCATACGTGGATTTAAAAATATGTAGCTTATTGAGCTTCATGTTTTCAAATGCTATTGGGTGACCTTGTTGCATAAATACTACTCCTATCCCAAATCCTGAAGCATCGCACTCAACTACAAAGGGTTTTGTGAAATCCGAGGCTGCTAATACTGGTGTTGATGACAATATTTTTTAATGCTTCAAAACAATTTTCTGCCTCATCATTCCATGGAAATGAATTTTTCTTTAGTAAGTTTGTTAGGGGGGGCATCTTATGGGCGTAATTTTTCATATATCTTCAATAGTACCTAGTTAAGCTTAGAAACCATCATAATTTTGAGATGTTATTTGGTTGGGGTCACTTAGTGATTTCCTTGATATTACTAAGATCGACTTTGACTCCCTCTTTTGATATTATATGGCCAAGATAGTCCACTTCTTCTTTTCCAAAAGTTCATTTAGACATTTTGCAAAAAAAATGATGTTCTTCCAAGATGGTTAGTACTTGATCTAAGTGTCAGACATGCTCTCTCCATGTTTTTCTATATATGAGGATATCATCAAAACATACTAATACAAACTTTCGTAAATATGGATGGAACATTGTTCATTGCCACTTGGAAGGTGGCTAGAGAGTTAGTTAACCCAAAGGGAATTACTTCGAAATCATAATGGCCCTCATGAGTACAAACAATAATTTTGGCTATGTCTTATAATCTAACCCTAATTTGGTAATATCCTGATCTCAAGTATAATTATGAGAAGTAATTAGCTCCATGGAGTTCATTCATCATCTCATCGATGAGTGGAATAGGGAATTTATTCTTAATTGTTACCTTGTTGAGTCCTCTATAATCTATGCACAATCTGAAAGATCCATCCTTCTTTCGAACAAAGGATGGATGATGACTCAACATTTTAAAAAATCTTGAGTCAACTTCTCAATATCTACTTTATGATGATGGGGATATATGTATGGTATGAAATTTACAGGATTTGCCCATGGCTCTATTTGAAGTAAGTGCTCAGTCTCCCTGTTTGGTGGGATCTCCATCGAAAGATCCTGGAACACCTTGTGGTGTTTTTGGATTATCTCTTGTATCTCTGGTGGTTTGTAGTCTTCTCCTTCAAATGTTAGCAACTCCATCTCTTGAAATTGAATTATGTAAGCATGTGCTCCTTTTCAAACGAACCTTTCCATCTGATGTGATGTAACTAATTGAGTTTGGGGTGTTTGGAAACCGTACAACTTGTACTCTTTCTCTAGCCAATTGAACTGGATTAAGTGCTCTTGATGGTTAGCGGAGTAAGTACCCAATGTTTGCAACCATTGGATTCCCAACACAACATCTACTCCTTCAATAGGTACGGCAAAGAAGTCAGATTCTAGATTATACTCTTGCATCTGTAATTTAACTTTGTGACATTTTCCCACACTTTCAAGATTCTTGCCATTTGCTACCATAACATTCATGTTAGGCATTGGAAAAATGAAGAAGTTGAATATTTTAGAAAGATTAATATTAATAAATTTATTTCTACTGCTGATATCTATGAGAATCGAAATATTGTTGTTTTTGATATGTCCTTTTAGCTTCAATTTTTGTGGTTGGGATATCCCCGTAATGGTGGCTAATGAGATTTTTGGTGTATCATCTTCTAATTCTGAGTGGCAGCCATGCTGGGTACCTATATCTTCCTCATTTGGCTCTTCATATTATGATATTTTTTTTTCTTTGGATTTGTAAGCATATAGTTTTTGGGGGTTTCTCCTCTGCGAACATCTATGCTTAGGATCCCATTTTTCTCCACAATATTTGCACTTTCCTTTGCTCATCCTCTGGGCTTCTAAACTGGGTTTTTCTCCTTCCCTCAGGGGTGGTGGCATATACCTTGAAGCTCCCATAATCCTTGATTGGGAATGATTTATTTTGGAGTACTTTTTGTCAAAGCTACTTTGAGTGGAACGTTTAAACTTATTCTCAATGATCTTGGCCTTACGTCGGGCCTTCTCCATTGTAGAAGTGTTATGTAATTCTAAATTTTCTCAAATATGTGGTTTTAGTCCATGTATGTATGTTTGCAAACGTTGGTCATTAGTTAGTTATGGGACTTGAGTTGCCAAAGATTCCCATTCACATGTGTACTCATATACACTACATTTTTCATGCAACCTAGTGATCTTAGCAAAGAAGTCTTTCTCGGTAACACCCTGAAACCTTTTAAGAATATCATTTTTAAAGTTATTCCAATTAAATGAACAAACTTGGGTTGTTGTCTTCCACCACATGTACCAATTGTACGCATTTCCCTCTAACTGCATGGAGATGTACTTAATCTTCTCTCTATCGTAGGGGTATGTTATGGATATCAAAGTATTCCTCGGCTTTATTGATCCATGTGATGCTTTTCTTCTCATCTCCATTAAATTTGGGTAACTCTAGATTTACCCTTATCTGGTATCCGTGTGCTTGGGGAATTGGTATCGACAAAATGACAAAGAGAGGAAATTCATGTGGTGGCGTCGTGTCGGGTTGGCTTGGAGATTTTGGCGTATTTGGAGGAGGTGTATTGAAAGGGTCTAGGTTATAGCTAGGTGGGGGAATTAAAGTGTGTGACGGTATTCTGTCCAAGATAGTGTTGAGAGTTTCTTGCATCTTCTTTTTCTCTACCTGCAATGTAATGATGCCTTTCTCTAGCCTTGCCTTGAGCCCTATTAGTTTGTTACTTTTTTTTGTCGATGTTATTGTGTTTTGCAGATCTCTTGTTGACTTTTTCATCCGACTGGTCCAATCTGGTATTGATATCTCCCATATTGACGATGACAGATTTTTTCTATGTTGAACCTTGATTTATTTTTATTAGTTGTTAGAAGCCAACCCACCACAATTTTTTGTGTGAGATAATAATAATAATAATAATAATAATAATAATATTATTATTATTATTATAATATATATATATTTAAAATAATAATAATAATTATTAACTTGTAAAAACCATTATGGAGGGATAGGAGTAGAGTGGCCGTGCTCAGGAGGAAGAGCGTGTGGGAAAAAGCGTGCAGATGAGAAGGGCATGGAGTCGAGTGGATGAAGGGTGAGCGTTAACAAAGGAGGATGCACATGCTATGGTGCAGAGGGAGTGAAGGAAGACGGGTGTAGGTAGAGGTGCAAAGATGTGGGGAAGGAGATGACATGGAATATAGATGAAGGGAGTCATGGACAGAGGTAGTGGACAATGACGATGGCAGAGTGGTGGTTGCGGCGAGGGAGCGAGTAGCAGAGAGAAGACGCAGGAGAGGGATGCAAAAATTGGTGGAAGAGGGGTGGACGCAACAACAAGGAATGGAGTCTTGTGGGGGTAGAGGAGCTGTGCGGGGGATGTGGAATAAGGATGGGAGGGTCGCACAAGAAATGAGGAGGTAGGGCCGCGAATGTAGTGCAACAACGACGTGCAATAAACAACAGGGAGGTGTGGACACGGGTAGCACAATGGAGATGGATGATGGATGGATAGAGGGAGTCCCTACAACTCTGATACTAATGGAGCAATAAAAAAATAACACGATCTTGATAAATAAATATATTTTTCTTAAAAAAAATGTCTGCTTGATAATTTACAAGGGAAATTCCCGAATATATATATCTTATCAGGTTTTGTAATGTGACTTTTCATAAAGTCACAACTTTTAATTTTATTACGTTAGTATGTATAATTACATTCTTATTATTTAATATTAGTGTTTTATCTTTCTTTTTGTATTATTATATATATAACAGTCTAGTTTTTCAACAAGATGACATCAATAGGTCCTCAACGAGTCTCAAGGGTGGCAAATACAATTGTAATAGATGCCTCCTAATGTGTCAGGTCACGAGAGAAGGTGATGGTTGAAACACATTATGAAAGCATAACCGTGAGGCTACATAAGGAGGGAGTCAAATATTAAGGAACTAAAAAATAATTGCAACAAATCATACATAGTTCATCCCCAATATAGGCATAACTATGTTCGGAATAGAAAGCATAGCCGCAAACAAAATACACTACGGATTCATGTAGTAATATGCAATATCATGGCCATGAAAGAATGCACAGTGGATTCATGTCATAAAAAACATCACACCCACATGTAGATAGAAGGTGGATCTATGACATAGTGCATATAAGGAAGACGTAGTAGTCTCCAAAGTACTAAGAAGATAATGATATACTCCATGATTCATGTCATAAAAAACATCACACCCACATGTAGATAGAAGGTGGATCTATGACATAGTGCATATAAGGAAGACGTAGTAGTCTCCAAAGTACTAAGAAGATAATGATATACTCCATCACAACTTGGGAGGGGTGGGATTAATGGGGAATGCCCCCCCCATAAGCCCAAGGTCTTTGTCTCAACCTTGATGGTATGATTATATAAAATGTGAATAAAGGTGTTGATGTCGAGCATGCGAGAAACTGTCTAATTACCGATCAATAAGGACTACTATTAACAAACGCCAAGTAAACCACTAATGATGATGATGCCACCCAGTTTATTTAAAAAAATATAACTAGTGTGAATAAAGGAGTTGATGTTGAACACACATAGAATTGTACGGTCATGAATCAATAAGCGAAACCCACTTGAGAATGCGAGGAAACCTACCACAAAGGACTGCAAGGTCTAAGTATTATCTAGTTTCTAGATCCACTTCCTAGATAATTAGATGATGTTGATGGGAAGAAATCCATCGAAGGAGGGAATTAATGTATCCCCCATCAATCAACATGAATAAAAAAACAAGAGTAGATGTGAAGAGATGGAGTCACTGAAAACAACTAACACAAGGACGACCAAGATGGAAGGTGAATGAGACTGCAAATGGCCAACTCAGGCCTACTTCTCTTGAACGTATGACATGGCACATGACTTTCCAACATGAGCTTAAGAGCACCATGCATATAATGACAAAACTAAAGCGATGGTGAAGAAATCTCCATATTGAATGGAAGAGTAACCAAATAGAGGAGTAAAGGACTCATAGATGGATGCACAACTCCTAGGAAAGATATATCCCAACTTTAAGATAAGGATTCAAATAGGTGCCATGTTCAAGGGAGACACAATAGATGAACACCACTTCCTTATGAAAGTCAAAACATAATTCACCCCCCCTATTTTTTTTTAATGTGTCTCCTTCATAGTTTTATGAGTGTGAAAGAGATAAAAGTATGCTCAATATCATCTTTTTCATGTAATCTTTAAGACTCTGAAAAATAGATAAAATAATGCTTGACAATGCCTTTTTCTTGTAGGTTTTATGAGCTTGAAAAAGAGATAAAAGTATGCTCATTTGGAGAAAATGAGTGGCTGAACGAGATGCATGTATGTTCCATGTGCATGGAACTGATATATGCAATAGGAATATAGTTGGGTATTGGCAAGTAAAGTCCAACCATTGCAACAGTTCTATCCATGGGTAAAAAGGGTAGAACGAGATGTAAGCAAGGTGATGAAAATGGTGGGAGGTCAAGAATGGTTGCAATAATGATAAGTGAGACAATTGGAATCTTATCAATAGACATTTTGAAATGAGCAACGATAAGCATGTGCAAATGTTTAGTGAAATAATATGGTTGGGAGACCCCACAAAATATGACTAGAAAAAGGATGTAGAGGAGAGCATGTAGTTCAACGATGACTTAGTCATGGAGGGGATAAACAAGATTTCACATACCTACACATAATGACACTACCACACATGGTGGATAGACACTACCACACAAACGACAACGTGCAAATAATAATAGGTAATGTTGTTGCTTGGTGGGATCAAACCCAAGGTAAAAGAAAATGGACTCAAGGACAATTAAACATGTAAGGAATTATGGGGGAGAATCCTATTCCTATATGCTAGTTGAAGAATTATACCTCAAGTTCGGTGGATGTCACCCAAATAATGTTCAAAACGTTTGGTCACACACAAAGAGAGCCATTTTTAGGTTCCAAAACGGGTAGTTGTGCTCTAAAAAGCATAGTAATAACACTATAGGAAATGAAATGACAAGAAATACTAACTCATCATAGTGTGAGAAATGATATTTTTAACCCCCTCTTCATATGACAAATAGTAAAATGTAAGAATGAAGGGATCATTTTGGAGTTTTGACATTCGAGGAGCTTTTCTTGTAAAGGAAAACCCTCTTCTTTCTAAATCTTAAAGTGAATATTTCAGGAGATATAGAGCACCATTTTTAGTCTTGTCTGATCCAAGTAACATATTGGGCCTTGCACTTTCTTTTCATGGCTTTCATTTTCAATTTCATCCAAATTTTAGCTAAGGGGAGACCCTATAGGGTCCCAAAGAGCATGGTTGTGCCCTATATAACTAACCTATAGTGACCAGAAATGTGTGGTCGTGCCTTGTTGAAATGATAGGGAATGACCATGTCCTCTTGGTTTCTCTTGGTGTGTCTCATGGGGCATGACTAGGAGGGTAAATCTCTCAAATGAGTAACATAAATTGTTGGATGATAACAAAAGTTTGCTCCAATATGACAACCATATTTAACTGATTGTGTATGTAGGTTTGGCCATCATGATCGAGTGGAAAGAGCATGGGAATGAGATTGGTGATGTAGAAACCATACAAGATGTGAATACTCTCATTGCATTGAGGAATTGTGGATTATTGAAGTTCTTTTTAACACATAATATGAGGGTCCAAGTGCCATTATTAGATAGGCTGGGGGGTTTTTGGGACCTTGATGACAAATACTTCCGTCTTGGTAGGAAAGTATTAACAATGGAAATTCATGACACCTACTTCCCTACAAGATTATCAAGGAGAGATCCCTAGTTGTCCTAACATGGGAGAAGGGTGGTTATAATTAGTGGGTGGATGAGTATATCACTAGATATTGTAGTCTGCGGACAAGGAAAAGAAATAAAAAGTTTCCAATAAATCATGTCGTGGACATATATTTCTGTACTATCCTCTTCACCATCACATGTATGGACAAAAGTACATGCACTCATTTGGAATCAAGAACACATTTATATTATGCAATAGAGTGGATTACTCCTACAATGTTTGACTGGTGCACAGGTCTCCTAACTAATCTAAAGGAGCAATTAACAAGGTGTAGGACTAGAAAATATAAATAATTTGGTTATGGTAAAAGGAATATGAATGAATATGAATGGACTTGTCCATTCGCTTGAGGATAAAAGGAATATGAATGGAATTGCCTAAATCCTAGCATGGTGGTCAACTCAGTCATCATGGTGTTATGAAAAATGACTGCCATGGTCCGTGAAAATATTCTTTGGTATACATAATCGAGCAATGATTGTTTTGAATACAAAGTAAGCTGCCATTTCACGATCGGATTTGAAGGTAGGCATTGCCTCTTCCTACTTCGTGAAGTAGTCTACAACAACAATGATGTACTTGTGCCCCCCAACATAAACTGGGTTACATGTTGTGTAATCCACCCCCCAATTGGTGAAGGGCCCTACCACGATGACGAGAAACAAATGAGCAGGATGCGACCGCATCTTTCTGGTATAGAGCTGACAAGGATGACAATGCTTTACAACTTCCACATAATCTTTGAAGATAGTGGGCTAGAAATAACTGGCACGTAAATTTTTTGGGCCATTGCTTAACCCAGATAAATGACCCCACATGCTCCACTATGGGAATCATTTAGGACATTCTTTGCCTCCTCATGGGTGAGGAATTGATGCAAGATCAAATCTACCCCTCGTCGATATAAGGTATCACTGATGATTAGGTAGTTTTTTGCATTGACACACAATTTACATTGATATTCCCGTGAGAAGGATGCAGGACACTTAAGCGTTTGGAGATATATAAGGATATCTCTCTACCAGGGATCAGAGGTGGAAATCATAAAGATATACTCATTTGGGAATGAGTATTATTCCACCACTACAATCTCTTCCATAGGGAATTCCGATATCAGTTCTGCGAATCCTAAGGATTTTTTGGACTTAGCAGATTGAAAATCCAAGTCAAACTCTTGGAGAATGACTATCCATTTGTTGATTTTTCCCCCAATTATGCGTTGGAATAAAACATACTGAAACAAATTTACATCTGCAAGCAATGTGGTTGTCCTTAGCAATATGAAGTGATGTATCCTATGAACATCATAGACTGCTGCTAAAGCCAACTTCTCGACGTGTGAGTATCTAAGTTTAGGGCCTGCTAATGCACGACTAAGGTAATAGACAACATTTTCTTGGAGTTTTTCATCATCTTGAACTAAATCTACTCCTATAGTCGACTCTGATGCAGCCAAATACAATATAAAATATTTGGTGTAATATGGTGGACGTTGTAAAGGAGCCGACAATAAAGCCTTTTTTAATTCCTCGAAAGCGAGTTGTGTGGTTTCATCCCACAAGAATGGGGTGTATTGCTTTAGCAAGTGCATGAAGCACTTAGTTATCTTGGCATAATTGAATATGAAATGCCTAAGGAAATTGGATTTCCCTTACAGGATTTGAAGTTTCCTGATGGAACGAGTAGGAGGAATATTTACAATAGCCTTGAATTTCAAAAGATTCACCTGTATTCCTCTGTTTTACACAATAAACCCTAGTAACCTCCCTGAATTGACACATAAAACACACTTGTGGGGATTCAAGCGTATTTTATAGTGTCTACATTGTTCAAAGATCATACGAAGATGACCTGGATGGTCCTTCCTTTTGTGAGAATGGGCAGGCAGATCACCCAAGTAAGGTTCGACAATATTCTTGATATCATGGAAGGAAAAATTCATTTCCCGCTAGAACGTAGCTCTGACATTTTTCAAACCGAAGGGAATTTCCTTATACGCAAAGGTCCCCCAAGGAAAAATGAAGGTTGTCTTATGTTGGTCTTCCGGCTTAATTTGAATTTGGTTATACCCATAAAAACCATCCATAAGTGAAAACACCTCACTACCTGTACAAGCATCAATAATCTGATCGATGAAAAGTGTGGGGTAGTTATCCTTGGGACATGATTTATTTAATTCAAGAAATTCAATGAACATGCCTTTAGTCCCTTGTTTTTTATCAACAGGAACAGGATTGAATACCCATTCCGTCAGAGCAATTGGGTAGATGAACCTTTCTTTTAGTAGTTTCTACACTTCAACCTTCACGTTTTCCGCTTTCTGCAGATTTACTGGTCTAAGTTTTTGTCAAATAGGTTTAGCGCCAAGGTAAGTACGGATTTCATGTTCAATGATAGATGGATCAATGCCTGGCATCTCCTCATATGACCAGGAAAAGACGTCGTGAAATTCCTTAAATAAGGAAGTATATATGACAACCTCCCATGGAGAGCAGTTTGCACCAATATGAACATTTTCAATGACATTAAGGTTTGCAGAGATGTTGATTGGAATGGTAGTAGAGATATTCTCCATATTCCCATCGAAAATTACTCCCTCCTTGGGTAAAGGATTAATGAAAAATCAACAGCCTCCGCTAGTCACACATGGAACTCCTGATTCTCAATTCTGCTCAACTCTAAAAGAAAGAAGGACTTATGGTGAAGGTCTTCACAAGCGGTTTTTCATCCAATCATAGCTTTGAGAATGGCTTCGTCTGAAGGAAAAAACATATCCAAGAAATCATATGAATACGAAGAGTTCTCCGCCCAGACGGGCATATAAGCTTCATCTGACTCCTCTGAGACTGTAGAACGAGTCGTGATGGAATCAGTGGTGGGATTAAAAACATCTTGATAAGATATTTCCATTGTAGATAAGGTAACTTGAAGGCCATGATGGGAAGGAAAGACCCAAGGATCAGTTCCATCGACAACCGTCACGATAGACTTCCCTACACCAATAGAACCTAAGTAGTTAATAGGGGATGGTATATCGAATGTGCCCATCAAAGATGCATACATTCCAACCCACAAGCTCTCGTTAGTCGGTTTTGACTGATCTATTAAAGGTAACATGGCCTCATTACTTTCCAAATGACCTTTCCGAGTGAAACGGAGTTGGTCAACAGTAACCAACTTCCCTTCGTGCAGAAACACTACAAGTCAGAGAACGGTTGAGGGGATAGTGCACATGGTGTAAGTCCAACTGCTTCCCAATAACGGATTATAATACAATGGAGCATTGATCACTTCAACCTCAACAGACACTATTTTCCCTTACAACTTTATTTCGAAAGTTGGTAGGATATATTGCGGATGGAAAGACCTTCCGTTGAAAGCAGTAAGTAGAGTGTTTGATGGAACAAACTCTGGGGGTCCCAAGGCTTTCCAACAAGACATCGACATTACGCACGTGTAAGCACCTTCATCAACCACTATTCATCCAATGTTTTTATCTCCATGGNAAAGCCACATGGTATGGCAGGCGTATTTTAACATCAAAAAGATTAAATTTCTCCAGTAGGCTCATTGAATCCATGCTACCTATGGCTGCTAAGAGTGCATCCCTCTGAGAAGGAAAACTCTGTAACACCTCCAATTCTGACATTGCACATGGAGTTTGAGCTAATTCTTCAAATACAGAATAGTTGGAAGCAACCCTAGCATTAGGGTTGTGAAATGTTTTCTTAAAGACACTTTTTGGTATCTTGGGCATTAGATCAGCTATTTTTTCAATAGTGAGAGGGGTTCAAGTTTCAACAGTAGACTTACCCTTCTCTTGAGCATCTGATTCATAATTCTTATTTCTTGTTTGGAGGAAGGTTTTGGATCGTACCATGTTGATATAATTTTTATCAGTAGGAGCACTAGGAGTTCCCCCAACTACATTTGAAGCAGAAGCTGCATTCTGTCCTTGGGGAATGGGGAAATGGATCCTTTAGGACAATTGGTTGTTGATTCTTCAACAAATTCTATGGTTGTTCCATTAAAGGGAATCGATAAGTAAGATGGCCTCCCTAGTACAAATTACAAGGAAATTTGACCTTTTTTTTGTCTTTATTCCCCCCATCAACATTGTTTGTGGGGTTTTTCTTGTTTTGGTTACCCTCACCCTTCTTTCCTTCTTCTTTTTCCCACCGGGATGCTGATTTCCCTTTTGAGAATATTGTGCAAAAAAATTTGCACTTTGTGGTGAGGGGGTGGCAGACTTAGCTTCCTCCATTGTAGATTGCTTCACTGACAACTCATGGAGTTTCTTGGCTAGTGATTCTACAGTGGGAGAACTAACTGAACCGCCCACACCATTGGCATGGGGTCCAGGCTTGGGATTCTCTTGATCGTTTGTCGACTTCAACGCCTCAGGTATGATCTCATACAAAATCCAAGACTGAGCATATATCTGGTCTAGATGCTGGGCTTTGAGGATAACCTCTTCTTCTGTGGTCACCCACAAAGTGGATACATCCTTAGAAATGTAAGGGAGTAGATATTTCAAGAACCACTCTAGAAAAAAATTGGGAGGTATAGTGGCTTTAATAAGCCTCTTTCGTCTTTGCCACTCCTGAATGTGATTGGAAATATGTGTGGCCTTGTTCTATCGAAAAGTCGACAACAAGTCTATACCGACATCATACTAGACATGAAGCTGAAAGTGATTAAAGAACATGGTTTCTAAATCCAGAAAACTATCATATGCAGCGGAGGGAAGTTTTACATACCATTTTGCTGCCACATGAGTCAATGTTCTCTGAAAAAGCCTCAAACAAGAGCACCAAAGGTGAAAAGTGGTAATGTGTGCACTTAGATCTTCACCTGCTTTTCCTTCAAACTTAGGAATGTATGAGGATAATTTGATGGGTACAGGTGTCCATGCCACAATGTTCCGCACTAGGTCATTCATCAGATTTGACAAATATGGCAAGTTTAACGTTTCCAGGAAAGGAATTTTGGGCCAAACCGAGGTTTGATGATAAGGAGTTTGGGGTGTGGAAGGACTTTTCACTTGACTCCCAAATGAAAAGGTGGGGTTTCCCCCAACCACCGGTTGTGAAGTGGCTGCAACATTCTGGAAAGTATTCCATTCGAAAGCCAATGGATTACTAGTTTGTGGTGCATGATATGTGGTTTGACTTGATACATCTGAAATTGGAGTTTGAAACAAAAGAGCAGTAAGACCTCCACTAAACAGTGAAAAGGGAGAGTTCGTGAAAGGAGCGGCTGAAATCTGACCAGGTATATGGAAATTATGACCAAAATCATTTGTGTTTCCAGACGACATACCCACATAAGTAGGAGAAGGGCCTACATAAGGAGTGGATGGAGGAATATGTCCTCCATTCCACGAAAAACCCTGGGCAAACGAAGTGGATCCAATTCGAACACTTTGAGCACTTTGCATAAACGAAGGAGAATAAAAAATTGCATTAGGAATCCCAGTGACCACCCCACTAGACTAACCTACCACATTAGAGGGTGCTGAGGGATTAACCACTCGAGCACTTGGTGAAAGGGGTGCAATAGATACACCAGGTCTATGAGCATTCACTGTGGGGGGAGGGGGGTGAGACTCTACCAACCAAAATGGATGAAGTTGAGGTAAACATACCCTCTCCTGAGCTAGACATAACTTTTCTCAAAGGAACACCAGAACCAAGTGAACTAAACTAGAGGACCTATACTATCATATGATCATTCAGATCAATCAGAGGTGAATTAAAGTTTCTTGCAAACTCGTCATCCTGTAAGTCTTCTATCTCTACTCTTGAGGTTTCTTCATGATTAAGTTTGAGTTTTGGTTCACTAGGAACTTCGCTAAAACCAGTCAGTTCGAAAGAACCATCTGTATCAAGTGTTCACCTTTGAGGTGGTGGTGTAGGCTCCATTGTAACAAATGGAGGAAGGCTTTGAAACCTTCTGGACCTACAAAGAGGTTGGTCCTCCACAACTATAAATATGAATCACACACCTAAAGGCCAACTAAACACAAACAAGCCAAACAACACACACTAAAAATTTCCTAAGTAACACAAACACACTAGATAAAAGATACACCTTCCAAAGGAAATCCTGGAATGATGAGGGCCCAAGTCCAACTAGTGAAGATCGAAAGATGGTTACTTGGCGTCTTGTGAATATTTTTCTAGGTGCAAGTGTTGTAATCACCCAACCACCCTCCTAAATTGTCTATCGAGGTTTCTTTCCAAGTCCATCCTAGGAGTACCAGAAATAGATTTCCGATACCACCTATGTGAGATCATAATGTTTGGAGACTAAGGCTACCAAATCTACACTGAGAGTTCAGTGAAACAATCACAAGCTTGATTAATGTGCATAGGAAGGGTAGCTAAGCCTGAAACTCTATCAATACTGGCACCTCATGGGGCCCAAGAAGTGGTATTGATAAGATCCCCAAACACTCAACAATCTTGGTAAACGATTGAACAAGGAAGTGGAGGGGTATCTCCTCAACCGAGCTCTCACGTGGCCTCGTGCTTAAATCCTTTGTGAGAGGAGATTTCCATATTATCTCTTGTAGGAGTGGGTTTACCTAAAGATAGGCCACTACGTTTGAAGTCAAAGTGCTTTTGGACAGTTTAAATCTCCTAGTCCAAAAATATAGCCTAAGCTAGTTGATGTACGAATCTCTAAAAAGAAACTTACTAATAGATTTTAATTAAAAGTTCTTTTTAATAGTTGTATTAGTCAAGGGTAGTGGAATGAGATTGAATGGTGTTATAGAATCAACAAAGTGAAAGAAAATGATGTATAAAAATTACAAATGAATGCAATTTTTTTCTTTTTTTTTCTTTGTACTTGAAAACTAATGATTTTTTTTAAACAATTCGAGAAACTACAAGACTATTTTTCTTTTGATTTTTTTGAAAAAAATAGTGAGAGAAACAACTAATGCAAACTAATGCAAAAATGCAAGCTGCCTTTGTCTCTCCTTTTTCAAAAAATTCAAAAACTATATGCAACTAAATGCACTTTGAGCAAATTAAATAATCTAATCATATACATGTAAATGATAAAAGTCATATCCTATAGTAACAATATTCAACCAATCAGGAAGAGATGATTCAAACCCTAGACTTGGCAAAACTATTGACTTACAAATACCAATAGATCCAAAAGATGGCAAGAATGACTGACTTAGACTACTATAAAAGAAATCCTAAGTATATCAGTGTCCTTAAAGGACTGATAGACACCAGTGACCAAAAATACACAAGCACTCAGACCAAGAAGCCAAGTAGGAAGGACCCAACACATTCACAAAAGAAGAAGGCATACCTAACTTACTAAAAAAAAATTGATTCAACAAGCAAACAGTGAAATGTACACACCCAAAGCCACAACACAACACTAAATAAGAACCTTAAGAGGCACCTAAAGGATCAGAAAGTAAAGTACAAACAAAACCTTAACAAAATGACAAACACCTACAGGAATTCGTGATTTCCATCAAGAAAACTCGTGTACCATTCGCGACTGTTACTGAAGCAACCCGTGAATACAAGAGATAATTCACGACTATATATACTGACAGGTCGCGAATGCAGTCAAAATTTTTCAAAGATAAAAATAAATGACCTAAAGGTTCTAAGCATAAAGCACTGACAACCGAAGGTAAACAATAAACAAATCACTCACAGGATCAAACTGAGAAAAACTGGCAAGGAAGCCAAAAGAATGGACCCACAACAGGTTGGACTCCCCAGTAGAGTTGCTAATTCTGTTGTTTAGGAGAATACAATCTTATAAACTAGGGTCTTTGGTGTTACCAATGTACTAAATAAGCTTGAAGACATTAATCTATTTGAGAATTTGATAGAGAAATAATGAAGAAAGTAAGCATACCTTGTTTATGGAGGTTGATCCTAGCTTTCTTCTTCAATCCAAATTGCTCCAATAGCTTCTAGGGAATCCCCACACCTACAAAGAGACAGACCTTCATGCAATATCTTATATATTATATAGAAGATTAATGAAATAATATGCTTGCAATGAAATGACAAGACAATTTAGAAATCATAACACATAAGAGTACAAAGACAACAATTGGAAGAAAGACTCTCTTTATTGATAAATAAGTGATGGAAGATTACAACCAGTATATGAAACAAGTGCTCCTTTTCTAGCCAAGGAAACTGAGTTCTTCTGCTCCAAGATCTCCAAAGGCAATCCACAGCATAACCTTGCTCTAGAATTGATGATGTTTAGCCTCAACCCCTACCCTCTATTTATACTTGAGGAAAGAGAGAAGTTACGAAGGTTGAGATGGTTGAGGAAGTTGGGATAGTTATGATTAGGATCCCAACTATCCTTGACTAAACTTGTTTTAATTTTTAATTTTTTGACTAGGGAATTCATGACCATTGATACTAGCAAGTCACGGGTGATACACGACTTTTATAAGGGAAACCTGCATGTTCAAACCTTGATCATGTATTTGCGGGTTGTAATGTCAATACTCGCGAATGGTTCGTGGATGGCAATGGTAAAAGTCGTGAATTATCCTTAATCACCTTATGAAAAATAGATAAGGCTTGAAAGAGTATGATATATGTAGGCACATGCACATCTATAGGGATTTGTCCACTTCAATCCATTTCGTCCTTTTGTGTACCGACACATTGAGTGTCTGTACTCAGACAAAGAAGTTCCATTTCACAGGATAACTTGTTCCTAGCCATCCATCCAGTATGCTCCATCTTGTGCCGTCAATCTCTCCCTGTTTAAACCCCTTATATTCATTATTTTCTATACTGCCTCCCTTATTATTTATGCAAATATCATCTACAAATTGAATTATAGCCACATATTTATCTTCTGGTTGATCTTGACCGTTAATTACTTTTACCTGTTACTCACCTCTTTCGCCCAAATTTGATCTCCTTGATCTTGCAATTTCCCTTTCCGGAATGATTATCTTCCTTTGATCTAAAAGCACATCAATCTAAGCCATTGAATTATGCCTTGTCTACCCAATTCCGCTATTTTTCCCTTAAACTCGGAGTGTACTTGTTTAACTAGCGGAATGGTTCCATATCGTAGATCAATATCGGATCAAATCTGTGCCTTTTATTTCTTATATCTTTTAAATTCATTCTGCAATATAACCAAATTCATTCTTCCTCACACCTTTAACCAACGGAATAAGTCTTGGTTGTTGATATGGATTATGCTTTCATCGAGACCGTTAAATGGCAAGGCCTCAACCACATTCCGTTGAGCCCGAATATTTTACTTTGCCATGCACTTTACATCAACGAAATTTATGCTAACCATTGATATAGATTGAAGTTTGATATGAGTCGTCTGAATTTGAGGCTGCTACCTGATTCTGCAGATTTCCAACATAAATTTCTCCGCGCTAGTTGACACAACAAAATTTATTAGGACCATAGATAAAAAAACCCGGTCAAATCTCCACAGTTCAACATAGTTGGGCCTACCAAATTCCATAGATTTGAAAAGTTTGTTTGTCTTTGCATGTTGTATCAACATAATTGATACCCGCCATAGATCCATTTCTCCTTTAGATATTTACCGTCAAAATGTGCGGGCTCTAAGAAATTCCGTTTATTTTGAAACCTAGTTACCTCGTGCAAGTTCTAGTAGTAGAATCTACCTCTGCCATGGATATTTTTCATCCATCAATCCTCACCATTGAAAAATGCAGTGCCTATAGAATTCCATTGATTCAAAATTTTTTCTTCTCCTCGCATGTTCTATTAGGGAAACTTCTGATGACCGTAGATCTTCCTGCGCCCATTGATTTGACGGTTCATTCTATATGTAGGTTAACACCATTCCCCCAGCCATAAAAATTATTTCAAATGAGCATCTTACCTCTGCGGAATTATTTACAATAGTCGATCTTCATTGCTATAGATCTAGACCCTTCATTTTTGCCAAAATATAACACGAGCGGATTATTTGCGTGCAATTTATTTCCAAGGTCGGACCTTAGGATTTTTCAAAATTTTTTCATTTCAGACCAAGGAATAGATCCTTCAAAATATTCAGAACCTACTCTGCACTCCTCTAGGTCATTTAAAAATTTTCAACCTTAACCATCATTTTCACTGGCCAAACCCCTTCCAACCTCTTAGCCCAAAAATGGTGCTAACATCTGTTAAATTGATTTTCTAATTTTTGTTGTGCAATTTTTGTTTATAAGCAGGCTATAAAGTTATATATTAGATACTGTATATGTATATGCAGAGTAATCATTTTTTTCCTTAATTTTTTGATGCAGAAATGTGTTTGGATCATCTGGATGCAAATCTGAAACCTTGGTTGGAAGGAGAAAAGAAATCGAAGGTTCTTACCAAATGTTAGTATTTATGTTGTATTTACATTATGCTTACATAAATACTCTATTTTTTCACTCTTGATTTCAATTTAATAGATGTCATGTTTAATCTTTGTAGGCCATTTGGGTTTCCTTACATGTTTGCAGATTTATAATTTTATAAATTTTAACATGTTCAACACAGACCTTGATCCATTGCCATATAAAGAGTGGAAGTCATTTCTGCCAAAGGTTGGGGAAGAATCTTTTAGAATATTTGCTAAAGAGGATGTTGAACGAGAAAAGAGAAGAAAAATGAAGCAAAAATTGTCTACACAACGACGAAAGTCACATCAATTATATAGAATTGAAAAAAATGATTGTTGGAGTGAGGATGATGATGATCAAATCCAACCTAATCATACAGAAATACCTTATCAACTTCGAGGTCATTCAACTCTGCAGCTTGTTAAGGGCAAGGAACCACATTTTGATACAATTGCTCTTCTTAAAGGAGATAATGGTTCATAAGAAATCACATAAGTCAGGATTAAAAAGGGGGTGTTGGGATATATTACCCATATAGACATTAGACATAAATCATTATTTTCTTTCTCTAGTGCATAGACCATGTTTGTTGACTTCCTAGTGCATAGTCCTCGTCATTCTAATTATCCCAGACTTTGTTTTTATCATGTTTTCCCTCATTATCCACATATTTTCCATATTTCATTATTTTAGGGCATGATGCACCCTCCTACATCATTTTAGTCATGTTCACTCAGTCTCCTAAATTTTAGGATTCTCCTTAAATTTAGGTACTCAGAGCACTTTCCTTGATTTCATCACTCTGGGTTGATATGAGCACCCATGACCACTAATAGTCAAATAAAATAACCTCATGTTCTCTCTTGAGATTCTCTCACACCCTCATGCATCGGTTAAATCCCTCTTGTGCCATTCTAGTTAACCTACCATAAGTTACACTCGGTTAATTAGATTCATTCAGGAGTTACAAGTGACAATCATATGGAATCTACTAAAATAAGCTTACCGCATGATTGGATTTCGAATGTATCCTAAGGCTAACAAATTTCCTTCTTTGTAACATATTTGGATGGTCCACGCATTTTTGGATGATAGATGAATACAAATTATTCCATTGGAGCTCCTTCTCTCTGTTGAATTCTCTCATTTTTCTGCTAATTTTTTCTGTGCATTTCTATGAAACTAGTGTAGATTATTTTTTGTTTCTAGATCAAGTTGTGCAAAATTTCACAATTGTCACAATCATGTAATATTTTATTTGTCCTATAACACACGTGTCATTATCGAGAACGACCGTGACATCCGCTATCTCTATAATGTCATAATCCATCAACATAACCTTTTGAGTCATCACAAATCCCTAAGATTCCTGCACTGCCATTTTAGCTCTTGCAGAGGGAATACCATGGACGATCAAGATATACCCAATTGACATACATGATTATTTATGGTTTTTTAATGAAAGTTAGCACATGCGCTGTAATACCCCCATGACATTACTTTTATTTTCATGTTTTGAAAATTAATTTTTATTATGTAATGAGTTATGAAACTCAAAAAAAAAACTCAAATGACATTTGCACAACAAACCATTTTATTTATTTATTTAAATATTTTATAAAGAAAATGATAGTTAGAGAACTCAACTACACGAGGGGACACCAACCATGGAACCAAGGAACATGTGTAAGCAAGCTAGACTGATTTATATCAATAAAATCCAATCCAATACTTAACAATCAGACAAGATCCTAAATCATAGGGATTTAAGGATCTGATTGGAGATTTGATTGGGATGGGATAAGATTTGGGCAAAATCTATATATATGAGTGCACTGGAATATCACGGGACACCGTGTTGTGCATGGGGAAAACGATTGCTGAGTCCATGTGTTGAGTGTTTTTCTATTTTATAAGTCTATCGTTAAAAACTTGTTACTAACTCGAGGATTGAGTGCCACGAGGAAGTTACTTGCTGTTCTGATGCCTGGTTGGTGATCCAACTCAGGGGTGGAGCAGGGAAAACCCTTGAGTTGTTGCCTCCTATGGTTGGAAAGAGTTGATTCTGCAAGTGTGTTTTTCCTTGGATTCAAGTAAGTAGATCTAATTTATTTTCTCATATACTCTAGTTTGACTTATGGTTGTTTTCTTACCAATGAAATGAACCGTAGATGGGCTATTGCTAGATCTTTAAATTGTACTTTGTGAAACTATGAACTTTTTGAAATGAATCATAGAAACATTGGTTTAAATTGTTACATAGCGTTTATGTGATTGAACTGGTTCTTAATTTCGATTTGCGTAAATTGTCTTATGGACCGGATACAAGCCAAAAATATGATTTGACTGTCAATATAATTTGCATATGAATTATAATGTTTGCGCTTGATTTACACTTTGTATACACCCAAAGGTCTGCGTTGGATTTCCAAGTTCTTGATCTGTAAAATATATTTATATACATACAACTCAGATCTGAACTCACGGTAACCTACATTCGATCCCAAAGGCCTGCGTTTGTTTCCAATATTGTTTTGATATGTAAAATATACACCAAAAGGTCTCCGTTTGATTTCCAATTTGTTTTTAATATGTAAAATATATACCCAAATAATTGCATTTGATGTTTACCAAAATGTTTACTGATCCATAGAGTGAGTAAATTTTAAACTCATATCCGATCTTAAAACCTGGGTATGCTCTCTGTTTACCATCTATGTGTCTAACTAGTGGACATTTTGCTTGATGTCAAAATCAACTCTCAAACTCTCTCTATACAATTTCATTTCCTGATATGCACACATATATGCATTTTAAGTAGACCTCTCCTCATGACCGTAGACGCAACACTAAGGAAAATCCTATCCACGTTTTCCATGACATGGTCAAGAACCACGCAGGTCTTCTTCTCTCTACATTCGGTGAGATGGCTTGGATTAGCGATTTGATCCTTTTATATTTTTTTTCTTTTCTGCGATCAAAAAGATTTTATGACATCGCTCAATTGCCTTTCTTTTTTTCCAGATCCATGACTCGCTCCTACTGCCATATGCACCAATCGCACGAGAAGGGTAGAGACAATTGATTGAAGTGTAACAGGTGAATGGTCGATATTAATGCCGAGCAACAGATGCCAATAAGTATGGAGTCTTGGGAGCCACTCCTTCTGCGGTACCTCGTGAAAACCCTGTAATCCTTGACGAAAGAATATCCTTCATTGGTAGCGATTTATGCGGTGGAATTGCTGAAAAACAATAAGCCCGAGGAGGATTTGCAACATATCTGCATTACCCAAATCCATGAGTTCCTTGGAGATAGTATGTGCTATTATCTGAGTTTCTCAGTAAAGAAGGATCATCTTGTCTTTGCTCGACCTCCCAACGATATCCGATAGTTAAGAGTGGTCTTAATTTTTCCCAAGCTATTTACCTCAATCTACTGATTGGATTGTAATGTCTGGCAGTCTCTGTTAAGCTCTCAGTTTGAGAGTTTCGTGGAGTGTGTTCAGCTCGGCATTTCCGAAAACTCCAGGTTACTAATGACAACCGTAGTCAATGTTTCCATACTTGACAACTCCTTATCCATTTTTTTTATTGTTATTATCCCTCCACCCAGAATTTCTTCCCGAGAATCCGCTCTTAAGTAACAATCCCCATGTTGAAGTTGAATACCCCGAATCCGCTCTCAAGTAACAACGATTGGCGCCTAAGGATTCTGGTGTACACTAGTCACATAGATAATGCTTTGAACTCCATCTTGATATGTTTTTTTTTTGGTAGTTAATAGACATCAAATATAAATATTTTATTATTCCTCCATAAAGTTGAATGTTAATTATAAAATGAATGTTATATTTCCTGGTGTGAATATCGAATATTTTAGTTAAAAGTGAAGGTGTGGGCTAGCTATGGAGCAAACCTCCCTCCATCGGACGGAGAACAAGCAAAGTCAACGTTGACTTTGCTCCGCCTCCGTCGGATGGAGGGAGGTTTGCTCCATAGCTAGCTTATTCCAAAAGTGAATATAACTTATTATAAGAAAACAATTTAATTACTGATTTGATATTTTACGGATGGTATGT
>LPNX010420686.1:0-12422 GCA_001517045.1 Pseudotsuga menziesii | reverse complement strand
CCATTCAACACATAATCTAGTGTGGTATTTTTATTAATACAATTATCATTTTAGATGATGATGATTATGCTTTATTTTATGGGTATAGTTTTTGGGTACGTTACATTGTGGTATCGGAGCCAAGTTACAACACTTTGCCCTATGGTGTCTATACACATTTTTTTCCGAAAAAATTAACAAATATGTAAATTTTTGTTCTTATTAAACTTGTATAGCAGAAAACTATTTTACTAAACTGCAGGAAGATATGGTTGGAAGACGATCCACTACCGCACTTGCATGGGTTGAACCTAATAATGAAGATCCACTAAATAACAATATTGTTAATAATGAGGATCTACAAACAGTGAGGGACTTACAGGAAGAAATTATGAACTTTAAGACTGAACATAAAAAGGTACTAAAAACTTAAGAAGACTTAAATGAAGCCCTACTATACAAAAGGAATGAGATAAATAATGAAAAGAAAAAAATGAAACGTAGACAAGAAAACTCATCCTCTGACTGTCCTTACTCTGACAGAAGCCATCTATCTAGTGAATTAGAGTATTCTAGTGACAGTTCTGAGCGCAGACATAGGAAGAAAAGAAAATATAAAGATGAGCTAACATGATAATTCAAAAAAATAAAGCCTCCTACCTTCAACGTCGAAATAAAAAATGGAGAACAAGCTGAGGCTTGGCTCTCCGGGATGATGAAGTACTTCACTATGTACAATTACTCCAACTCCATGAAGGGAAAAATGGCCATATTCAATCTAGTCGAAAAGGCTGAGATTTGGTGGCAATATTTAAAAAGAGAAAAACAAATAAATGATAAGAAAGTAAGTTGGAACTAGTTTAGAAAGGAATTTAAAAAGGAATACTTCTCAGAATATTACTACGAAGAGAAAGCTAAGGAGTTCCATGAGCTAAGACTAGGATCCATGTCCATGCATGACTTTTGTACTAAATTCTGATCCTTGTTAAGATATGTGCCTTACCTAAATGAAGAAAAACCTAAAATACAAAGATTTCTAGGTTGCTTGCCTAAATTTTATAAAGACAAACTGGAATTTGATGCACCGAAAACTTTGTATGAAGCAATGAGGAAGGCCAAATTAACATATGACCAATCCAAGAGTAAAAGTGAAAATCCTTATAATTTCAAGAGAAGAGATGGAAGTAGTTTTAAGAGAAGAGAGTTCAAACCTTTTAATAAACATAAAAGTTTCCAGAAAAATTCCTTTAAGGAGAAACAAACAACAATAAGAACGGAGTATAAACAACCTATGAGAGCTGCCGAGTATAAAGACAATACTTTTAATAAGAAACGTGAAGAAATAAAAAGAGAACCCTTGCAGTGTTGGGGTTGTGGGGGGGATTCATTTCTATTAGGATTGTCCTCATAAAAAGGATAATCATAATATTCACACAATTCAAGAAGCATCCATAGTGGGAGAAGTTGCTCGGAACATACCACAGATTAGCGTAGCGTTGGACAATCATCAAGCAAATTTTCAGCCCTCCATGATTGAGGTAGATGGTAAGATCCTTGACAAACCTATTTCTATATTAATTGATTCTGGATCTACCCTAAGTTATATATCTCCTAATTTAGTAGATTTGTGTAAAATGAAAAAAACCTGATTTTGAAAAATGGTGGTTAGTGCAATTAGCTACTAGAACAAAAAGAAAAGTAATCAATTTTATTTCTAGTTGTGAAGTTCATATGCAAGATTTGATTACAAAAGTATATTTGAATGTTTTACCATTAGGATGTTATGATGTACTGATTGGCATGGATTGGCTAGAAAAACATAAAGTTGTGCTAAATTGTTTTGAGAAAACTTTTGATTGTATTGATGAAAATGGTGAAAGTAAAATGGTTAGAGGGATTCGAAAGAAGGTTCTTACTAGGAAAATTTATGCCTTGCAATTGAAAAAGTGTGCTAGAAAAGGATGTAGGGTATTTGTTGTACACATCACCAAAACTAATGATAAGGAAAAAAAATCTAGCTTAGAGGATCTTCCCTTATTAAATGATTTTAAAGACGTTTTTGCAGAAGAGATACCAAGACTGCCTACGAGGAGGGATATTGAATTTACCATTGAATTGGTACCTGAAGCAGTACTCGCCTTGAAGGACCCTTATCGAATGAACACACATGATTTGGTAGAATTAAAATTACAATTACAAGAATTATTAGATAAAGAATATATTAGATCGAGTGTATCTCCATGGGGAACATTTGTCTTGTTTGTTAAAAAGAAGGATGGAACATTGAGACTCTGTGTCGATTACATACAATTAAATCAAATGACAATTAAGAATAGATACCCTCTCCCTCGCATTGACGACTTGTTTGACCAAGTACGAGGAGCGTCGGTATTCTTTAAAATTGACTTGAGGTCTAGTTACCATCAAGTAAGAATTAAGGACAAGGATGTCCATAAAACTGCACTCAAAACAAGGCACAGGAATTACGAGTTCTTGGTCGTACCATTTGTATCGACCAATTCCCTAGCCACGTTCATGTGTTTAATGAACAATGTTCTTCACAAATATTTAGATAATTTTGTAATAATATTTATTGACGATATATTAATATACTCTAAAAATGAAGAAGAGCATAAAGAACATTTAAAGTTAGTCTTGCAAACCTTAAAAGAACATAAAATTTATGCAAAGTTTAGCACGTGTGATTTATTTCAAGATAAAATTTAGTACTTAGGTCATGTAATAACTAAGGAAGGTATTTCGGTGGACCCAGATAAAATAAGGGCAATCAATGATTGGCCAATCCCTAAGGATGTAACCAGGATTCGATCCTTTATGGGGATCATGGGTTACTATCGTAGGTTCATTGAGGGGTTCTCCATAATTGCTTATCCAATAACCTCATTTCAAAAGAAAGGAACTAAATTCATATGGTCTAATAAATGTCGAGAAATCTTTGAAAAAATTAAGAACTTATTAACCTCCGCACCTATTCTAAGAATTGTAGATCCATACGAAGACTTCGTAGTATGTACGAATCATGCCTGCCTAGAAGGATTAGGAGGTGTGTTATTACAAGAGGATTATGTAATAAACTACGAGTCAAGAAAACTTAAAATAAATGAATGGAACTATGCAACACATGAATTTGAATTAGTTGCTATAATACATGCATTAAAGATGTGGAGACATTACTTAATAGGAAGAAAATTTACCTTAATGTCAGATAACATAATCTTAAAATATTTATTTGATCAACAAAACTTGAATGCTCGCCAAGCAAGGTGGTTAGCCTTTTTGAGCGAGTATGGTTTTGAAGTTAAACATATTAAAGGCAAAGAGAACAAAGTGGCAGATGCCCTGAGTAGGAATGCCATTCCACATTGTTCAGCTGCTTTTAGCAGTTATAAAATAAATCTCGAAGGTTCAATAAAAGAAGCAACCAAAACTGATGAAGAGTAATTGGAAATAGATGATAAGAGAAGTGAATCATATTATTCTATAAGCTCGGAATACTTGTTAGTTTATAAAAATCGATTATACATACCAGATTCTGAAGAAGTTACACGGTTAATTCTAGATGAACTACATAAGAAACCATATTCTGAACATCCGGGATACCAAAAAATGATAACTAAGTTAAGAAAAAAATATTATTGGCCTAACATGAAGAATGATGCTGCAAATTACCTAGCCAGGTGTATTAAATGTCAACAAGTAAAAACTGAACATCAACATCTTGCTTGGTTAATGCAACCCTTACCTATTCCAGAATGGAAATGGGAGATAATAAGCATGGAATTTATAACAGGATTACCTAAAACAAATAAGAAACATGAATTAATAATGGTAGTTGTTGATAAGTTAAGTAAATCTTCCCACTTCATACCTGTAAAGTCTACTTTCAAAGCCATTAATATAGCTGATATTTTTATGAAAGAAATACTTCGGTTACATGGTATTCCAAAGGTTGTGATTTCTGATAGAGATGTGAAATTTCCTGTAACTTTTGGAAATCCTTGTTTGAGGGTTTAGATACACAACCGAATTTCAATATTGCTTATCATCCTCAAACGGATGGACAAACTAAAAGATTAAGTAATGGATAAACCGGGTAAATGGGAAGAGTATTTGCATTTAGTAGAATTTGCTTATAATAATGGGTATCAAGCTTAATTAAAGATGAGTCCATTTGAAGTTTTGTATGGATGAAAATGTCGCACACCTTTGTCTTGGGATAACCCTACTGACAGGATTGTTCTAGGACCAGACATGTGAAAAGAAATGGAATAGATGGTGAAAGAGGTGCAACAAAACTTAAAAGTTTCCCAGGATCAGCAAAAAAGTTACACAGATTTAAAACGAACTCCAAGAGATTTCAACGGTGGTGATCACGTATATCTAAAGGTAAAGTTGAAGAAGAGTTCTTTGAGTTTGGGAAGATGTTCCGGACTGGCACCAAGGTATTGTGGACCTTTTGAGGTGTTAGATAAGATAGGGCCTGTATCCTATCAACTTGCACTTCCACCTAATATAAAAGTACATGATGTATTTCATGTTTCATTGTTAAAAAAATATATGCATGATGATACTCATATAATTGTCTGGATTATGATTCAGGTAGAAACCAAGGGCGAGTTCCAGACCGAATGTTTCCGCATTCTAGACAGGAAGGAACGTATGCTTCGGAATCCATCCATCGTTCAAATAAAAGTGCAATGGAAGCACTTCTGACCTGAAGAGGCAACTTGGGAAATGGAGGATAAAATGTGAGAAGCATATCCCCCCATGTTCCGGAATGAGCAAGGGATCTCAGAATAAAAAGAACACCGAAGATGGTGTTAATAATAAGGGGGAAAGAAATTTAATACCTCCATGACATTACATTTATTTTCACGTTTTGAAAATTATTTTTTATTATGTTATGAGTTATGAAACTCAAGAAAAAAAATCAAATGACATTTGCACAACAAACCATTTTATTTATTTATTTAATTATTATATAAAGAAAATGACACTTGGAGAACTCAACTACATGAGGGGAAACCAACCATGGCACCAAGGAACATGTGTAAGCAAGCTATAGTGATTTATACCAATAAAATCCAATCCAAAACTCAACAACTAGACAAGATCCCAAATCATAGGGATTTAAGGATCTGATTAGAGATTTGATTGGGATGGCATAAGACCTGGGCAAAATCTATATATATGAGTGCATTGGAATAGCATGGGACGTCGTGTTGTGCATGGGGAAAATGATTGCTTAGCGCATGTGTTGAGCGTTTTTCTATTTTATAAGTCCATCATTAAAAACTTGTTCCGGACTTAAGGATTGAGTGCCGTGAGGAAGTTACTTGTTGTTCTGGTGCATGGTTGGTGATCCAGCTCAAGGGTGGAGCCGAGAAAACTATTGAGTTGTTGTCTCTTATGGTTGGGAGGAGTTGATTCTCCAAGTGTGTTTTTCCTTGGATTCAAGTAAGTAGATCTTATTTATTTTCTCATATACTCCAGTTTGACTCATGGTTGTTTTCTTACCAATGAAATGAACCGTAGATGAGATATTGCTATATCTTTAAATTGTACTTTATGAAACTACGATCTATGTGTATTTCGTCGAAATCAAGTATCTAGTAGCTCCACGTTTCTTTAAATATAACGAAACTTTTTGAAATGAATCATAGAAACATTGGTTTAAATTGTTACATAGAATTTATGTGAATGAATTTGTTGGGATATAGGGCAGACCCGGGTTTTATACCATTCACTTCGCACCAACAAACGACCCACAGTGTTGGCCCTTTCGGCAAAAACTTGCGAGCAGGTTGCAGTGTCACCTGAAACAGCTATGGGATGCCGCAGAATCAGGTTTCTGCAAGCAGAAGAGAGATATTACTGTACCTTTAGCCTTTAACAACTTATATTCATATACACAGAGCTTCAACATTCACATATATAACTTCACAGCTAAATAAACAGACAGTGACTTGCTTAACCCTTTACTGGGAATTCACAGCGAAGTTATTTAGTTAGCAGTGATCTTATTTATCAGATATATATTTATCAATGCATGAAAGAACATAACAGAAACAACACAAAGAACCACAACACCAGATATAACGTGGTTCACCCCCATGTAGGGGCTACATCCACAGAACTGTGTTTTATTCAACTCTTTACTAAAATCACAGTTCTAATCTGCGCACTCAGCTGCAGATCCTTTCAAGTCCTTAAAGCTGTGCACACAACTGCAGATTTCCTTAATCACCCAAAACCCTCTGCGCACACAGCTGCAGAGGTCGTCCACGCACACAGCTGGGACTTAACCTTCCTACAAAATAAGCCTTAGCTCCGCATCAATTCATCTTACATCAAAAGCCTAAACTGACTTCTTTACAAGAGTGCTTATTTATAGTGCACTTATTACAAAACCATGGGCACCCCGAACCCTAAACCCTGGGTTTAAACCATGGGTTTATTACAAAAGAAGGTTTTTACTCAACCCCGACACCCCTAAGACTATTTTGAGTCAAAACTCCGCTTACAAACTCCCGTAAATCCGTGGAGTTACCCATCTTAAGGATCATCAGGGTGCGCGTCCCAATAGGCCCCTAAGACTCACCAGTGGCCCGTCCCGGACACTCGGCTGGTTTTCTGGTGGTAGAATCTTGTTGGCAAAACATAGTGCGCTGCTTGCTGAAGCCATACATGCGGTTTTTGGCTGCTTGTTCCTTTCCTTCGTAATATGCTGGTTAAGGCCTTCTGGATCTATCAGCGACCCCATTCTTCGATCTGCTTGCCAAACATTTGACCATCCACAACTTAGGGTCCCCAGAATTGTGTGTCAAGGTGCATAAGACAAACAGCCGACGTGGTTCTGCCAAACCAGGAGGATACATCTTGGGATGTTTCAGAGTTTTTCTGTGAAGAACGGTGCTGTTCTTTGTGTGGCTTAGAGTGCACTTCTACCTTTCTTCTGACCCCTTAGAGCGAACTTCTACCTTTCTTCGTGCTTTGGTCGAGCATGGCTGCCCAGGTGGATTACTCAGAAGGTTCAGCAGACCTCTCTCCCTGACCACTCATAATAACTTCTGGACTTCACGGTCATTCGACATAGTGCTAACTGAAGAAACTCAAAGACGTGCACAATGCAGGAGTCGCAGGCCGGTGTGGCTTCTTATAGAATCCCGCAATAGGATCTGTCATCATGGTGCATTAATGACGCCGAATCTGATGGAGTGGCAGAAATCCTGTCCACATGGCGCCAGATTTTCCCAAGATCTCATTATTGCAGGCAGTGAGGGCAGTTCGCGTGCTGGCGCCGCCAAGTCTAGTTTGTCTCATCCGTCACATTTTAAGCTGCAACACACCTTTAATCTCCGACATAACTACTAAATTCAGCTTCGCCTTGACAAGAACCTTCGACACAATATGCACCTTGGACCCATCCTAACCTATATGGCAACCAAACTTCAACCTTTAGACTTTGACAGTCTTCAACACTTCGTAGCTTTGAGAACAACTTCATTATAGTCTAGTACCCAATTTCAACTGTTCTTGGTACTTAGACTGTCCTTGATGTTGTTACTCCTGATCAAGGGGTCCCAGTTTGTCCCTGTACTTCTTTAACCTACTTCCATTCACCACAGAAGGTAAAATTTCTCCATTCAATTTAGCTAACTGGATTGCGCCACCATCAGTAACTTTCTGCACTATATATGGTCCTTTCCAATGTGTCTTGAACTTACCTGGGAATTTCATGAATTTGCTGTCATATAGGAGCACAAGATCACCCTGCTGGAACTGCTTCTTCTTGATGTGTCTATCATGCCATGCTTTTTCTCTAGCTTTCTGAACTTGCTGCTGGAACCCTGCATTGAATCTGTCCTCTTCAAGTTCTAGTATCTTTGCCAGCCTTTCTTTCATCATATCTAGGTCATCCATCTCTGTAAAAGCAGATATTCTGAGGCTAGGTACAATGTACTCCATGGGCATGAATGCTTCTTTTCCATAAACCAACCTAAAAGGTGTATGGTCTGTCAACTTCTTGCAGGTGGTTCTATAAGCCCATAGTACTGCTGGAATTCTAAGGTCCCAATCATTTCTGTTAGCATTGCAAACCTTCATCAGAGCGTGTTCAAGGATCTTGTTAAAAGCTTCGACAGTTCCATTTGCTTGAGGATGATAGGCAGTACTCTTCTGATGATATACTTGAAATTCTTCAGTCAATACTTCAATAGTCTTATTTAAGAAATGTGATCCTTGATCGCTCATAAGAATTCTAGGACACCCAAATCTTGACAAGATTTTATCGAAGATAAACTTCGCGGCTGTAGCAGCACTACAGGTCATGACTGGTTGAGCTTCGGCCCAACGAGTAAGGTAGTCATTTGCTGTAATAATGTATCTTGCTCCAGATTTCTTTGCAGGGGGATTGATAGGTCCAACAAAATCAATAGCCCATTTATCAAAGGGTTGTAAAGTTACCTGCAGAACTAGAGGCATCTCATCCCTCCTGGATGGTTTGCCTGTCCTCTGACAAATGTCGCAGCTGTGGCAATATTCTCTTGCATCCTTATGAATTGTGGGCCACCACAATCTGGCTGTCAGAATCTTTTGTGCTGTAGCTTTTCCTGCGTAATGACCTCTTGCTTCCCCAAAATGTGCCTCAGCCAAAATTAACGGCTTTTCATGCTCTAGGACACATCTGCGCAGTATTTCATCTGGTCCCATCTTATAGAGTTGTCCTGCTATTAAGGTAAAGTTAGCTGCTCGAACCACCAGCTGTTTCTTCTGCTGTGTTGTCATCTCGGCGGGTGGAAAACCTGTAGACAAATACTGAAAAATATCCTAAAAGTATTCATCAACCATCTGGATGGCAAACAACTGGGCGTTAGGAAGACCTTCGTCCAAGCTGATAGGGTCTTCTCCCGACTCGAGCCTCGACAAGTGGTCAGGACCTAGATTCAGTCTTCCTGGTTTGACTATGATCTCAAATTCATATTCCCGAAACAGAATCAGCCATCTGCATATCCTTCCACCTAGCACAGGATTGTTAACCAAATACTTCAAAGCAGAATGGTCAGTAAACATCTTAAAATGAGATCCTAACAGATAATGTTGAAACTTCTGCAATGCATACACCATAGCTAGACCTTCTCGTTCTGTTGTAGTATAATTTTTCTCTGCTGTGGACAATTTCCTACTTGCAAAAGAGATGGGGTGATCAATATTACCTTCACCTGACTGGGCCAATATTATACCCAGAGCAATGGAGGATGCATCGACATGCACATGAAATTCCTTATTCCAGTCAGGGAATACTAAGATAGGAGCAGTTACCATCTTTTCCTTCAAAATATCCAAGCTTGCTTGACACTCAGGTGTCCACTCAAACTTAATATCTTTCTTCAATTGCTTTTCCATAGGAGCTGTTATCTGAGCATATCCTTTAATAAATTTCCGGTAATAACCAGTATGACCAAGCGTAGTGCGCAGTTGTTTAACAGACTTCGAAGGTGGCAGGTTCACGATAATGGCTATCTTCGCAATGATCCATCATCATTCCTTGCTTACAGACAATGTGACCTAGCAAAATTCCAAAAGGGGCACAGAAGATACATTTTTTCAAGTTCAAGGAAATCTGATGCTGTCTACATTTATCCAACATAAGTCTTAGACTAGCTATGTGGTATTTTACTAACCCGAAGATAGTCCAATCATCAAAATAAAATTCTAAGAATTTATGTATGAATTCCTTAAAAGCAGAGATGACTACTCTAGAAAACATGGCAGGTGCATTCTTCAATCCAAAGGGCATAACTGTATACTGGAAGGATCCCATTTCTATAGCGAAGGTTGTCTTATGTCGATCTTCTGGAGCAATTCGAATCTGATGGTAACCTGAAAATCCATCAGTAAAAGAGTACACTTCTTGACCTCCCACATTGTTCCAAAACTTCATCTGTAAAGGGATTGGGGAAAGGATCATGCAAACAGGCATCATTCAGCTTGCTCAGATCGACACAGATTCTGATTTCTCCCTTAGTCTTCTTTTCTTGCACCACCATAGGACTGACCCACTCAGATTCTTCAACAGGCTCAATGATTCCTGCAGCAAGCATCTTATCCAGCTCCATTCGGACTTTTTCCTTATACTTAGGGTTCAGCCTATAAGGGCGCTTTTTCATAGGCTTCGCATCAAGTTTCAATGGGATATTTATCACTCCTATATGCCCAAGGATACCTTTCATCTCTGAGAACTTCATCAGAAAGAGATCCTGATATTCATGGAGAAGTTGGGTGACCTTGCTTACCATTTCGTCATCCCAATAATCTCCAATGGTAGCATACTTAGGGTTTTCTTCTGACCCAATGTTTACGGTCTGCGTCTTCAGGGGTTGAGTCACTTCAAGTGCCTCTTCTGCTGGTCCATGCACTTCACAGTGTCCTTCTGATTCAGGAATATTAATGTTGCGCGGATCGTCATCCTCGTCAATTGCGAGGTTATAACATTCTACTGCATTGGCTTCCTGTACCTTCCAATCAGGTTGATATTCTGCTATTTCTTGATCATCAAATAATTTAGTATGAATCAACCTAACAGTTGCGTCCAAAGCAGGAGAAAGCTCATTAATAGAGAATGTCAGCAAAAAACTATCAACAAGATAATCCCAACTTACAATACCGTGGCGAAGCTCGACCTCCAGATACCAATTCTTTGCTATGGGTTCCAGGGTGTGCACAAACCTATGTACCCATTCTTCACGAGGTACATGCTTCCATGCCTCATAGCATTGCTCCAAATGTCCCTGAGGACTAGTCTTACCATTAAACCTGCTTCAGACCGCTTAAGGTTGGTCCCTGAATCTTAGGTAAAGGGACTTCTGGCATGCTTCCCAACTATGAATGTACTTCTTGTGACCATTCCACCATCTGGCTGCTGTGGCTCTGAATGCTGAATCCAGAGTCTCCATTTTCTGTGAGTCTGGTACCTGTTCTGAGAATTGCACAATAAACTGTTCTGGGTCTGTCGAACCATCAAAAAAAAGTAAGGTTCGTGTCTGTGAGCCAAGCCATCTGAGAGACTTGGTAATTCTGGCACATCTATGTCCATGCAGCTCATAAAGTCTGTTCTGCTAGTTTTCTAACCCATCATCTGAATCCGTCATGCAGGAGCTGTTGCATTGCCAATCTATGATACCTTTGGCAGTAGGATCAACATGATCTTCCTCCTTAGCTGTGATATTGTAGATGTGATCCAAAACATCCTGGTCTTCATATTTTACTGGCTCTGTGTATCTCTCTCCTTGTGAGGGGTCCAGTGGTACTATGACTCGCAAATATTTCCCTTCGAAAGTCATCTGTCTCTTCTTAAGGTTAATGACTGCCGCATTTGCCATTGCCCATTCGATTCCTAGCAACGCTGGATAGGGGTTGCTGTCGTCAATGATCGCAATAACTTCGAATTCTGCTACAGTACAGACGCCATCAATATCTACTGGGACATTAGGGAATCGTCCTAGGGGCACAATCTTCTGCTGATTGGCTAATCTCAATTGTATAGGTGACCAATCAAGGGTAGGTTTTCCCATTTTTTCCCAAGTTTGCTTAGTTAAGACATTTACCTATGATCCTAGGTCCAAGATACACTACTACATTTCGATCCAAAATCCGACGGTTCGTGGATTTTTTCTTTTAACTGTACCAAAAATCAGAAAGATAATTTTTTTTTTTGAAATGATGGTCATAAGCGTCGCTTAAGCGACAGCTAGGCTCATAAGCGTCGCTTAAGCGACATCAGCCTTGAGTGAGTGGCTATGGGTGTGTTTTGTAATGTGTATTCTAATATTACAAAGATCCACTCCATCTCATCTCTCCACACAAAAAAAGACATATAAGTCGATGATTAAAAGGGTTGGTAGGCTATGGAAGGGAGCTAGTGGAAAGGATTTTTCCAAGTGGATAGAGTGTTGTTACCTAGGTTTAAACGGTTCAGTGAGTGAGAGAATGCACTAGAAAATGGGAGGGATATGTGCTAGAAAGTGGGAGTGTGGGGTGCCAAAGGGGGCTAGTAGGAGGGAAGCAACAAGAAAGGGGAAAAGGATTTAGTTGGGGATGGTGTGAGTGCCATAAAAGATACACTAAGAGAGGGAAAAACATATGTATGGTGGGATAAGGGGAGAAGGATTTAGTTGGGGATGGTGTGAGTGCCATAAAAGATACACTATGAGAGGGAAAAACATATGTATGGTGGGATAATTCATGATAGTAATTAGATATGATGTTATGATAGTAATTATGATGGTATGATATTAATTAGATAGGATGGTATATAGTTGGTTTTTTCACTCTTAACAAGTGATAACTTCACTAACTCTTTTGAATTTAGATAAAAATAATTGAAAAAAAGGGACTATTAAATATTCAAATAAAAAATGTAT
>LPNX010420637.1:832688-861873 GCA_001517045.1 Pseudotsuga menziesii | reverse complement strand
TTTTTGGGGCTTTTAGAAAGTTTTGATGAGGTTTACTAGATGATACTTGCTCAGTAATGAAGATCTTGATATTGAATATCTATCTTGACTGTTTATATTTGATGGTTTTTAATGTTTTATTTCTCAGTTTTTCGATAGGACTTCAGATGAGCATATTTGAAGCTATGTAAGATGACATCTATCAGTTTTATCTAGCTCTTTATTGATGAACATTATGTAAATCAACTGCTTTCTGTTTTGGATTGTAGTTTGTGATTTTTGATATTTCATGGATTGGATACAAGTTGATTTCCATATCAATTGTTATCTTTTTTGTAATTAGCATTTATATGCTAAATGAATGGTGATAATGGACACTGATCAGTTATTGATAGTGGTTCATATGAGGTATGTAATTTTGAATAAAAGTTACGATTTTTTTCTGTGGAAAAAAAGGTGTTTTTTTATCGAAGGTGTTTCCTTTATGCTATATGGAAAACCATACAAAACAATGGAATATCGTGATCGATTAAAACGAGTCAAGTCGACACTAGATTACATCACTTCTTTGATGTTAGTGAAGAATGATGTGGATACGCAAACAAAAGCAAAAATAGAAAACTTAGACCATTCATAGGTCATTAAATGCAACAAATTCAAGTCATTCACTGACGGGCCAATCTCATTTTAAATAAATAACAGAATGAAATATAAAAAAATAATGTTTAAATCTAGATCTAAGTGTGAGAATGAAATAAAAATGTACAAAACAGACGTAGTAAGCTATATTCTAAAATTAAGTTAAAAAAAATCATATGGTACACCACAAACGAATATGAAACATTTATCTCACCTCCTTGCTGGGAGTTTAACCGTAACAATAGTCTTGTAATGAAAAAAAACCATGACAGTACTCTTCACATGCCAACCTCCTGGATTTAGTTATACCTATAGCCTACTCAAACTCGAATACATAAAGTGGATTTTTCGGAGGATCTTTCGATTTTAAATTCTTGACATGCTAAAAATCTTATCGAAAGTTAGTTGTCTAAATTGGAAAAATGCAATGCAAAGTGACTTGGAGAACCGTTATTGCTACTACTAAGTTCCATACGTGGTTTCGCTCGTCATGGTGGACTTCTGGTTAGCAAAACCTCCTGATCATTTCTCAAGATTGAGGTCACGGTTGTTCCACCAATATAAAATAAAAATATGGAACAAATCAAATCTCAATTAAATAATTTAAATTTTAAATTTAATTTAATACAAAACAATTTGAACCAATGCTTAACATGAGAATATGGGAAAATGTTTTAGTGTAAGGTTCGATTAATAGGTCGGACCCGTTAGTATATATCTTTGCATACATGGTCATAATAAACTCATCGAGCTCGACAGGTGTCGCATGAATGTTTTCCTTTGATTAATTGCCATTTACTTTTTCATGCTCATTTCAGTGTTCACAGTACAACCACCACAAGTCTAGAAACCATATACACGAGTGACAATGATTATTTTAGCAGTCCTGTTGGGTTTCTTTAATTCAACAGTCCTTTGTAATGATTATTTTTTTCCTAGTTTACCTTCGAGTCAGGGATCAAATTTGAAGGGTAGGGTCCCATTTCACTTTGAAGGGCTATGACATAGTGAACCCTTCAATGTTGACATGTAAAAATAAATCATTTTTTTCATTTGAAAATGTAATGGAATATCAAAACTTTATTATTGTTTTTTGAATTCACTAATGTAAGTTGACAATATTTGCATTGTCCAGGTCTTTAAATTATAATGATCAATGTTATATTAATATGGGCTAGTTAAATAATCCAAGAATCCATATAAAATAAATTTTAAAAACAAAAAGAAAAAAACAGATAATACTAAGAAATCACTTGTTTTATAGCCAACAAATATTCTATTATACTAGGGAAGGGAGATTCTTACTTCAGACTAGAAAGTGAGAGGATGTGTGATTTGTGGATTATTTGTAGAAGATCTAGTGTATAATGGGAAAAAGATGATGAAGAGGAGGGATAAATGAGCATGAGAGATAAGAGAAGAGCCTAAACAACAAGTTCAATATTCCAAGGTGAGGTTGAGATGAAACATGATGGGGAAAATAAGGAGAGATAACATGTTTTAGGAATAACATCTAAGGTTGGTGCCAAGGAAGCACTAGGAAAAACATCTTAGGAGAAGAAAACATTTTGTTCTTGAGAACTTTAGGATTGAGAAATGAAGGGGATTTGGAGAATCACCGAGAGTAATTTGAAAGCTAAGAAGTGTTGGAAGTGTATGATATTGAAGATGAGATGGGGAGAAGGATATGTAGCCAAGATTGATGTCGGGGTTGGAGGGTAGCCTAAAAAAAACAACAAAGTGCAGATTTGGGTGGGCCCGGAGCCTAAGGAACCAAATAGCTAAATAGGTGAGATGAATTTGAGTTTGTTGGGTGAATCTAAGGGCCAAGAGAACTAGCTAAATAAACTATTATTGGGGTGAAGGGAAATCCTCAAGGAACCCAAAATGTTGGAATTTCTTAGGTGGGCACTGGGCCAAGAGATCTTGGAGGAGTAAGTCTAGACCTAATTGCTTTGATACCATATCATAAGTAACAATTTCACTATCAATGGAAAGAAAATAACAAAAGACAAAATACAAAATTTGTTGAATTCGCTTGAAGAAATTAGAAAATGTGATAGATTAGAGGAGTCAAGTGTAGTTGGTCCATGAAACCCAACCATTAAGATAGATTAGAATGGAAAGCATAATTCCATAGATTTGGCAAGGACCACTCTTGTAATCTTACAATGAGTCCATAATCTAATTATCTATCCCTCGTAAACTAATAAACTAATTTACTAATGTAAAATAATAGCATTACGTTAGTCCATGCAACACAAGGATGAAATGAGATGACTATTTTAACTAAATCACTAAATAATCTAATGTTTTATATCTCGAACTGTGGCCCCTCATGGGAGGATCAATCATATTCACTAGGGCACATTGGCTTGGATATTAGTGTGTTGGGATAAGGAACCATGTTTTCTATCATGACTATTCATAATGTATTTATTGTATCATTACTTGAGAGGTGTGTACCTCATGAAGGACACTAGGGAGTTCCATTCCAAACTCCTAATGATCATAGGAACTAGGCAAGAAGATGTAACGTCTACAAAGAAAATTAATTCACTAGGTAAAGATCATTGGTAACAACACTGAGAGGATGATTACGCATGGGAATTACAGTATAAATTAAAGGAAATTATCCTTATTTATTTGTAGACAATTCAACTTGAGAGACAATATTTTTTTGAGGGGAAAGAGTTGCAACACCCTATTTTGTAACTTTCCTACTTTAGTCACCTAAATATAGATGGTTGACTTATTTTATATTACATACATCACGGGACATTATTATTACTATAGATACCAAGATAATATTTTGAGGATGATGTGAGCTTCATTGGGTTATGCACTTCTAGTGATCATAAGACGTGATTGCTTGTAATGTATTACATATTCATTTGAGTTGGAAAATGTATATGATGAGTTTACTAACTAAGGTAGTTGGAAGTGATTCAACATTTACATGGAATTAGTGTGGTAAATCATGTATATGATGATTTATCATTTCCAACTACTTTTTATGCAGGATTAATCAAGAGTCAGTGTAGAAGAGGAGAATGAAGAACCTTTATCGGTGATGGAAGATGAGATCGGGAAAAGGCCCATTCAGAAATAGATTGGTGCTCTTGTTTTGTTAATGTGAGCATAGTGATAACCATTAGGAGAATTGTTTTTTTTTTATTGCATTGTTCTTTGGCATATTTATTTTGTGAAGGGAATTGTTTGTTGACTATCCTACAAAGTTGAAAACTACTCACAACTTTTTTGAGTATGTAATATGAAGTTGGGGATGTATCTAGCCTCATGGGGTTCTAAAGCTTATTTGTGTCTAGAATTGTTTTGAGAAGAGCTCCAATACTAGAAGTGCTATGTTCCAAAAGCCAAAACAAATCAAGCTTGAGATCCCAAACAATAATAGAAAAAAATGAAAAGATGTTTTTTGTCTAGTGCCAACATATCCGTCTTCAACTAGTGTACCTACAACATTGTAAGTCCTTGAAAGATTTGAAATTCTTGATCCTTATGATGAATTGACCATTACCATAGCCAATGGTTCAAAGAAATAAGACAAAAGTAAAAAAATAGAAGAAAAAAATTCCATGACATTAAATCGTACATGTTTTAAAATGAAATTTTATGCAAGCTATTATAATATTGTATTATTATCTTTCCAACTAAAAACATAATTCTTTTACCATCTAGAATTCCTAATCTTGTGGCATCATTATTAGCATCCCATCTAGGGATGCTAAGATGGTTTTTTTCATAATCTGCTCATCCCTAGTGTAGATTTAAATGAGCGGACTTGATTTTTCATCTTTTAATTCCATCTCTTTTGATTCTTCCACTTCTAATATTAGATGACGCAGATTCTTAGCACATTTCCATCAAGTGGGTTTTCGATTCTACTTTTTGAGTTTTCTTTGAATGGGATTCTGGGATTTTCTTTGGATGGGAGGTTTCCAAGTGACCATACTCAAAGTATGATCTACATCTAAAGTCGAGTTTCTCATCACCTAATAGTTTCTTCCACTTTCAAGCTACCTTTAGTCTAGCCATTTGTGCAGTATACTTCTACACACAACCTCATATATTGTGATTATATGCTTATGGCATGTTTATGTAGAGCATAATGAAGATTCTCCAAATAATTTTATGGATACTAGTGACTAGTGCCCCTAAAACTTAAGACTCCTAAAATTAGGACATCTACCAATCCACATTGAGGGTAGAAGTCCAAGATTCTATGGAGGGGTAAAAGAGAAAAAGACTAGTAATTCATATATAAGCTTTTCTCACTCATCAACCATGGCATAATTAAATGTAGAGTGTTATCTACATCTTCAATAGATTTGAATTTTATAATAAAAAATCCTAAAGAAAAAAGATAAATGCATATCTAAGTAAATCCAAACCTAAGTAATCCCCTTATAAATATATAACAGGCTTTTTTTCTTCTCTAGTTGACACTCAAATTTATCCTATCTCATTGATTGAGCTATTCTTCTTTTTTCTTGAGTTGATAGTCAAATTTATCTTCTCTTTTTTCTTCTTTAGTTGACAGTCGAATTTATCCTATCTCATTGATTGAGCTATTGGTTGATTGAGGTAGTGGTGGGCATGAATGACCTTCTAATTATGGCTTTCAAAAGCGGGATTATCTGAAGAATGTTTATAACCTCTTTGAAAAACTTTTTTATGGCCGTCAAAAGCGGGATTATCTGAAGAATGTCCATAACCTCTTCGAAAAACGTTTTTAGAGGGAATACAATGGTCTCAGTGCGAAGTACGTCTTTCCGTCTACAGCGAAGATTACTTCCTCATTCAAGCCAATCCCTCTTCTAGAATAAATGTATTTTCAATACCTCTATAACATAAAGCATCATTCCAAAAGGAGCACCTCTCATAAAGATCACATCATAAATCTGCAGGGTACTAAACCAAATATGATACTTGGGGTTCAAATCCCAATATTGGGGGAAGAGCCACTTGATGGGATGATAAAGTCACATGGAACCCTACATTTCCCTCTACAAACTCATACACATTTCATTCAGGTCTTCTTTACCATAATAAAGACAACAAGAATGGAGGTCCAAAGTGTTCCTGAAGATCGGTGAAACTTTGAAAAACACTCCTACTTTGATGAAAGTGAATTACAATAATCCCAACAGGTTGAATTATGCTAACTATTAGGCTCATAACTCCAGAACCAGGCCAACCCATAAGCATTGAATAATATTATTCGATCGAAAACTTGATTTCCAAGGGATATGACTAGAGATGTAGCTATATTTTCGATCATGGAGTGGTTTGTAGATCCAACGACCAGTGACATACTTCATCACAAGTTTAAAAAAAAATGGATGTGGAAAGTTAAAACCCTTATATTTATTGCACTAGAAGGCAATCCAACTAGAAACACATCCAACTCTGTTCTCCACATACAAATTTCTACACATATTTGAAAATCCACAATGCAAAATGCTGCAGAATACCTGTAAATTCATAGCAACCCAGTTATATAAGGAGCCTGCTGGACGAATCATGAATGCAAATGTTGAACAAGATGTTTGTAAAAAGCTTGTTGGACGAATTGCAGAAGATGTTTGTAAGGACTCAATAATGCAACTTTGAGCTTTGCAATCTGTAGATGCACATTAGACCTGGATTTCAAGGGGTTTGTTATGGTTTAAAATATGACATGCAATGCTGCATTTTGCATAAACTTAAGGATCTGGAAATACAAGAATGGTTTTCTCTGAACTTATTTTAAAAAGAATAAAGCATTTTTTGGGGAAACAATTCATAAATGAACAAAAGAGAAAGAGAAAGTGGAACTCCTCATTAATTGAATCTGCCTCTTAAATTTCTCTAATTAATAAATCATGCAGATTCCATTTTGTCTCTAACGATTTTTTTAACCGTATTACTATAATTGAAAAACCTGTATTAAATAACAAATACAAATTGCTTGGAGTTGGCATACCTATGTTGTTTGTCTGGAACTCTCCATTTTCCGAAAACTCAACTCTCCATTTGCCAAAAACCCAGGACATAAATGACAAGACAAGGAAACTTGATAACAACATAGCGCTGAGGAAGAATGATTCAATGGAGTAAACCCCCCAATATATATATATATATAGTCCTGCTGTTGCATTAGCCATTTCCAACCTCCAAAATATACTCAATCTGGTAATTATTATGGCAAATTCATGCGTTGGTGACATTCATGGATTTAAATATGCAAATTTCGTAAATTTGTCCTGCAAGTTGCGTGGGTAGAGATTACTGTTGTCACTTGAGAGTCAATACTCATTAGTCAGGTGGTTTCCACAACACTAGGCAGTGGGCACTGGTGTAGGCCGAAGGCTCTAGCCTCCATTCCATTTTTCATTTTGCATCAATGCACTCGTTGGGCCGACTCCGTTGTCACATTGCTGATCAATGATGGCACAAGAAAATTCAATGGATTGTGGTTATAGTTAATGGGCCTATGATAATGGCACCTACCGTAGTCAGGACTCAGCAGAACGTTACAAATATGTACTATGTGCATTATGGATTCCAGTCTGGACCGAGGTTTGGTGATCACATTAAATACATTCACACCGTAACTGAGATGACACCCTGTCACTTACTCACCGGCTCCCAACTTGGAACTCCCCTGCACCAGGAACACTGCAAATGAAAACCCTAAAAGCCAAATGAACACTGCAGCCTGCAGGATCCATTTAAAACCAAAACAGCTGTGAGCGGACTCGTCACTCGGGGGAGGAGTTAATATGAAATGATAGATTACCAAATTCCAATTTAGTGATTACACAGGTGACAGTACACTGATTTAAATTAGCTAATACCTATTTCACCGAGGTCCGAAATTCGAATCACCGTATAATGTATTAATAATTTAATATTATGTATTTCAATTTCTGGTTGAAGGGTGTCACGGGTGAGGGGTTCCACTGTCCACATGGCACAAGCCCCGCCCCCCAGCTGCCCCAGACCCAGCCCACTTAAAAACTATTGACGGGCAGATTTTGGATCAGCCCTTCTAGTGAAAATTTTAAAAACCTTTTACCATTTCCTGATTGACGGGCATATTCAGCAATTGAATTTTTTTCGCATGTTAAAAAAAAAAATCGGTCTTCTATGACGGGTAAAAGGGCCCTGAAGGCTTCAAATTTGGAGCCTGGTTCGAGTAATTTTATTTTTCGTGCATTTTTCTTAGTTTACTATTTTTTTTTATTCAGTCGAAAAAAACAATTCCTTGGTCTTCTATTGAATTAAAAGAACCTTTACATCTTCAGCTAGCAATACAAACCCCCAAGGGTCAACACATCAGTGATAATATCAGTACAAAGCAGTTCATACACTACATAATAAAAAATCAAGCAGAGCATACCATAGGTACACAAAGCACCTGAGTATCATTACATATGAAGGCAACATTTTAGATAGTTCTAACAATGTCAAACAGTGTAAACTTATATCTTGATTCGTAAATGAATATCATATGTAATGTTTTTTTTCGAGGAAAAAATATCTAAGAAATTAAAAAGAAGAGGTTGGGATGAAAATAAATTTTGGTTTTATAAAATTTTAAAGCAAACTTAGAATATGATTTAAATCATTTAGTTTATTTATTAATTGATTTAAATTTTATAATAGATATTATTAATTTATTTTTCATAGATCTAATACTACTACCACTATAAATCTAAGTGCTCGATTACCGTCCGCAAGCATGAGACACACTTACATGTGTGTGATTTGAATTCATAATCTCAGTTTACAACATGTGACTTCATATCAAGCGAATTGCCAATGATTCACACCCACACTTATTTTTCATCTAATTTTTGTTTATTTTTAAACATCTTAAATTTTGACATGTAATTCTTTCAATTTTAAAATAAGTCTTTGAAATCAAATCTTTAATTAAATTTGTTTATAATTATGAATTAAAGTTTAATTACAATTTTTGGTAAAGTAATTATCTCATTTTGAATCTATTTATTAAAAAAATTATAATTATATAAGAAATCAATTTTTATATTATTAAAAAACAATGTGTATCTCAAATGTTGTATAAAATGAAATATATATTATTAAATATAAAATACTTCAACCTCAATCATTTATATTTTATTTTATACAACATTTATAATCTTAATATACTACACATTTAATTTTTCTTCAAAAATGCAAAGTTTAGTTACATTTTTTTTCAAAGTAATTACCTCGTTTTGAATCTATTTATTAAAAAAATTATAATTATATAAGAAATCAATTTTTATATTATTAAAAAATAATATGTATCTCACGTCATAGTAATAAATGTTGTATAAACTGAACTGATGGTTGTCTCTCTCGCAGCTCTCCCTTCGTCAGTGGTAGCTGCAGGGTCTGGCTATCCGCCTCAGTGGAACTCTCGTCCTGTTTCGTTGCCGCGCTCTTCACCCTTCCCGTCCTCAACAATGGTTCTAGTGGATGTTGCTTTTCCTCGTGTGGCCTCCTTCAGCGAGATGATCAAACACTCATTTGGCTTCGGTCCTCCTCTGCATGTGGTGCATTAAGCCCCTGCTCTCACCATTCTGGTCACTCAAGATGCTTTGGACCACGCAGAGCATTACATGTCTCATGCTTTAGTTTGCAGGTTTAATGGTCTCTGGCCCCGACTATCTGATCTGCATTCTTGGGTCTCCTCTGAATGGTTCCCTCTCTTCGAAGAGGGAGCCATCATCTGCCCCTGTGCAAAAGGGTTTTTTGTAGTAATCTTTGTTTCTGTTGAAGATAAGGAACAAATCTTTAGATCTGGGTCGTGGTTCTGGGGCAGGTCGGGTCTGTCCATGTAACCATGGTCCCCTACTTTTGATGCCTCTTTCACAGTTTTTTCTTCGGCACCAGTCTAGGTCGGGTTCCCAAATATTCCTCTTCACTTTTGGGGACTCACCTCTCTACGATCCATCGGGAATGCCCTCGGAAAGTTTCACAGCAGAAGTCAAGAGACGGAAACTACATTCACCACCTATGCTCGGATTTGTGCGGAAATGGATTTCAGTAAAGGGTTTCCAGAGGAAATCATCCTGCAAGGTAAGGGCTATTCATGGAACCAAAAGTAAGATTACGAGCAAATCCACTTCAAATGTAGAGCATGTTTTGAGATAGGGGATTTAGCCCTCAATTGCAAAAAATTCCCGGAGAAAAATAAAGAAAGAAAAACCCTCATGGTGGATCGATGCAAAACCTGAACACCAACAAGTATGGAAGGACCCGGATCTATCAGAAGAAATTCCAGTGGATGAAAACAGTAGTAATCCTTCTCATATTTGGAAAGAAAATCCAACAAATGGGAACATCAGTAATCCATCTCATCTTTCAAAAGAAATTCCAATGGATTGAAAAAACAGTGAATCATATCAACAAACAAGGCAACCTACCCCTGCCCAGGAAACTGTTAAGCCTTCAATTATGCCTTTCTCTAAAAGCTAGGTAGATCAAGCAGAAGAAGAAGGTTCACAAGATTCATCTCTAGACAACCAAACAACTATTAAAGATCAATAAAAAACCAAGGAATGGACGAAAGTCTCAAAAAGAAAGAAGCCTCCTCAAGCTAGGCAGCCAGTAAAGACTCGAAGTCAGACTGGCACCATGAAAGTGCTCCCAATTTAAATTTTTGTATAGACAGCAGTATGATCAGTCCTTTGTGTTTTCTGACACCTGTCTCCAAACTACATTTTTTAATTTGTAGATCCCTTTTCAATGGTTATACCATTGCTCGATTAATACAAAACATAACCATTCTTGTAAAAAAAAATGTTGTATAAAGTGAAATATATATTATTAAATATAAAATAATTCAAACTCAATCCTTTATATTTTATTTTATACAATATTTATAAACTTAATATATTACACATTTTTCTTCTTCTTCAAAAATACAAATTTATTTATTTTTATTTTTTTAACATGAATGATTATGATATTATTAAAACTCAGCAATGGGACCGCAGAAGAAAAATCACATGACATCAAGCATCCTAGTCACCACTTCTTTCAATCGATGACCATCCGAGGAGCTAAGGAGGGATGTCACTGCTTACGACCGAGTTAACAATAAGATCATTTAGATCCGCAGCTATGGATTTATTGGCTGCAGTGTCCGCCAAGACATTAAGACCCCTAAGAATATGAAAAAAATAAACCCTTCTAAGCAGTTTGGTCTTGGACCTAATTCTCCTTATTAGTCTTGCTGTCCTAACATTATTGCATCTTCTTCCCCCGTTCATTGCCTGAATGATAACCCTGGAATCCCCGAAAACCATGACCTCCTCCACTCCTTTAACCAGAAGTTGATTTAGGCCTTGCCATAGCCCGTAGGCCTCAGCCATATTATTAGTTTCATAACCAATATTCCAGCAGTATTCCACCTTGACTTTCCCGTCTGGATTGATGATGACTCCACCTCCCCCGGATTTCCATGGGTTCCCTTTGGAAGCCCCGTCAAAGAAGAGTTTAAAAATTTTCCTTTCTTTCAGCCAATTTTCAAACTGAGAGTTATCCATCCTGATATCCCATTCTTCCAAATTCTTAGCATCAACAATATTTACAGCCAGGGGATTGAGACTTCACATCCACTCTTTTTCTTTGTCCGTCAGAGTTCCTTTGTTGCTGGGGATCTTCGAGATACTAATAACGTCCCCGAGCAAGGAATGAATTTTGATGGCTGTCTTCCATGTAGGCTGAGTCTTTTCCTGAAAAATCCTGTAGTTTCTTTCATTCCATAAACACCAGCAGATTAATTTGGGGATTTTTAACCAGCAGGCTCTTACACCACTTTTCTGGTTCAGCTCACCTTGGTATAGGCTTTCCCAATTATAGAAACAGTCATGTATACTAACCGGCAGCCTCACTACTCCTCCCCGGCGATTCAGCACAACATTCCAAACTGAAATAGCATACGGGCATTGTAAGAAGAGGTGGCTGATAGTTTCAACAGCCCCCGCACATAAAGGACATCTAAATGGGCCAACGAGCCCTCTCTTTTCCAGATTCTTTCCTGTGGGAATTCTTCCATGCATGAGTGTCCAAATGAATAGACCGATCTTAGGCAACGAAGCGTTATTCCAGAGGTAATTCCAGAGTTGGGGATTAGCAGGGACATTATAATCTGCAGTAAAACACTGGTAACCTTCGGACGTGGAGAATTTACTGGTTTGCTCTCCCCATCCGCGTCGGTCCCTACTATTCTTGCTGATTGGAGCTATCCCATCCAAGTGGACGAGTAGTTGTGACTTCTCTACATCTAGATCAGCAGGACACGCTGGTAAATTCCAGCCAACCCATCGTTGAGGCTCTGCACTCTCCCACGTGGATATAACCCAGAGCGTTTTCAGCCCCAGTGCGTCCATCCTTTGCTGCAGGCGAGGTAATTGAGGAGGAGTCTTACCTAGGACTTTGTCATGCCATAATTTAATAAGCCTCCCATTTCCTGGGACCCAATACAGATCAGCCATGAACTGAGGCAACGCCTTAACACAGAGTTTATGGATGGAAGTTCCATTCTGAGCCTTGGTCCTCTGAAATACTTAGCTTTCAGCACAAGACTGGACCAGGAGGGCTTGGGGGCTAGCAGATTCCATAGCAGCTTGGCTCCCATAGCCAAATTTTGGGTTCTGAGGTCTCTAATATGAAGGCCTCCCTCAGAGCTTGGTAATTTAATAGTTTTCCAGCTCACCAGTGCAAACTTTTTTCCTCTTCCAACACTGCCACCCTGCCATAGAAATGACCTAATCAATCCTTCTGTTTGGTTTATGGTTTTGGCCGAAGCAAGAAGAAGAGAGCTCTGATAAATCAGATAGCTATTCAGGACAGCCTTGATTAAAACTACCTTCCCAGCCAAATTTAACCAAATTGATCCCCATCCTTGGATTTTGTTTTTTATTTTCTCCACTATTGGGTTCCAAGCTGAGCTCTTGGCCTTGGTTTTGAAGATGGCTACCCCCAGGTAGATGAAGGACTCCCAGGCAGTAACCCCACCCATGTTGAGGCCTCGAGAGATATCTGACATTTCCCTAGGATTGATATTCCATCCATAAATCTGGCTTTTCCTTAGATTGACTTGGCTTCCAGAAGCTAGACAGTAACGGCTCAATTCAGTCTTGAATCGTCGGGCTATAATATGACTCGCTCCACCCAGCAAGATAATATCATCCACGAATTGCGCATGGTTAATATCTTTGATGCCCCTAGTCATCTTGATGGCAGGGAGGTCCTGGTCGAGCCTGGCAGAGTCTAGTTGGAAGCTTAGGACTAAAGCCTGGACGGCATAAAGGAGGGGGGAGAGCGGGCAGCCTTGCCTCAGACCTCTCGAAGCTTGGAAGAAGGGGGCAACTCTTCCGTTGACAAGCGGGGCAATCCATGACTTGCTGATGCAAGCCCTGACCCAAGAGATAAATTCAGGAGCGAATCCAAAATTCTGCATTACCTGAAAGAGAAAGGGATGGCTGACTCTTTCGAAGGCATTGGCAAGATCAATTTTAACCACCATTCCTTTATCGCCATTCTTCAAACTGGAGTTTATAGCCTCTTAGACTAAGATAATATTTTCCCAAATCTTCCTGCCTTTGACAAAGCCTTTTTGGTTCTCAGGGATCAGTCTCGGAAGGATATGTTTGAGTCTGCTTGCCATTATCTTAGTGATGATTTTATAACCTATATTACACAGTGATATAGGACAGAACCTGTCAAAGGATTTGGCCTCCTTCTCTTTGAGGATTAGAACCAGGAAGGCAGAATTAGTGTTGCCTCTGATTTTGCAGCATCTCTGAGATTTTCTGACCATCTTGATTAAGTCATTCTTAATAGTGTTCCAGCAGAGTTTAATGAAGGTAGCATTAAACCCATCGGGCCTTAGGGCTCTGCCGTCCTTCATGCCATCAACGACCCTCTTGATCTCCTCCATCGTGATAGTCTGAGTGAGGGACTCGTTTTCACTGTTTTTTATAACCTTGGGGATCAGTCTCATGAGCTCGGCATCGTCCAAGACAGGCTGGGCATTGAAGAGATCACTTAAGTGTCTAGTTGCTTCCTTCTTAATTTCCTCATGGCTGCTGATAATTTGGTCCTGAATGTGAATTTCCTGCACACAATTGATGTTATTCCTGGTTGCCTCCTACTTGTGGAAGTAACTCGAATTCCTATCACCCTCAATCAGCCAATTGCATCTAGCTTTTAATTTCCACCAATCTGATTCGAGTTTGCAAGCCTTGTGGAGATTCGTTTGCAGAGTAATCTCAGTTTGGATATCAGTAGCGTCCACATTTTTATCCTCCATGGCCGCCTGGTGGGACTCAAGCTCTAGAACAGCTTGAATTTTTTTATCAGAGAGAGATGGGATTGCCTTGGCCCATGATTTAAGGATTTTTTTAAGTCTTCTGAGCTTCTCCTCCCATACATAGAAAGGTGACCCTGTGACCGGGAGGGACCACGATTCGGCAATGATCTTGAGGAATGCAGTTTGATTAGCCCGCAGGGGATTAAATATGAATGGAATAGGACCCCAGTTCTTGTTATTAACCATCTCTAGAAGGATGGGCTTGTGGTCAGATACTCCAAATGGCAATATTTTGGAAGATAAATTCAGCCCCAGCAAGAGGAAGGAGTCTTGGACCAGGAACCAGTCGAGTATGGCAGCAATATGCCCAGGCCCGATCCTCTTGTTATTCCAAGTATAATTTCCAGAAGAAGGTTTAATGTCCATGAGATCCCATTCCAGGATGATCTCATCTACAGTTTCTCTTATGGGGTCCCTCACCAAAGATCCACCTTGTTTTTCCTCTTGACCTAGGATGACATTAAGATCACCCGCAGGTATAATATTACCTTGCAAGTTACTCTTTTCCTCACACAGGAGATTCCAGCAGGTATTTTTTTCAGCGATAGAGTTGGGGGCATAGATATTGAATATGCTTACCAAGGAATTCGAGACTTTTTGCCTTAGCTAGGTGAGGATCCAATGTGTGTTGTACTTGATATCGACAACGTCAAACTCCTTATCCTTCCACAGAGTTCCAATGCCGCCAGAAGCCCCTCTTGAGCTAATTGCGGCTTTCCCCTTGTTTTTCCAAAACTTTTGACTTACCTGGAGAAATGCAGCTTCCTCCATCTTGGTCTCCTGGATCAGAAAGATGTCCTGCTGATGTAAAGAAGTTAGATCTTACATAGCTTCTTCCTTGATTTTGCTTCCGAGACCTCTACAGTTCCAGGAGAGGACCTTCATTACTTACTTTTGGAGAGCGTAGGCATCCCTTTCTGGGCATGCCCTTGCTGACGAGTGTTCCTAGTAGCTTTCAGAAGCTTTTCCAAGGTTAGCTGGGAGCCTTGTAGCTTATCCTTGTAGGTTGCTTGCTCCCTTACTTCTTTCCTGGATTTCCTTCCTTTTCTTTTAGTCATTCCAGGAGTAGTTATTTCGATTTCCCCCTCCTCCTCTTCCTCTTCTTCCGACCCAGAGTCTTCCTCTGACTTCCCCAGGGTTTCTTCTGCCATGACCGGTGCCATTTCTTCGTCTTGGTCCTTCATTTGTTGGGTTGACATGTCTGCTTCAGACTCCTTATTACCTTCATTGCTAGATTTCTCTTCGATTTCAATGAGATCTTCCCTGACTTCCACCATTGCTTTGGTCTTGGATACTTCTCGGGATCCTTCGAGAGTAGTGACCCTTGTTTCATTGGTCCCCTCACCCTTTTTTGGATCCCTTCCGGGTTGGTATTTGGACTTAGATCTATTCACCTTTTGCCATCCTTCCGCCTTGTCATGTTGGGTCTCAGGCTTTTTAGGACAGTTGCGGATGAAGTGCACGTACTCGTGGCAGCCTCTGCATTTGAAAGGTAGTTGTTCATAATCAAGTTTTGGAAGTGGGACCAATTTCCCATGGTTAACTTGATAGCTTCGGTAAGGCCGGCTTCGAGGTCGACCTCGACGCAAATACGGGCACAAGCATATTGATCTTTTGGACTCGGCATATCTATGTAGTTCCCCAGCGCAGTCCCTATGGCTTGGAGGGATTTAGGGTTCCAACAGTGCATAGGAAGGTTAGGTAGCCTGACCCAGACAGGCATTGCTTTTGGGGTATCAGCTTCGGGGTCAAAGTCTGGAGTCCACCTGTTAAGATAAAGACCCTGCGGTCCCATGAAGTAGGGCCCATTCCTGAAGATTAACTCTTTATCGTCCTTGGATTCGAAGTCGTGAAGGAAATAACCTCGTCCAACAGAGTATGAGGCAACATTATTGGTGATAAGGGGCCTCCAATTTCTTTGGACCCAACTGTCCGTAGTTTTGGGCGAGGGCCAGAGCCCCGTGAATTGTTCGATCAGTGCTCGGTCTGCCAGAGAGAGAGCTACCCGAATGGTTTCCTCCAGGGGAAGGGCAACCTCCGACACATCTTCAAGTCTTTTGACAAATTTCGGAGGATCGCCTTTGCCAGATCTCCTATTGTGTGAGGAAATTAAGCAATCGAATTCATCCAGGCGTAGATCCGGGGACGGATCCCCGCCCACACCAGGCATTAGACTGCCCATCCAGTTAGCCCCTCAGCATTTCCCAGCACATGCCAGCCTCTAATCAAAGGCCTGGCAAGGAGCCCAAGCCCAACAATCTCATCCCACCTGCAGAGATCCAATGGCCGGCTTGGGTCCAACAAAAAGCAACGCTGTAAATCGCTGCCAGAACGAAGAGATCGCCCTCCCTCCTGGAACAGATCGACCCTACGTAGAGATCGCTCCTTCTCCACAAATTTATTTATTTTTATTTAAATTGATATTTGTAATAAAAAAATAGAATTAAATCTATAGAATATATTTGAATAAATAACACTTCATCAAATTGATAGAGACACTTACATCAAAATATAATGTGGAAATTTTAATAACAAATAAGAAAAATCAAGGATTATTAAAAAGTGATTACAAGTGAAATATGAGAGTAAGATTAAAGCTAGAATTGAATGGGCAAATTTAATATAGAGCTAACTGAAGTATAGATTGATAACCTTAATATAGTATAGTCAACATCTAATGATGTATGAATACTTTACTATCTCAGTGTTATTATTTTGACTATATTAATATAATTTTTGAAGTCAACAACGTCTTATAATAATTGTGTACACGAGTGGCATAGTTTCCGGCTTCTTTTAATTCAAGTAAACAAACACTTTTACACAATCATATTCTCAACTTTAATTATTATTAGTGAATCAAAATAATACAAATTATATTTTAATATAAATAATGTTTGATTCTACATAATACAAACTACATTTTAATATATCACATTTTTTAAAGTGTTTCTTTGCATCATAAGAGATCATTGTTAATAATAGATATATCTGTAACCTATTCAATCATTCTTTACATAGTGTTTAAGGTTATTTTAAAGATACATTTTATTTATAATAAAAAAATCAAAAGTATGTTTTTTATTTATGTTAATAAACAAAATATTTTTTATTATTAAAAACAAGGTTTTCAAATAATATTATTTATATTAATAATTTAAAAATGTAAGTATGAAAGTTTTCACGGTGAGTCATAATAGTGTTGAGAGATTTTGAATTGAATGTCATGGTAGTTTTGAAGCATCTAAATGTTTTTAGTGGACACTTAGCCTCCCATAAACTCTCCATTAGAAAAAGACCTTCTAGTACCTCTCCTCGTGCCTTTATTTCACCCCTACATCCATGGCATTGTAGAACCCGAGTCCTTATAATGTGTTAATAACTCGATCCCTCTAACATGTATCTAACTTATTTATTGTTATTAACATAATTTATGTTTATAAGAAAAATAACTTAGAGGCAAAAATCTAAATAGTACAATTCTCATTGACGGTATATTTATAATTACAGTAATTTGATAACTACATATCTAACATAAGCAATTAATTATTATTTCTGTTTTAACTGAAATAATTTCATTTAAACAAAATCAAACAAGTAATAGGTAAGTGGATTACCTCAATAATATAGTTGAGGTAGTGATGCAATGAAGTCCTTCCTGCAATAGTCCAATGCAGCGGTCCTGTGCAATCTACCCAAACTGGGATTTACCTCCCATCCAACTAGGAATAGTCTATCTGGCTACCTAGTTTCAATAAACTTTAGGTTAAATATACAAAATCTTGGCCCACTATGCCCATATCTCTCACAACAATCCTTTAAACCAATTTGTAGACCCAAAATGATGGTGTCTCAAGTCCACTTTAAGAGAACCCACGCTTCCATCTTCTCCCATCCGCCTTAAGCACTTCCCACCACCTCTTCCTCTAGGAGGAGTGTTACACTCTCATCTAGGAAAGGTTAAAATAATCATTTTCAGAGTACAACCATATCCATGCATTTAATTCAATTTACATTTTACCTACCATATCATATCAAATCGAATAATTTCAATTGCACCATTTTCTTGGAAGGATTAATATAGTCACTTCCAAAGTATAACCATATCCATTCATTTAATTCAATTGACATTTTACCTAACATTGAAATCAAATCAGATAGTTGCAACTACACCATTTTCTAAAAAAGATTAAAATAGTCACTTTCAAATTACAATCATATCCATTCATTTAATTCAATTGACATTTTACCTCAACATTCAAATCCAATTGAATAACATCTTATGACCTCAATCCTAATCAATATTAAAATTATATGCATCTAAAATAAACAAAAATGAATATTAAACGAAATGCACTTTCTATTCATAAATAAATGTCTAGTTAACCCAACCCAAAGGGGTTGTATCCATTAGTGAAGATCAAGGAGTTTTTCACCAGTGGGAAAGGTTCAATTCCAATGAGGGTCAAACTTGGAGCCACGGGGGCACCTTGAGGTAGCAGTTGAATGTGTAGTTCCAGCCAGAGATATTGTAGTAAATGATCTCATGACTCGTGGACACATAAGTGGATAAAATTACACCCCCATGTCTTCCTAATCTTTATCGCGTAGGGGTTAAAGAAACTGGTAATGATTAATTGAAATGAAAAGTTGTAATAGGAAGGTCAAGAGTTCAAATCCCCCGTGGGTACTTACTTACAAAAAAAATGTATAGTTAACCCAATATAATTTAATCAAAATAAACATAATTAAACAATAAATCTGTATTGGAATAATAATAGTGTTTGCACGCAAGGTGTGTAGGCATAGCTGTCACATACATACCTGGTGATTGTACTAACAATAACAACTCTCACATTAATGCATAGTTCCTATAGTTCATAATTCAAGATTGCAATCAACAGTAACCACAACATCTAATAATCGCACTTGTTGGAATTTGTGCAACTTCAGAAGTTATTCTTATTGTACTTGTATTGTAATTCCTTGTACCTCCTTCGAGAGATTATACTGATGTAATTACTCATGTAAACCCTAGAAAGAATCAATGTAAACCCCAGGGAAAGAATGCATAAGAAAATAAAAATAAAAAATTATTTTGTATTTCCCCAAGGTAGGTCGGCCCTAGTAAAAAATAACTTACAAAATCAGTATAAATAGGAGGCGCCCCTCCTCATTTCTCATTCGTTCACAGCAAGTTCATTCTACCTAAGACCGTGTGTTACTGTAGTCAAGGAGAGTGTTTTCTAGGGTTGTATCTTAGAGAGACATTTTCTCTCTCTTTCTTCTTCTCTCTTCTCTCGGGAGCTATTATCTCTATACGAAGGTTTGATGGTTTTTTCCCGATTGGGTTTCCCAGGATAAATTCTTGTGTTCTTAGTTTATGTGCTTTGTCTTTCTTCTAGAGATCATATTGTTTATTTACAATTAAGTTATAATGCTATGATTGTATAAAAACTAACATGGTATCAGAGCAGTTCTAGAAGAGGTTATTGCCTAAATCTAGGGTTTGACCTTCCAAGGCCTTCCCTCATCTCTTCAACAAAAAAAAGGTTGTAGAAACTTCACTCTACGGGAGGCACATCTCTTGTTGAAAGAAAAACCAAATTCTGAGGAGTTTCATTTTTTACCTAATTATGTTATTGCAGAAACTAAGGTTTCAAGTTTTGCATTGATCATGCCACTGTTTTGGATCGACCTCAAATCCCCTCAACTCGCCTTGATATGGCACATCTATCTGTGAGAAAAGATGATTGGAATGAAGGTTGAAGATCTTCATGATGGGCTACAAACTTCAGCTCTTGGAAGCCTAGGGTTCTTCTCATCCTAGAAGAAAATGATATTTTGAAGTTTGTCAATGAGAAAGTTCCATAACCAGAAGCGGAAGAAAACAGGTCCCAGTGGAGGAAGTGTGATGCAAAATCAAGAATGATTTTGGTGGACTTAGTCAAAGATCACTTGGTTCCAAAAATATAAGAAAATAAGAAACCTAGGAAGATGTTCAAGACCTTGAAGAAGTTATTTGAACACAGTAGTATCATTTTGACCCTCACATTGAGGAACCAACTGTCAAATATGAAGATGATTAAGTCCAAATCACTTGCCTCATATTTCATGAGGATCATCGAACTCTGGGATAAGCTAAATTACAATGGATGTAACAATGAATAAAAGGATCTTGTCATGACCACTCTAAATGGTCTTCCACCATCTTGGGATTCCTTCATCCAAACCATAAGTTGTCGAACCAAGCTGCCCAAATTTGATAACCTATGGGAAGAATGCACTCAGGAAGAGACTAGGATTGCAACAAGACAAAGACTCCATGGTCCTCAAGTTGAGGAGGATCAAGCCTTCATCATTCATGCCAAGAAAGGCATGGGAAAAGGAAGGAAGTTTCACAAACATAAGAATCAGGCTAGGAGACCAATTTCTTCTCTAGAACTGAGGGAAAATAAGAAGGACCTATCACACATACAATGCTATAAGTGTAATAAATATGGTCACTATGCAAGGAAGTGTTTTAGTTCAAACAAGAGGAAGCATGAAGCTTCAACAGTTGATGTGGAAGATGGTCATCACCACAGGAAACAAAGAAATGAAGATCATACGTCATAATTCTTCTTCATATCAACATTATCAGGTATCGTTCCCACCACTAGTGATACATGGCTCATAGATAGTGGTGCTTTTAAGCATATGACTGGTTATAAAGAGAACCTTTCATAATTTGTTGAGAAATAATCACATCTTCGCATTGTACATGGAGATGATGCCAACACTATTAAAGGATTTGGATCTATCTCCCTTCAGTTGGAATCCAATGACTTACTACATATGAATTATGTGTTGTATGTACTTGGTATGAAAATAAACCTTATCTCCATCTCCACCTTAGAAGACAAGTGATATAGAGTTACATTTCAGATGGAAATGTTCTTGGATGGCATAAGAATTATAGCATGAACACATCAAAATTGATTGGTGTAAGGGAGGAAAGCTTGTATTGTCCGAGCACTGTACCAACTTAAGCTCTAGCCCATGATCCCACTAACATCAATGAGTTATGACATAGAAGACTAGCTCATTTAAACTATCAATCTCTCCCAGCATTAAGGAATATGGTGGTAGGTCTACCAATGCTTCATGTATAACATGATGGTGTATGTAGAGGATGCGCACTTGGTAAGAATACTAAGGGTTCCTTTTCAAAAAGTGAAAGCAAATCTAAGGGAATATTAGATCTAGCCCACTCTGACTTATGCAGACCCATGACAGTTACTTCATTGGGTGGTTACAACTACCATGTAACATTTATTTATGACCACTCACGAAAGACATGGATATACTTCCTTAACACCAAGGAATCCAAGTAAGTACTCAGCAAATTCAAGGAATTCAAAGCACAAGTAGAGAATCTGTTAGGAGGAAGAATTAAGATCCTGAGATTAGACAATGGTGGAGAATATACCTCTACAAAATTCAATGATTTCTGCAAGGAAGTAAGAATTAAGAGGGAGCTCACAATTTCCTACAACCCTAAATAAAATGGGGTTGTGGAAAGGAAGAACCGAACAGTAGTGGAGGCATCCAAATCCATGATACATGACCAGATTCTACCGATGTTCTTATGGGTAGAAGCATCCCGAATAGTTGTTTATGTACAAAACAGATGCCCTCATAAAATATTAAAGAACATGACTCCAGAAGAAGCCTTCACATGAGTGAAGCAAGAAGTGGGCCACCTCCGTATATTTGGATTCCCAATCTACATTCATGTGCCCAAGGATAAAAGGATGAAACTAGAAACTTCAGACCAGAAGGGAACATTCGTGGGATACAGCGAATATTCAAAGGGTTACAGAATATACATCCTAGGATCGAGGTAGATCAAAGTTAGTAGGGATGCGACCTTTGAAGAAGAGATGGTTATCTGAAAAGGAAGAGGATATGATATGTAGATCGATGATGATAAAGAGATGATATCATATCCCCCTCCAAAAGTTAAGAGGGATTTTGGAGAAAATAATGAACTGGTCTATCCCATTCATCTAGTTGATGCTCTGCCAGATATGCCAGTAAGTTGGAAAATACTATATGGGCACAACAGACATTGCAGGATGCAGAAGGGCACTAAGATCCACACATAATCCATCAAGAAAACAAAAGACCTCAAAGGTTCTTGAGTTACGTAGCATTGATGAGTCACATCATTGACTAAGAGCCTATCACATACGAAGAGGCATCCATACACCAAGTTTGGAAGGATGCCATGACGGAGGAGGTCCAGTCCATCATGAAGAATGGCATATGGGAGGTTGCACCGAGACATGAGGGGAAGTCAGTAGTGACCTCCAAACATGGATAATTTTAGGGGCAAATTTTAGCCCAGTGGGCTATTTTTCCATGTTTTTCTCCCAAAAACGATTCGCCATTTTGCATTTTTTGAAGCCCCGTTTCGCCCAATTTTGATGGGATAAAAAAATTTCACCCTAAAATTCGCCAAATTATCATATAAACGATATAAAATCCTTGGAAATTAAAATATTTTTTGAAAAATATCGCCAATCATTTTATAGTTGGCGTTTTAAGAATTGGTAATATTCGCCAACATTTATGCACTTTTAAATAAGTATGGTTCCTTAAAATCATCCCTGCCTCCAAATGGATTTTCAATATTACCCATAGAGTAGATGGTAGCGTGGAAAAACACAAGGCCAGATTTGTTGCCATAGGATTCTATCAAAAAGAGGGAATTGACTATGATGAAACATTTGCTATTATGGTTCAATATACTTCTATCAGAACCATCATTGTTATTGCTTCATCTATGGGATGGAAGCTGCATCAGATGGATGTAAAGACCACATTCCTCAATGTTATTATCGAGGAAGAAGTTTACATTAAACAACCAGAAGCGTTTATTGTCCATGGGAAATATTCTCATGTATGTAAACTGAAAAAGGAATTATATGGACTCAAGCAACACCTCGTGCTTAGTATGGATAAATAGACAGATACCTGGTAAACTTGGGATTCACCAAGAGCGATGCAAATCCTAATATTTACTACAATATTGTGGATGATGGGCCATTGATTTTGGTCTTGTATGTGGACTACTTGTTCCTCACAAGAAATGAGAAACTAATTGGATGGTGTAAGAAGAAGCTTGCCTCTGAGTTTGAAATGATGGACCTCATATCGATGCATTATTTCTTGTGATTAGAAGTATGGCAGAGGCATAAGGAAAATTTCCTATGTCAAGAAAAATACACCATTGATGTTTTAAAGAGATTTAGAATGTTGGACTGCAAGTCCATGGATACCCCAATGGATGCAAATTTCAAGAAGATGAAGGAGTCTGCTTCAAATCCCGATATAATTGATCCCACCATGTATCACTAGTTGATTGGCTCTCTAGTGTATCTGACAAATACCAGAGCAGATATATGTTTTGTTGTGAATACTCTCGGCCTGTCTATGAGTGATTCGAGGTAGATTCATTGGGTTTCTACAAAACATGTTCTTAGATACTAACGTGACACTATGGGATATGGTATAAGATCTGCTTCACAATGTGATATGATATTGCAAGGATTTTCTGACTCAGATTGGGATGGGTGTGTTACAAATAGGAAGGGTACTTCTGGATGTTGCTTAAGTTTGGGCTCTGTAGTGATTTCCTCGTGTAGCAGGAAGCATACCTTAGTAGAACTTAGCACCGTAGAGGCCGAGTATACGGTATACAGTGCAGCAGATCGAGAAACAGTATGGCTTCAAAAAATCCTTGCTAGATTATTTGTTCAAGTTCCAAAACCAATTGCGATTCACTTTGACAACCAGAGTTGTATACATATGTGAGTGAATCCTGTATTTTGCGATAAGATGAAGCATAGAGATATTTTATATCACTACATTCATGATATAGTGCAGAAAGGTGTGCTCGAGTTACAGTATGTTCCAATAGATGACCAGACTCTAAATATTCTTACCAAGCCTCTTCTCAAGATAAAGTTTGAATACTTTCGCAGAAGACTTGGAGTAGAAGAAAATGCATCCCTCGTGGAGAGGGAAATTCAAGACTGGCATCTATGATGCTTTCAATTCAATGTCTGTACTTGTTTTGAATCTCATCCTTGTATTGGAGAAACGCTATCGGCATATTGAGATAGGTAGGAAATAGACGGTCGTGTGCACTGGTGACCACTATACGTCCTTATTCTCAATCTGGTGTTCTTTGGAGTATTCCCACTAGATCTTGAGATGAGATGGTAGTAGATGGTCATGTACATTGGTGACCTCTATTGGTCCTGGTTCTTAACCTGGTGTTTTTGGATAATTCCCACCAACCTTGGTTCTCAACTTAGTGTAGGAGAATTCCCAACAACACTTGAGATGAACAGATAGTAGATAGTAGTGTGAAGCATGTCCTAGTTCTTGGGTAGAGATAGACTTATAGCATATGAGATGTTGATTGTTGTACTCTCTGACAGACTATGTAGAGTTGCAGAGATGATAGTTCTACTAACGAACTGAGTGGGTCAGATTTTTGATGACACCTCTCTATGGACAGAGACATTGTTGACAACCTTAAATATGTATAGAGATGATCGATAAAATGAGATGTACAGAAGAAGACCCAGATGTTCATGATGACCATATCTGAAGAACACCTTCCTTGTTGAGAGGGAGTGTTGGAATTTGTGCAACTTCATAAGTTATTCTTATTGTACTTGTATTGTATTTCCTTGTACCTCCTATGGGATATTATATTGATGTAATTACTCATGTAAACCCTAGAAAGAATCAATGTAAACACCAGGGAAATAATACACAAGAAAATAATAAAAATAAAATTATTTTGTATTTCCCCTAGGTAGGTTGGTCCCAATCAAAATTCCAAGTCGTCCCGAGTAAAAAGTCAATTGGAAAATCAATATAAATAGGAGGCGCCCCTCCTCATTTCTCATTCACTCACAATAAGTTCTCTCTAGTTGAAAAGGTGCGCTACTGCAGTCAAGGATAGTGTTTTCTGGGGTTGTATCTTAGAGAAACATTTTCTCTCTTTTTTTTCTTATCTCTGCTCTCATGAGCTATTATCTCTATATGAAGGTTTGTTGGTTTTTCCCGATTGGGTTTCCCAGGATAAATTCTTATGTTTTTTATTTCTATGCTTTGTGTTTCTTCTATAGATCCTATTGTTTATTTCCAATTAAGTTATACTGCTATAATTATGTAAAAACTAACATCACTAACATGTTCACAACCATACAACTTAGCTACACAACATACTGATATCATCAAATATGAACACACAAGAGCTTTAACACATGGACAAAAAATTAGATTTATAATACAAGTAACAATGCCATCATAACTAACTCCCAATAACATAACTAAACTACTGTGAACCATCCTTCCTCCCTAACCTACTTACATCTTCCACATCTTATACTTTCCTATGTTGGAATGTGTTGAGGCATTAACTATATCTACCTAACCCCAGATAGAACCCATAAGCAGAACATGTCGATTATCAACCAAGCTTCCCCAATAGCTGATTAGTAGTCATCATTGCACATCTTGGGGAGCATGGCTCAACACTACCATCCCACGACCCCAGGTTTCTGAGGATACACAATGGGTAATACCTTCACCCCTCCCGATAGAACAAGGGTCAACACCCTATGCTAGCATATTGTTTCTTTGTTGTTGCTATTAGAGATACTTCATCGAATAACCAGCTTGAGAAACTCTACTTCCTGTAAAAACTTACACTTGTCCACACATCATAGCAACGTATTCCAAATCAATAATACTCTCAAATAAATTATTTACTCTAATATTATTACTATTTCAAAAAACATGCCATCCATGCCTCCTTAATATCATAATTATTGGTCATCACTTTGTCCATGAAACCAATGTGTTAGCTACTAGACACAAGATCTTACATAACCTTGGAACAATTTAATTGTGATTAGCTTATTATTAACTAATGATAAATACAAATAAACAACTATATTTATCATGTGCATGCAACTCAATGTTTCATTGCAAGCATCACATAAATTGGTATCCACGTATTACATATATTTGTCCAACTTAACATTCTAGAAGGACATCATATTGCTTTCCTCATTTGCAACATAATAAATAAACTTTATACATAATTTTCTTACATCACTAGGTCCACAATCTACACAAATAATCTTCCTACTCCATGCGAGGTTAATAGATAGTAAGTAAAGAGATACAACATAGGTGAATATGTAGTTTAGTTATCTAAGTCAAAATGGGTTACTACATACACCCACCCTTTAAGAAACTTTGTCCCAAAGTTATGGCCAAATACCTAACGCAATTAAGAATAATTGACAAAGGAGTTAGCTTGATCTTATTGGATAAACTCAATAAGACAATTAGACTTCTTTAAAAGAAAAAGTCAATGTAACTAAATCTCAACATCATGATTTCTTACCCTTTAACAAGAACCATAAACTCACATCATCCAAGCATGTTTACACATCACATATCTAAAATATTATCATAACATGCATATACTTATTCCACTTCACATGAAGCAATCACTGATATTATAAAATAGTTGGTACTAATAACTTGTGATGCCTTTTATCCAACTGTAAAATACCTAGAATATTTAAGGGTTGCTTACCTTACAAGCCAAAGGTTAATGTCGTTAATTCCTAAGGCCATGCTTTATTAGTACCGTAGTAACATTAAGAAAATATCAATCCATGACAACCAATACTACTATAATCCTTTACTAAATTAGGAGAACTAATCATATTTAGAATGTTTTGTGACTATATTTCTTAAGAGAGAGTGTTGTCCATCACATTTATAGTTTTGGATTGATTTGAATCTAACACTATTGCAAGGAATTCTACTACTTCTTCACGTTCTCATTTATTAAAAAATTTTATCATTAATCAACGTTTCACTGTTAAAGACATAAAAACTTTCACTACCCTATAGTTATCATATTATGCCCTTGTATTATACATTGTTATTCACATGCACTTAACTTTATATGTGTGTGGGGGATTTAACACACAGACACATTAATCCTATAAATACAACATATATTATATCAATTCACACTCTTCTAACCATAATATTACCAGATACATATTTGAACCTAAATTTTTTTCTATGTCATAATGTCGTTCTCATTTTCACATTTAATACTTGTTTATTATTTATTAATTATATTCTCAAATTACATAAATTTAGTTAATTAAAAGACCATGGGTTTTTTCTAGCCTACAATTAAGCTTTTAATACCTTCTCCATATGCATAGATTTCTTAATTTATATAAACAATAAAAGTGGCCTTCTCTATATTCAAGGATTGTCACAATAAATAACATGTCTTTGAAAATGCCACTTAAAATATTATAAAGTAAATTTCATATCGTCATTAATAAGTTACAAGTTTGACTCAAAAATTTTGTTCACATTTAAAGTTTCATTCAAGCAAATAAGTTCTACAAACCATGATCCCCTAAAATTTATACCAGCGTAGATCCAAATCCTAGGCTCTATCAAGAGCCGAGAGGGATCAAATCCTATGAAGCACACTGCAGCCATTTCTTCGCTGGCCCACCATGATGATTTTCTTTATTCTGAATCACGGGACAAGACTGTGAAGGCCCTGGCCGTGATAACGGGATGGGGCCCGTAAAAGCTCTTGCCCTGAATGCTAATGGATCTGCTCTGTACGCAGGAACTTCCAACGGTCAAATAGTTTGTTGGGAGAAAGAGCGATACTCTTCCTCACAAATGCGCCAGATCGATATCCTTGGCGGCCCACAACATGCAATTCTATCTCTGGCAACAGGGGGTAATAATATGTTATTCAGCGGATCCTCTGATGCAACGATTCGTACTTGGATTAGATCGGATTCCGACTCGCATACCTGTATTTTGACAATGATGAGAGCCCATGGAGGCCCTGTGAAATGCATCATTTCCACCCTTGACGATGAAAATGATGGTATGCTTTTTACTGGAGGCCTTGATGGAGTAGTCAAGCTGTGGCGCGTTAGTGTAAAGCAGAGACGAAGGCCTTTAACAGCAGTAGACAGATGATATAATAATTGATTTTTGTATTTTTCATTTCTATAGTGACGGCGAATTTGGGCATAGTATGAATGTTGCTGTGTCAAAGAACACGGATCTTACTTTTCCAGCGGGCTCTATCCAGGTTGATAACGCCAAGCTCTAAATTATTTGCTTCATTACTTTTCCGGCGAGCTCTATCCAGGTTGATAACACCAAGCTCTAAATCATTTTTCTGGCCGATATTTGTTTTGTTTTATAATTAAAAAAACTATTATTTTATTAATAAAAGTAACGTCACGTAACGTTACAAGATCTCCCCATACTGGGCTGTAGAGAGCCTCTCGGCTCAATAAGGTTTTTCATCACAAGAATACCAAGTCGTGATAACAACATATAACATAACCTCACACCATTTCTATCATGACTTCTTATATATATTTGTAGCAATACTTTAAGCCTACCGCATTGTATGATAAGGTGAAAAATATTTTACATGCAGTAAAGTAATAAATGCTGCGGCCGTTGCACTGTGGGCAGTTAGATCTTAAACAAATTGAGATCGAACGGTTCACAGTGCAGCCACCGCAGCATTTATTACTCTGCTGCATATTGAATATTGTGTGTCGTATGATAATAGGTTCCCATTACAGGTCTTGATCCCTATCTTCATCGAGCGCAACACATATTGCCACTTATTATCTTATTTACACATAATTACAAATCACTTATAAGTGTGTATGTTATTATTCTCTTAATTTGTATTATTGTTTTTCCTTAAACTTGTTATAAATTTATATACTAATTACTCATCATTCTCATTTGTTTCAATGTAAGTTTAAAAATTTATATACTATTTACTCATCATTCTCATTTGTTTCAATATAAGTTTACATAGGATGTATTTTATATCTCATCATCAAATTATACATTAATACACGGGTATGCCTTCTCTACTCATAGTTTTATGTTACCCTCTCTCACACCTACTTAATATTTCGTTTCCTAAACTTATGCCTATCATCATCTATGGGTGTTTATCTTTCCTTTGCTTTCACATGACATTTGGTACTTATTTTCCTC
>LPNX010420637.1:806887-831880 GCA_001517045.1 Pseudotsuga menziesii | reverse complement strand
TTTTTTAAGCAAGCACTTAGAGAGTTTCGAACCGATGACCTTACGCAAAGAGTGTCTTAATAGTACACCCATCCACCGTATATTCTACACCTTGTAAGCAACAATTAATTAATTATTAACAACATAAAAAAATTATTAATAATATATCAAATTTATAATTAGAATAAAATAAAGAAAAAAATAATTATTTGTTTTTATAAGAAAACATATAAAAATTATTAAAAACATATACAAATTTATAAGAAAATATATTAAAAACAATTGATATGAGCCCTTGCGTGAGGGCAATGCATCCCCTCCCAGTGAAATTCTAATTCCAATTTACATGCATTATTGGGCTCGTGCATGAAGCCCATGTGTCTCTTGCTCGACCCTTCCCTGAGCATTCCCCTTAAAACCTAGTTTCTCGAGTTTGTCCCTCACTTTCTTCCTTTAAAACATTTGAAATTGCTCTGCATGTTTCTCAAACCGATTATGTTTTTAGTTGGAGATTTCTCTCATTTCTTAAATGCTCTCCCTTCTCAATTGCACTCACCTCGAGGGGCTTGATTGAATGCTACTCCAATCTTTGAAGTACAGGAATGCACCTAACCATTTGGTTTTCTCTTTCAAGAATCACCAAGGCGTAAGATACCTCAAGGGTGATCTATTGGTTTTTCTATTTAAATCGGAATAATGGCTCTATATCTCTAATAGAAATAGTTCTACAACTACTAATGGTTGGAATCCTAATAAGGAAAGAAAAGTTTGATGCACTTGCTTGGGTCTCTTGTAATATCTTTATAGAATAGGGTTTACGCTCATGACCACTAGCAGAGGGTTAATCGGCTTCAGTGGTCATGGCTTTTCGCATGCTCCCTTTATTGATCTTGCGGAGGGTGGGTGAGAGAATCAACTAGGCCATGATTGTAGCTTCCACATGACCTACTTTAAGAGAGGCCCTCAACCATCACAATTGTGGACAAACATGCGATAGGTATCACTCCATCATAAGAAAGGATTTTGGAAGCAGATTTTCAGAGGATGAGCCCACAACTAAAGAATTTTTTTGCATATTGTTCTACCATTTGGAGGTTCTAGTTGTGTATTTTGAAAGGTGTATGAGGTAAAATTTACCATTTCTATTAAGATGATGGTATTAATTTCATTTTAAGCTTTTACAAACATGATGTTTATTGTTTCTTTTATTATTTCTTCCTGTAAGTGGTTTATTTTTATTTTTTTTCCTCTGAAGTTAGATATTTTTTTAGTGGTTTTTTGATAAGCTCCTTTTACATCTCCAAAGGTTGATAAACATTCATTATTCTCTCTAAATCTATATAGTGGAATGAATCTAGATCGAGAACACTGACTTTACTTAGCCCATTGATGTACAACTTATAGTTAAGGATTAATTATATAATTGATGTTGGTGTATTTGTAACTTCAGAATGTATTCAGTTGTATATATTGTATTTCATTGGTCCCCGATGCTCCTATCGGGAGAATCACTTGTATTTCTTTGTACCCCAATGTTCCTATTAGGAGAATTACTAAAAGTCATGAGGAAGTCCCCTCCATTGTAAGTCGGGTCATTAGTACCCCAGTTGTGGTTACTTGAGCCTACATAACTGAGTTAGGATTACTCAAGCCTACATAACTGAGTCAAATATTAAGTGAATGAAAGAACATAAATAGAGGGAGGTGCTCCTCATTTGAGACACACACACTCACTCAACTGGGGCGCATGAGTGAGAGAGGAAGTGCTGGCACAAGTGAGAGAGATCAGCTGTCGGAGATCATATTTATGTTTTTCGGGTTTTACTGCTGCTATCGGTGCTCATTCTATCTTTGAGGAAGTTGCGAGGTTTTTCCTTTATGGTTTTCCCGAGGATAAATCTTTGTGTCTATTGTCTCTTGTGATTGATTATTGTGCATGTTATTCTCTCAGATAAGATCCTAAGATCATATTGTCTAATTGATAAAAAGCTAACATGGTATCAAAGCTAAACTGAGAAGTAGACATTGTGCAGCTGTAGAAGTTAGGGATTCTTACTTTTTGGGTCTCTCTCCACTAGCAAAAGAAGGCTAGGCTAATTCTCCATTGAAGGGCGCATCTTTTTGTCGAAGCAGAATTTGATTCCGAGCATTTTCAGTTTTTGCTGTGGGAAATTAGGGCTTTTTACAGAAGAGAAATTTTTGGGTGAGCCCAGCATAGGATTGATCAACTCATCAAAATCAAAGTTTAGAGACCAAGGTTGAATTTTTTGGTTGAGTAAAACTCTAGGAAAGTCAAACCCTAGTTTCACCCTGTGCTTGAAAAACCCTAAAATACTAAAACGGATAGTTTTGGTACTTTCTCTATATCTCAGGATTGAAGAAGTCTCAAGGGCTGAAATTTTCACATGCAGAAGATAAAATCCTGATGTACCCTGTATAAAAATTTCAGTCTCATATTCTCTATATTCTGGGAGATATGATTCCTCCAAATCAGGGTTCCAGCCTCTTCCAAGATTCATCCCTAAATAATACGCCAAGGCAGAATCGCTATATCTCGGGATATGAAGGTCCAAATGAAATTTATCAAGATGTTACAGATAGGTCACGGAATTTAATTTATGTGGTAAAATTTTCAAACCCTGATGATGAAACAGGGACACGTGGTAGTCCGTACAAGTTCGTTATGCTGAACAGTCTTGAAATACATCACCTTGGGAAAAATATCATAAGTCCCAATTGGTGAAACCAATTCTTATCAAATATGTGGTGTTAGAAATAAGACAAACGAGGCTACCTCGGTACAAAATTTCAGACATAGAGGAATAGTAATTTCAGAGATATCATAGAAACAATATCAGGCATTTCTGCAGAGGAAATTGAAAAAGTAGGGCTTCCTGTTTCGGGAGCTTCCCTCCACTTTTTTCAGAAAAGGAGTACATTGGTAAGCTCGTATTGAAGAGGCCCATATTTTTATCTAATCATATGTGAAATATTCCAATTTTTGAAAATTGGGGTTTCTTTGACAAACCCTAGATCATCTAGCTCCGAAACCAGGACGAACACCTCAAATCGGTAAGATCTAATCTTTTGCTATTTACAGTTGAGGTTCTCATTTCAAGATGACTAATCACGCCAGCTTGATGACAAGCTTGGTGAAACTGAAAACTTTCGAGCATGGAAGTATAGGATTTCACTGGTTCTTGAAGAAAATGAATTGGACACCTACATAAGTGGATAGGTTCCAGTTCTAGAGGGAGATGAGGCTAAAGCCTTACACAATAGAAACTTAGTCAAGACCAAGAAGAACATTGTTGATTCAATCAAGGATCACCTTATACCACAAGTGTCTTCCCTAAAGACACCTAAAGAGATGTTTGATTCCTTGACCAAGCTATTTGAAGGGAAGAACATAAATCGGAAGATGACTTTGAGAAACCAGTTGAAGAATGTAAAGATCTAGAATGCAGAGACCATACAGTCATACTTTGCAAGGGTCTCTATGGTAAGGTAATGTAGCAAGCATGGCTTGTGGAGTGATCCCTTCCATAAGGAGTAATTGATGGTGTTACCTTACCATAGGAGTTCTTTAAATTCTTATGCGGATGAATTTTGGGATTTCTAAAGTTAAGGGGATTGTACCTTACCTATAAACATCCACTATTGTCATATTTAGACATATGCTTCTAATTATGTCATCAGTGTAGTGCTCACTTAACATAGACATTCAACAACCTATTACAACAAGACATTCTCTAATGTGGTCCATAGACACCCCAACTATGACAAGGAGATGCCCTCCATCGTGTAGGCATGTATCTAATGGAATCATTACATTCCAAAGAAGAAGAGAGACATCCACAATGATAACATGCCCTTGTAGTTCATGTAGACATAGAGAAAGTTAAAAGTTGCCACCATCTGATACGGCCCACGTATCAACAATAGTTCCACTTGAACATCAAATACAATAAGGAAAACACAAATCACATTATGGATTGCCTCAATTAACTTTCAATTGATGCATTGGCCATGGTGCTCAAGTCTTGTGGACATGAGACCTTTAAGTGGCCTCAATATATGATAATGACTATGACTTTATTGTTACTTATTAAACATTGAACACAAGCAAATCATTAGATTTTCATCTCCGAAATGGAATTGTATTTATCGACATCTATATATTCCTTACCAAAAAACATGAAAAGTTTATTTGAAAGTTGCATTAAAGTTTAGTAACAAGACACTTTAACATGGAGAAGATAGTGGTAATGTTCCATAAGTATTTCTAATGGCCAAATATTTAATTAGATGTAAAACAGTATATCAGATTGTGCATTACATTTGCTGCCATACAAATAAATTCATGCATCAAAGTATATGAACTCTTATATAAATGGTCTTGTGAAAAAAGTTTTCAAGAGTTCACCTACATATGATGGTATCATTTTTCCCAAAAAGACATTGTAATGCAAATTTTATAATCATTGTCCCTTTTTAAAAGACATTATAATGCAATTTTTATAATCATTGCCCCTTTTTCCATCGTTTTTATCTAAGTTTTATAGAATGATTGCAACCTTGTTTTTTAAGATGTCTAAAAGAGCTTTACCATGCATTCCCTTTCCCATGCTCCAAACCTTTAATGAAGCTAACAAATGTTGCACCATAAAATGAAGTCAACAAAGGGTCATTATTACTTGTTTTATTCTCTGTGTTATATTAGATATGTGTTGTCAATCTTGTGCATTTATAAACATCTATAGCATTCGTAATTATTGCTCTTATCAATTGGGGTTTTGGTCCTTTTTTAAGAAAGCTATCAAATGTTAGCATCATAAAATGAAGTTAACAAAAGGTCATTATTATTAATTTCCTTTTTAGATAGAGATTATTGTGACTATTGTTTTTATTTATTTTTATGTAAATGTATTTAACTTTTAAATCTTCTATCCGTCCTTTCAACAAGTGTGATGCCTGTCTATATGGAAGGTGGTAAAACAGCTCTAGCCGTTCCATCCATGAAATGCTGCTGTGAGTTTGGGGCATTACTAAATAGGATAAGTGGAGGCAGTATATCTATATGGTTATTAAGACCCCAGGTTAATTCTTATTCCAGACAGCTCTCTAAAAGGCGGTATATTTGCTTCTTCAACTCTGCTCCTAGCAGTAATAAGATAAGATGCAATGTTCAAATGTGATTTCTCTTTAGACAAATCGATGTTTTTATTTATTTTTATGTAAATGTATTTAACTTTTAAAAGTGTGTAGTGAGTTTTAATTTTTAATTTAATTTAATTTATTATTTTAAATTTTATTAGAATTTCTTTAAAGGTTGATTGATACCATACCATAAAAATAAAGATTAAATAAATAGAGGAAATAAAATTTGTGCATGGAAACTTCCATAAATTAAGGAGGAAAGTTTTTGTTTTTTGTTTTTTTACTTAATTTTCTTCCATATTCCTATTAAAAACAAATTTCAAATTTCTTATTGAAAACAAATCTCATCCTTCCTAAGTTAAAGAGGAAAGCTTTAGTTTTTTTGTTTTTTACCTAATTTTGTTCCATATTCCTATTGGAAACAAATCTCAAACTTCTTATTGAAAACAAATAGCATGATTCCTATTGGAAACAAATCTCATACTTTCTGTTAGAAACAAATCTCATCAATTCTTTGTCACATGATTCTTCAAAAGCTTGCTCTATGTGATTACCACATAATTATAAAAATCTATTTGTTTATTACTAATATTATTTGAATAATGCCTTCAATATGTCCACCCACTGCAATGTAGCAACCCCCCCGCGCTCTGCAGATTGAGCCCCGAAGAGCAACTGCACCACCCCTTTTTACCTGGGATGCAAAAAGTGCCTCAAGACTCTCAAGAAGGTAATTTTATACTAGTATAGAAAACTATTCCTAGAGGTTCGAATCTCAATGACTAGAGGTTCATTCTTGGTATTTTTTATTTCCAGAAATATGTTTGATTGTAATGTTTTAAGAATAGTTGAGTTGAGTTTAGTATAACAATGTTCATCTTCAAGATTTGGTGCATTGTCTTTCTACATTACACAAAGAGATCACATTATTTTGCATGTCAAGGGCAGTCGAGGCAAGCATGGGCATTACTCAAATAGGACTGAAAGGATGTACAACAGAAGGATGTAGAGCAAAGATTATGATTTAATGGGGTTTGATGTGGTTATTGTAAAAGAACAAGACCACATATATTACCGTTGTTTTTGCAGTGATAAGGGATCTCGTGTATAGTTCCCATCTACCTTATTAGTCACAATGCAGCCAAGACCAAGAGAACATGCCCCTCGCCATTGATTCACTTCATCAGCTTGATCACACTTCATTGCATATTCCTTAGGTATTAACTTCGACCTACCTTCTTTATATTCATTTAATTTAGTTATCTACTTACTCCCTTATCTTCTAGTTCTGTTGGAATCATGAGCAATTATGAATTTGTGATGGGGAAGAACTAAAATAGAAAGTAGTTTATCTTATTAAATTAAAACATGTATGAATATTCACACACGGGTTATTTAAATCATGTCAATTCAATTCGCCAAAAAGTATTGCAACCCTTTAACAAAATAACGATCATATCATGGGGTCACTCGCATTCAGCCATCTCTCCTCGAATCTGGCTAGACAAATATGGCTAAAATCACTTTTGTAGTTTTTGAAACTGTGATTTTATTTATTGCTATGAATTTAGAGTGACCATTATAATATAAAATTGTATTTTGAAATGGCTAAAATTGAAATTTCAATTTATACTGGTTTTTACTGACAAATTTTTATTGGTTTCTTGCTAGAATGGAAGATGGGAAGAATGGCTAAAATAACATAAATGTTGACCTGTATTTTCTATGTTAGTTGGAAAAGTCATTTTCATAGTGAATATGTTTGGAGATATTTTTGAAAGAGTCAAACAAGCTTGGACTTCAAATCTAGTTGGTTACAAACAACTTATGACTTAGTAACATGTCTCGAATTTCAAATCCTATGACTATCACATAAACATGTATGACGGTTTCTTTATATGCCTTTGATTTTATGCTTCCAATTTATTTCAAATTTTGATTATATTATTTTTTCGAAGGCAGGGACTTTGCTGCTCACAACCCTTGTTATTACTTGTTTTATTCTAAGTGGTATTAGATATGTGTTGTCAACCTTTTACATATGCACATTGATAGCATTCGTAACTATTATTTTTATCAATGATTTTGGTAGCCTTGATGTAGAAGCTATCGAAACAAATAATAAACTTTTATGTATTCCCTCCCATATATAAAAATCAATTGCAACTCCAGTTGATTGCATTCACTACCGTAAATACATGTTTGTGGTCCATAATTACTTTTTTAAATACAATACACTCCATTACAGGAACAATAACCAAGCCAACTACATAAACACTTCTTGCAAAAACTACTACTAGAAATGAATTCTATCATATATGTTATATATGCATGAGATCAAGAAAGTAGTTCACTACATAGACACAATCTACAAGGCAAGTAAAAAAGAGCTCAACAATACATGGTACAGACATTGAATTTTAATCAAATATAATATTGTTAGGCATCTCTTTCTTGTATGTGAGTGGAGAGACAATCTTAAATATCTCATTGTGCTTGACATGAGGAGCTTCGGTACTAACAATAATTACATTGAGAACTCTAGTTAGATGCAGAGCACTTATATGTAACAACTATAATATTTTCAAAAAATACCACATTTATGTAGAATAAAAGTCTTGAAAACTGAAGTTAATTTCTAATATTTAAAATCCTTATCTAGTGTTAATTTCTATCTATTATTTTATTTCCAAGGAAATTTCATGACACAACTGCATGTATGTAGACAATCATGAAAATCGTGATGAAAGAAAAATATTATCATTGATAAACAAATTCCCCAAACGTTGGGACATGTGTGTTTAAAATAGGACACATAAACCTTCAAAACAAGACACACTAGGACATATAAAGAAAGAAATAAATATAATTATAATTGTGTGTCCCCATAAATGTATCCTAACTTCTATTGGATGTAGTTCTATTTTCTAAATATTTAAAAACATCACATCTTTGTTTCTATATTTTATATCTATTTTTTAAAATTGTGTGTTTGTGAGTGTCTTAACCTGTGCCTGATGTAGATTTTTTTTCATGTGGTTCACAGCTCTAGAAGATAGAGGGATCGCTACATTTAAGGTAATAATTCTCATAGGCCCATCCAAAGGGGCCTCACCCTGTTAGCTCCAAGTTTGGGAGCCTAACCCTGAAGGACCCAAAGAATTGAACCTCTAACCTTGACTACTTCAGTCTTAGACTCAGAAGCACCAACCAACTGAGCTACCCCTTAGGGCTAGTGTTTGATGCAATTTTATTTTTTAAATGTTCCAAAAAAATTACATCTTCGTGTTTATATTTTAGTTCTCTAATTACATACATACATACATATATATGTATATTATAGAGAGAGAGAGAGATGGATGACTTACAAACACGAGGCTACGGGGATAAGCCCTCTAACTAACTATCTCTATGAATATTGTGGGCCTCATTCAATGTCCCCATGCAGGTTAGGATTCCAAAACTACAACCAAATGGTTTATCCTCGGTACCATCCTCAAAATGAAGGAAGTGCTTGAAGCATTTCTCGTGATATATATATAGCCACAAGGGTTAGCTCAAGTGATCATTATCCACGTGAGATATCTCCCCCCAAAGTTGGGGATGTCACATATTCGACTCTCTTGATCCCCTTAGGGTTAGGATCCATAATCAGGGTCAACAGTACTCCCTTTACCATCCATGAACCATGGGGAAGTACTTGGAGTATTTTTTGTGAGGTTATTTCTTGGAATATATATATGTATATATTAGAGAGAGAGAGAGAGAGAGAGAGAGAGAGAGAGAGAGAGAGAGACAGAGATGCACCAAAGATGCTTTGGGATCGATTTATCGATAAATCCACATTTTTTTTATGAATTTGTTTTCAACATTTTGTGATATCCTAAGTGTTGGGCATGTCAAGACATTTAATTTCCAAATGCCAAACATGCATTAGGCATGTGTCCAACACTAAGGAGTTTAGTGTCCCCATGTGTGACAAGAAAACATGCAAGATTGGGAGCATGTATCATGTTTTATAGTTGATAAAACTAAGAGAATATATAAGACATAGCTTTAAAACATTAATGACAAGTTTTCATTTTTCAATAACTTCCATGCATAAAAAAAATATTGAGCAAGAAAAATGACAAACATCTTATGATCATTATGAAAAACATTAATTTCTTCAAAATCAATATTGATTAGGGATGACTAATAAAAAAAGATATAATCAAGTTCTAACCTTAGGTAGGACATTATATTAAAAAGTGTTGTTGTTTATGAGCTTCACACATAAAGTGTACATGTAAAATACATTGACCAGATGAATCTCTAACACTAAGTACATTTTGATTGAACAACCATAAACCAACCGGCATTAAGCATCCATGCCCTCTATAAGAACATGAAACATGTTATTGCCATAAATATAGCATATCCATGGACACATAATTGTTTTCAACTACTTTTAAAATGGAAATAGAGATGTAACACTTCTACATATTTTATGGAGGGAAAATCTTAACCAAGGAGAATTCTAAGGAACCATACTTATTTAAAAGTGTATAAATGTTGGTGAATCTTACAAATTCTTAAAATGTCAACTATAAAATGTTTGGTGATATTTTTCCAAAAATATTTAAAATTTATAAGGATTTTATATCATTTATATAATAATTTGGCGATTTTTAGGGAGAAAAATGTTTACCCCATCAAAATCGGGCAAAACAGGGCTTCAAAAAATGCAAATTGGTAAATCGTTTTTTGGAGAAAAACATGGAAAAATAGCCCATGGGCTAAATTTCGCCCCCAAAATGATCCTTGATCTTAACCTTTATGGAACACCCAATTTATTTTCTTTTGAATAACAAATAATTTTTTAAGTTAAGAAACTTAAATTTTTGAAACATGGATACCGCAAAATTGATGTCAAAGATTTTATTTTTATTTTTATAGATTCTTAGTTTGTTGAATTTTATCTATTTTAACAATAAAGCTCAATTTTCCAATCCACGACTTTCATAAACAACTTTTTCATCTATAATGACAATTTTCATGTTTTGGTCCTCCTTTTATGGGATTTAGAGAACAAACAATTATTCTTATGACACACTTTACAATAGGCATTCAATACTAGCATGCAATACTTCCTTTGTTAAACTAATCTTCCCCAAAAAGTGATGAAAAGCAACACATGCTCTTATATTCCAAAGCGCAAGCTATCACTTAGTGAAATTCGCTCTAAACACCTTTGTTATGGGGAGTGTTGTTGTTTGGTCATCTGGTACCTCTAGAGTCAACAATCCATTCCTCTAAAGTGAAAGAGGACAAAAATACAAAACTGCCTGGAATACAAGATCGTTATGTTCAACTAGCCTTTTATAGACCCAAGAACATAAAGGTGCCAATTTTTTTTCTAAAAAATCTGCAACAAAGAGGAGAGTATGTTCATTGTAAAAGAAGAGTTTATACCCTGGGACGACACCAACAATTTCTATAAAAAATATTTAGCAAAGAGGAAAGTGAGTTAATTGTAAAAGAAGATTTTAAATCCTTGGAAGGTACCAACAACTTCCAAGAAATAGATCTGTAACAACAAAAAAGGAGTGCATTGGCTATAACAAAGGGTTTTAAACCCTAGGAAACACTAAAAAAAATTAGTTGCAAAACCCTTAGGTTAATGCCATTAATGAAAAATATATGGATCAATTACAAGAATGAATGGAAAAGATTATCCTAAAATCATGTTTCCATAATCACAAAACAACAATGTTGCCACCAACAAAAAAGCTTAAAATCAAGCACTATGAGTGAGGTTGCCAATTTCTCTTTTACCATGTTCCTACTGACAATAGTTAGCAATAGAAACAGGCATAACCAAAACCAACATAAATTATGTGTTAAATAAGGGGATAAACAACATTATGCAAACTAATAGAGGTGCAACCCTAGAGAGAGAAATAAACCCTAGCACAAGTGCGCTAGAGAGAAAAATAATCGAAGCATAAGATAGATAAACCAAGAATAAGAGAGTGAAATGATTTATGGTACCCTTATTGGTAAACTAAGAATATACTAAGAATCAAGGTAATCTTAACACTCTTAAATGTAATCTTAAATGTAGCTGATCCGGTGGATTATTCATCTTCAAATTACACTGATCCAATATGGTACGATTAGTTATTAATCTATGGTTTTAACTCATATGCTAAACATTATATGCACAACCCGTGCAGTTATAGTATGGTGCGCAGTTATCACAAGAGCTGCGTAGCACAATTATCGCACGTCGCGTAGTCACCCCATGGTGCGTAGCTTATCGCATGCCGCGCAATTGTGACATGGGCCGCGCAGTTCGCGCACCGTCAAGTTGAATATCGCATGGTTCGGCGAAGTCCTTATATACCGTGACATTTATAGGCTGCGACAGTGGATCGGGTATATGGCGAAGTCCTTATATACCGCGACATTTATAGGCTGCGATAGCGGATCGGGTATATGGCGAAGTCTTTATATGCCGCGACATTTTTATGCTGCGAAGTTGATGTTGACATCAAACGGTTAAGTTACTTGGCATAGCCCAGTTGCAAATCATTGCAATGTGTTGTGAGTCGACACATGTGCGTGGAGTTGGTTGCAACGTTTTGGGGATCTGGAATGTCGTGGTAACATAACGCTTGGGCCATGACTTGGCGGGATGGCATGATTCAGTAGCATATGGTTGTAACGATAAATAAAAGATAACAGTTGTGGTCCGTTGCGATCCTCTCGCAAAATGCTTAAATAGAGGATACTGGCCACAGGAGAACGAAAGAGGACAGACAGAGTGGAGAGACGCAGATTGCTTTAGAGCGCAGAGCATCATTTCTCTGTTATGAGCAGCTTAGAGAGATTTTGCTGCGAAGTGTCGAGATGTTGTTACTGTAGAAGTCGACATTCTCTATTATAGTTTAGCTTTCTTGTCTTTGAATGCTAATTGTAATTTCCAGAAGAGAGGTCTTCAAGACTTTGTACAACATTCTGTTTACAGTTGCTGAAGTTGTTTCCAGAACCATTTTTGTACCATTTCAAAGAGATAAATTGGATCGGTACCCATTGGAGAGGGACCCGGAGACGTAGCCCAATGGATGGGGTGAACTCCGTTATCAACTTCTGTTTATGACTCTCTGTTTCTGTGTTTCTTCTTTGCATCTGTGTTGTTTTCCATTCTGAGCATTTAATTTCTGTTAATGTTGTTCCATTAATTAACCTGTTGATCGCATTCTGTTACAACGAACTTTTATTGCACACAAGTTGAGGTCCGATAGATCATGTTATGGTATCAGAGCTGGTTGACTGCTTGTGCAAGTTTGTGAATGCTTACTAGGTTCAGGTTAAAGCGTGCTGAAGGAGAATTAATTGAAAGAGATCCTGAGATTGGCTCCAAGAGAACATTCTCAAGAACCATGTCTTCTCCACGAGGGGAAGAAGAAGGACATACAGAACGGAAAAAACCTGTCATTTCAGAAACTGAGTTTCTGGAAGCTTTTATGAGCATGAAAGCCATGATGGAAATTCTACTTGATGAGCGAGCAGAAAGGAAGAAGAAAGAAGAAGGATCTTCATCCAAAGATGCAGAAGTGAAGAAGGAAGAAAAGGGTAAAGGAGAAGGAGGTGATGGTGATCCTCCTGACACTAATCAAACTTTCTCTTCTTCTCATTCAAATAATGCAACTCCTAATATGCTTTACTTCAAATTGGATGTGAAATTTGAATTGCCAATTTATAATGGAGATTTAGATGCTGAAAAGTTAGACAATTGGATAAAGCAGCTTGAAGTATATTGCAGGGTGCAGGGCATTACTGATGACCCTTCTAGGATTCAGTTGGCCACTTTAAGGATGAGTGGAATGGCTCTTACTTGGTGGGAGAGCAAGATTCAGCAAGATCTTCGAAAGAATGGTAAAATTATTTCAGTTTGGAATGAATTCATTGAAGTATTAAGGAAGCAATTTTATCCTTTAGGTCATATGCAGCAATTAATAATGAGCTGTCAAACCTTTAGACAAGCTAAAGGACAAAGCATTCAAGAATATACTCATGAATTTAGAAAGAGGGCTATTGCATTGAATGTTGCATTAGATACCCAGGAAACTCTTCTTAAATTACATTGGTGGTATGCATTCTTATTTACGACATACTTTGTTGATGTTTAACCCCAGTACCTTGGATGATGTATGTGTTCAAGCTACACATTTAGAAGCTAGGGGGAAGCATACTAATGATACTTTTTGGAAGAAATCCTTTAAATTTGACAGCAAATCGAAAGGTCAAGATAAGGGGAAAAAGAAGATGGCTACTATTAGGAAAGAAGGTGACAAGCCTACATGTTCACATTGTCAAAAGGGACATGATGTCTCTAAGTGTTGGAAACTTCATCTGGAGTTAAGGCCAAAGAAGTACAGAGGAAACAAAGATAATGGCAAAGCAAAAGCTACTACAACAGTTATCCAGGACTTAGGATCAGACTCAGGTGATGAAACAAAGGTTACAACTGTCGGGATCTAGGGTAAGAATAAAAGTATCTCACTTCCCATTGATGCAAAAGCAAGTTCTAGTGCAAGTACCAATCTGCCATCTACTTCTAAGCAAAATGATAAAGATAGAAGTGCATTGTTTCATGTTCGTGTCATTACAAATCACACAAAGATTGATACATTGTTTGATAGTGGTTCACAAGTAAATTTGATATCAGAAGAAGTGGTTAAGAAATTGCATTTAGTTACTATGCCTCATGAAAAGCCCTATCCTCTAGGTTGGGTTACTAATGATACACGATTGCAAGTTAAAAAGAAATGTGTATTGAAGTTTGCCATTACTGAAAAGTTCATAGATGAGGTAGAACTAGATGTAGTACCACTTGACATTTGTGGAATGGTACTTGGGAGTCCATATTTGTATGACCAGAAAGCAGTCTTTTATAGAGAGCAGAATAAGTATCATCTTTTTAAAGATGGTGTAGAATATATTGTACGAGCACATAAGATAAAGACCAATCTAGCCATAGTCTCTGCAGGACAAATGAAGAGGTTGGTAAATGCTAGTAAGAATTTTCTGTTAATGATGGTTAAGGTGAAAAATGATGAGATCTCTAAATCTTTTGAAGGGTGTGACCCTAAGCATAAATCTGAACTAATGGAAATAATTTCTGACTATGATGATTTGTTTCAAGATCCGAAGGGGTTACCACTAAAGAGAGAGATTCAGTATGAGATACATTTGCAGCAAAATGTGCCACTCCCGAACATAGCCATGTACCGGATGTCTGTGATGCAGAATGAGGAAATCAAGAAGCAGGTCCAGGAGCTAATTGAAAAGGGGGTCATCCGGCCAAGCACTTCTCCTTGTGGCTCTCCTATAGTCTTGGTTTCGAAGAAGGATGGGTCTTGGAGGATGTGTATCGACTATAGGGCCCTTAACAAAATCACCATTAAAAACAGGTATCCTCTTCCCCGCATTGATGATTTGCTTGATCAGTTGAAACATGCTACTTACTTTACAAAATTGGATCTGCATGGTGGGTATCATCAAATCCGTGTTTCTGAAAATGATGCTTGGAAAACAACTTTTAAAACGAAACAGGGTTTGTATGAATGGCTTGTGATTCCTTTTGGGCTCTATAACGCACCTGCTACTTTCATGCGGGTCATGAATGATGTTTTTCGTTCATTCATTGATGATTTTGTAATTGTATATCTAGATTATATCCTTATGTTTAGCAAAACACGGGAAGAGCACATTGTACATATGAAGACAGTTTTAGATGTACTAAGAAAGGAGAAGCTTTATGTAAAGATTTCCAAGTGTGAATTTGCTAAAACTTCTTTAGTATATCTGGGCCATATTATTGGTGGAGGCCACCTACGAGTGGACCTAGCCAAGGTTGTTGTCATTGTAAACTGGCCACGGCCTAACACTGTTACTGAAATCAGAATTTTTTTGGGTGCGGTTCAATATTGGAGGAAATTCATTTCTGGTTTTTCTTCCATTGATGTGCCTTTACATGCGTTGACAAGCATTAAAGAACTTTTCCAGTGGGGAGGCAAGCATCAGAAAGCCTTCAAAAATTTGAAGGGAAAGATTAGCACAGCACCAGTTCTGACGTTGCTAGATTTGCAGTAGCCATTTGAGATCGAAACCGATGCCAGTGGGTTTGCCATGGGAGCCGTTTTGATGCAAGGGAGAAAGCCAGTTTGTTACCATTCAGAAACATTCTCTACTGCGGTAAGTAACTATCCGACCTATGACAAAGAATTGTATGCTTTAGTATAGAGTGTGAAGAAGTGGAAACATTATATCATGGGAAAAGAAACAGTCATACATACTGATCATCAGCCACTTCAATATTTACAATATCAGACTAAAATACAACAAAGTAGGCATTTAAGATGGATGGGATTCTTACAACAGTTTCATCTTGTAATTAAGTACAAAAAGGGAATTCATAATAAGGTAGCAGACATGTTATCAAGGCCTCCTACAAATGCTTCGATCATTCTTCAAAACAGTTCATTAACACATGAAAGTTATATTGAACAATATGCAGAAGATAAATATTTTAAGGAAGTATATGCATCACTAATACATGGTAAACAGGAATAGAACTATTATGTGCATAATCGACTTTTGTATCATCTTGGTAAACTCTGTGTTCCAGAGAAAGAAAGAGTGCATGTGATTCGAGAAGCACATAGTTCATTGATTGCAGGACATTTTGGTGTAAGTAAAACATTGTCTGTATTGCATAATCATTGTTATTGGCCTCAAATGCAAGAAACTGTAGCTAAATATATAAGAGGTTGTGTTATGTGTGCGGCAAGTAAGCCTAGCAATAGGAAATTGGGTTTGTACACACCTCTTCCAGTTTCTTCTCGTCCTTGGGAAAGCATTTCTATGGACTTTGTAGGGGGACTACCTATGTCTAGGAAAGGGCATGATTACCTATATGTTGTTGTGGATAGATTCAGCAAAATGTGTATCTTAATGCCATGTAATAAACATATCACTGCTGAACAAATAGCTCATCTATTCTTTCAGAATGTTTGGGTACATTTTGGGCTACCCATGTCTATTATATCTGATCGAGATTCCTGGTTCTTGGGAGAATTCTTGTCAACTTTATGGGAGCTTATGGATACTAAACTTAAGAAAAGTACAACTTTTCATCCACAGACCGATGGGCAAACAGAGGCAGTAAACAGGACAGTGGTTCTGCTGCTCAGAGGATATTGTAGTAAACATCCTAAACTTTGGGATGAGTAGTTGCAGTATATACAGCATGCTTACAATCATGCAGTTCATTCTTCCACAAAAAGATCTCCTTTTGAAACTTGTTTTGGTTATCTGCCAAAAACACTGATGGACTTCTCTTTTGGCAAAGATCCAGTGGATGGACATCATGATGCAGATAAAGCTCTAAGGTTCATTCAGAGAATCCAAGCAGTGTAGCAGGCAGTTCAAGAACAGTTGGAGAAGAGCCAGGCCAAGTACAAAGCTAGGCATGACAAGCATCGAGTTGATCATCAATTTCAGGTTGGTGACCGATTTTGGTTACATATCACCAAAGAAAGAATGAAAGGTGAAGGTAAAAAGCTTAACCCTGTCAGTTATGGTCCTTTTGAGATCTTGAAAAAGATCGGTACTAATGCTTTTTGCTTGAATTTACCTCCATACATGCAAATTTATTCAGTTATCAATGTTGAGAATCTTAAACTGTATGAGCCTCCTATGATCATGGATGAAGAAACTAACATACAGTTTCCTTCAGTTGATGATTTGGCACCTGAATATATGAAAGAGTTGCAGGATGATGTTATTCTTGACAGAAATGTAAGGACTTCACGAAGGGGGAATGCTGAGTACCTTCGAGTGGGGCTGAAAGGCATGCATCCTAGCAAATCAAGATGGATGGAGATTGGAAAAGTGAGGGATTTGTACCCTCACTTACTTGCCAAATGATTCAAGCTTTTGGTGGTCCAAAAGCTCTCCAATAGGGAGGAATGATCCGGTGGATTATTCATCTTCAAATTACACTGATCCAATATGGTACAATTAGTTATTAATATATGGTTTTAACTTATATGCTAAACGTTATATGCATAGCCCACGCAGTTATAGTATGGTGCGCAGTTATCACAGGGGCTGCGTAGCACAGTTATCGCATGCCGCGCAGTCACCCCATGGTGCGCATCTTATCGCATGCCGCGCAGTTGTGACATGGGACGCATAGTTTGCGCGCTGTCAAGTTGAATATCGCATGGTTCGGCAAAGTCCTTATATACTGCGACATTTATAGGCTGCGACAGCGGATCGGGTATATGGCAAAGTCCTTATATACCGCGACATTTATAGGCTGCGACAGTGGATCGGGTATATGGCGAAGTCTTTATATGTCGCGACATTTTTATGCTGCGAAGTTGATGTTGACATCAAATGGTTACGTTACGTGGCATAGCCCAGTTACAAGTCATTGCAACGTGTTGTGAGTCGACACATGTGCGTGGAGTTGGTTGCAACGTTTTGGGGATCTGAAACATCGTGGTAACATAACGCTTGGGCCGTGACTTGGCGGGATGGCATGATTAAGTAGCATATGGTTGTAATGATAAATAAAAGATAACAACTGTGGTCCGTTGCGATCCTCTCACAAAATGCTTAAATAGAGGATACTGGCCACAGGAGAACGAAAGAGGACAGACAGAGTGGAGAGATGCAGATTGCTTTAGAGCGCAGAGCATCGTTTCTCTCTTATGAGCAGCTTAGAGAGCTTTTGCTGCGAAGTGTCCAGATGTTGTTACTGTAGAAGTCAACATTCTCTGTTATAGTTTAGCTTTCTTGTCTTTGAATGCTAATTGTAATTTCCAGAAGAGAGGTCTTCAAGACTTTGTACAGCATTCTGTTTACAGTTGCTGAAGTTGTTTCCAGAACCATTTTTGTACCATTTCAAAGAGATCAATTGGATCGGTACCCATTGGAGAGGGACCCGAAGACGTAGCCCAGTGGAGGGGGTGAACTCTGTTATCAACTTTTGTTTATGACTCTCTGTTTCTGTGTTTCTTCTTTGCATCTGTTATCAGTGTTGTTTTCCATTCTGAGCATTTAATTTCTGTTAATGTTGTTCCATTAATTAACCTGTTGATCGCATTCTGTTACAATGAACTTTTATTGCACACAAGTTGAGGTCCGACGGATCAGTAGCATAGATGGGTAATGAATACACTCTTAAATGTAGCATAGATGAATTTCCTTACAAGAAGTTTAGGGTAACTCATTGAGTAGTTTAAGAAAAAATTGCCAAGCAAAATTGTCATGAAGGATATTGTTGTACTACATTACATTTTAATTCTAGAAGTTTCACAAGGTGCTAGAGATGTGTAATGTACCCAAACAAGGTTTAGGCACAATAAGTTTATATCGATTGGTTTCAGACTAGAAATTTGAATTCTTTTCCAAACGCCAGTATACCTTCACTAATTTTTCCAAATAAGGGTTCATGGGCCTCAATAGACTCTAGACAACCAGATCCACACAACAAAAAGATTTACAAATTGCACTCAATGATATGCTTTGATAGTTTTCACTTTTCAGGATGCATCACACTTGGGAAGACCATTTGGGCAAGCCAAATGACCAGGAGCAATTTCCCTAGAAATTATGTGGAAATCCTTCCACTTTTGGTGCAGTATTGGAAGCAACTAACCAATAATATGGACATATATCTCAAATTGGAAAACTTATACAGCTTAATAAATTCATATTAATGGAAAACCATGAACTAGACTCAAAACTAGGTGCTCAACTACAAAATTGGACACCCAACACTACTTTTACCATGCTTCCAATGGCACCATTTAACATTTTTAAATTTCCTCACTGACACTTGGGATCAAACCTAACACACCCTAACTGAGTCAAATTACCCACATACTGATTTCTAGAAACATCTCAAACTGATACATAAACAAAAACAAGATTGTGTTTGCAAATTTGTACAAGGATATTTGACAGTAACAATTAGACACAAAACTACTGGAAAATCACACTAAGGTTTTATTATTAAAGGAAGGACAAATGATGGAAATTCATGGCTACTCAAGCATTTAGATATAATGTGTTTGACAACAAACAAATGAACAAGGTTGTAATTTAAAAAGCAAGTAATTGTCACAAGAAAACCAAGAAAGAAAATAAGGACAATATGAAGAAAACACATTGTAGATCTTAGGCATGAAAGGATTGAGAAGTCGATTATAGTAGAAAAATCCCACAAAACAAACAATCATATTTGTATAGAAAAAGCCTCAATCCTAGCCAGATAAGAACACCTTGTCAAAAGAAAATTAAGGGAGAAAATATAGATAGAGTTAAATTCAAAATGTCTCAATAAAGAAGAAGGTTCAAGGTTAAGTGAAACTTGGAGGCCCTTATTACATAACCTGCAAAAGTCATGCAATAGAAACCGACCGATATAATAATAATTAATGAAACAAATGACTAACACATATTTATTTAATACAAATAATTTGATATTCAATTTTCTCTTGAGGATGATCCTAGAAGAGGGATCGAAACGTCGAGACAATCAATTCATCTAATGTAGTTCCTATCTAGACCAAATGATTTCTTCTTCACAATACTTCGACTCCCAAGATGTAAATGGATCCAAACTTGGGATTAGCCACCCAAAGTGCACCCTCTAGCTAATATTGAGCCAATATGATCAAGACGACAACCAAGAGTAGCTAACATGAACCACAGGTGCATCCTCCTTAGCCTAGCACACACCAAACTTTAACTAGCATTGCAAACGCACCACAAAGATCTCTACTTCTACTATAACTTGATTTCAATACACCAAAAACTATGATTAGACATACAAAAGACTTTATGCCTCATTGAGTATCCATGAAAAGAACTATGTGTTCTTTCCCTCAATCTCTAGCTGAAAGATTTTACAATCCCTCAACTAGATCATTTGTTGCAAAGGGGCACATTGCCCAATGCTTACAAGGGGCACATCACCCAAGCAAAGAAAAGATTAGAGATCTTCAAGACGAATGAACAAAACAAAAAAAATATGGGAATGGGTGCACTCAAGCCTCTTTTATTAGATTTTGATGAATTTTCCCTCCTTCTAGATCCTGCTTTGTAGGAATTCGAGCCTTCATAGATGAGATGAGGAAACTTTGGTAAGTTACTTGCTCATGTGGACACAATCTCTCTCGTCAAGTGTGCCCTCTCTTGGATAATTTGGGACTTGTGTATTTTGTATGATATTCCCTAGTGCTTTGTTTCTATTGTCATTCCTTACTTGTGCCTTTCTAGAAAAAATCTAGAAACCTTTTATTTCCTGCTTTTATGTTGTTTTCTTGCTTTTCTGTTGCTTTCCTGCTTTTATGTTGCTTTCTTGTTTTGTTGTTGCTTTCCTTTTTTTAACCGCTTTCCTACTTTTAACTACTTTTACCCCATATTTATTGAGGGAGACAACACATTTGGTCATATCCATCTTCCTATGTTCCCTCTTGAGCCACCTATCTCAATTCCAACTCATAAAAAAATATTAGAAACTAAATATTCAAAATAGTGGGCCTACATCACCTTTTCATGATTGGATATAATTATGCATAGTAACTATAGGACATAATTAATTCCTTTATTAATTAATTAATTGCCACTCTAACCCATGGGAATTGGATGCGTTAGTGGAATGTCCATGGGGTAACTAGGGAGGGGACATTAAAGTCCTTCCCACCCAATATTGCTTGTCCTTAAGCAACTTCAATATGAGGTGCTGCAAAACTTGCTCACCTTCCCATTTTGCATCTTAACTAGGTAGATCTTTCCACTGAACATGGTATTTTTTGATGGTCCTAATTATCAACTTCCTTTCTCTAAACTGCAAAAAAAATTATGGCACAAGGATTAATTGTCCTTCATCATATAGTGGAGGTAGCTCTTCTGATACTAACACTTGTTGTCCAAGCATTTCATTTGGGAGGAGATTCTAAGAAAACATACGATAGATTGGACTCTTTATGCATATGTTGAAGAGCATTATTAGGGGAGGGTACTTTGAGGGATTGTTGAACAAAGAAAGGGTAGGTATTTCTTGTTTAATTTTGAGCAAATATAATGATCTTTGAACTTTAAAATTTTATGTGCATAAATATTGAACACTTGAATCCATTCAATCACATGAAACATTTAACCACAACACAAGATGTACCCTGGGGAAAATCCTCAAAAAAATGAGGATAAAAAACCCTAGCAAATCTTTAGAGTGGAATTTTGATAGATTGAAGAGAATTTATTTTACATAATATAGCATATTGCGTTTGACAACCTGGGTGCTAGACAAGAGAGAATACTAAGCAATAGAGAATAGAAATCAACTGTTTCAACTTGCCATGTGTCAAACACATTAATAACAAGCTAAAATCACTATCATACAAACTATAGTGAATGGTTGCATGGCAATAGTGCACCACATAAATCAAAACTATGAATTACCTTCACGGATAATAATATTATACAATGGATTCTTCAATCATGCATAACATATGCGCCATGCCTTTCATATTTGACATTAACTGATGCTTAACTAACTCCAGGGTGAAATCTCCATCTAACTGAATGCATGACCACTTAGTTAAGATGCTAACTTAAGTGTTGTAATGCATTAAATCAAGTATCATCATGCAAACACTTTATTAACTAAAGTGTCATCTTTTGATTAACTTAACTGTCGTATTTAGTTTAACTAAAGTGTAATCAATGAAAACGCTTTAGTTAACTAGTCCATCTTTATTAACACTTAGTTAACTATTATTAACTGAAATCATGTTGATTGATTTACTTTGTCGTGATCATTGTGAATTCTTTAATTAACTGAACCTCACAAATTCGAGTTCACTTAGCCATCACATGAGCAATTCGAATTCTCTTTTTTCCTATGCATTATCTCTTTATCTATGTATTTTTACTACATGGTCAATATGTGTTAACTTAATTATCTACCATATCATATTATACTCAAAAGAGTTATATGTTGTTGTGATCGTATTATTTTACTCCAGACTAAATGATCATATGCTAAAGTAATTCACTCTAGTATATAATCTCTAAAGGAGACTTAATAGCAATCGGTGGCCATGGTTAGCAATACATCACACAACATTGTTGCTTCAACATGCAAAGCATCCACCTCTATAACTAGAGGCCTACCCCATAGGTACCTATTATAACTGGAGGTCCACGTGAAAATCAACTACCTATATAATTGGAGGTACACCTCATAGGTACCTACTATAACTAGTGGTCCATATGATAATCTTGACTTGACACATACAAGTCACGAGCCTTGACCAACAAGACTTTACAACATCATCACTTTAATAAATCAAAGCATTCACCTCAGCACATGAGGAATAACCTTTTATAATTGAAGTCTTGGTCATCTTTGAATCGAACTCAAGAATTTACTCCAAGTTATTGAGTCCAAGTCAACCTCTCTACCTCAACACATGGGGCCCAATCATGTCTGCACAAGTTTGCCTTGGAGAAAGATTTGTGATGGTGTACATTTAACACTCCCTCTCAGTGAGGGAGGCATTCTCTGGCATACCAAGCTTGTCTCAGAAGTACTTGAATTTTGTCACTAACAAAGGCTTTGTTAACACATCTGCAATCTGCTCATCATTAGCAATGTACTGAAGTTTCACTATACCTTTCTAGGCTATGTCTCAGATGAAGTGATACTTCATTTCAATGTGATTTGAATTATCATGAAACACATGATTCTTGGAAATCTTAATGTAGATTTCATTGTCACACCTAATAACTGTAGGCTCAAGCTTCTCACTGAACAGCCCAACAAATAGCTTCCTAAGCCATGCTGCTTCTCTGCACGAAGTACTAGAATCAATGTACTTTGCTTCTATAATAATATGGGCAACTGAGCCTTGCTTCGTACTAGAGCAAGAGATCATTACAAAAACTAATCTATATTAGTTGTCAGTTGTACTCTTTCGGTCCATGATGCTACCACCCCAATATGAATCATGATATCTAAGTAACATCACTCCTCCATTTGAGGCATATTTGAGTTCATAAGCAATCGTACATCAGATGTACGTAATCACATGCTTAGCAGCAACCCATTGTATGTGTATCGGATTAGAGATAAAATGACTCATAATACTCACAGCATAACATACCCAACATGCTAAACCTGCACAATATGTCAAAAATGTACTTCCCTTGAGACAAAATTATCTCATATTTTCTCTGCCAAATCTCAAGGCCTAGAAAGTAGTGCATAAGACCTAAGTCTTTCATCTTGAAATCATAATTGATCTTCCTCTTGTACCAACCAATCAAGTTTTCCTCTCCAGTGAGGAACAAATCATCAACATATAGAACCAATATCAATGGTTGGTTCTTCACTACTTTGAAGTACAAATTTGGATCAACTTCACTCATAGAGAAGCCCAATATCTGAAGATAGATGTCAATTCTTGAATACCAAGCTCAAGGATCTTGCTTAATCCCATACAAGGCTTTCTTCATTCTGCACACATGGGACTCCATCCCATGAACCACAAAACCCTCAGGTTGCTGAATATAAACCTCTTCCTCAACCTCACCATTGAGGAAGGTTGTCTTCACATCCATATGGTGAAGCTCCCATCCTAGAATAGATGCAAGTGAGATCACAGCTCGAATAGTGATATACTGGGCCACAAGAGAGAATGTCTCCTCATAATATATGCCCTCTTTCCAAGAGAAGCCTTGGGAAAGAAATCTGAATTTAGACTTTTCAATGTTGCCATCTACAACATGATTGATATTGTGAAGCCATATGGGAGTAACTATGGACTTCCCTTCATATTTGGGAACTTCCCAAACATCATTCTTTAATATAGATTGGTACTCCTCTACCATAGCATCTTTCAAACTTGTCGCTTTGTAGCTTCTTCATAGGAGGAAGGCTTTGAATCACTGATGTGACTCATTTGTGCAACATACCATGAATATTTGTTATGTTTCTTTTGCTCTCTAGAAGAGCCCGTTGGTTCTCCATGCATCTCTGCATATTGTCATGTTGCTAGAAATGGGATGCTATCTCTTTCTATGGGTTCTGCATTTTGATTGTGGTGTTATATCCCTTGGTGGGTGTCCATTGGGGTGTCAGGTCATCACTGTGAGACTAGGGGATTAGTACTTAATGCCATTGCAGGATTTTAAAGCGTTGGCACGCTCTCCACAATATACCTCGCCCTCGAACGAGAACCAACAGGTTTTTGTGACTAACAAATGTCTGTCATTATCGGGGATGGGTAGAGTATCTGACGGCCAGGATATTTCGGATTTCTTCTTTGACAGGGTTTCAGAGGTTAATTTGTCGAAGTCAGATATTTCTTTGAAGGGTGATTTTGGATTACCACCCTCTGTTGCTGGTCTGGTTGAGTGTTTTGCGCGGATCTCATTGGATATTCCGTTAATGAAACCTCTTATTGATAGTGCTGTTGGTTCTAATGAGCATGCGGATGTTGGGGTTTATGAGAAATATGGGGATGGTCCTTCTATGCATAGTTTGAAGAAGGCAATTGGGAAGAATAGGAAATGTGTTCGTAAAATGGAAAAACCTATTCTTCCGATGGTAGGTGAGGACATTCCCCTCAATGAGATTGTGTTAACTAATGAGTTAACCCTTGTGGGTAGATTTGGAGGTAGGAAGTTCAATGCTGAGGGTTTACACAGGTGGGTCGTTGACTCTTGGCTATCTTTGATTGGTCTTTGTCCGAAGGTCTTCATCCTTCCCAGAGGATGGAT
>LPNX010420637.1:617176-803119 GCA_001517045.1 Pseudotsuga menziesii | reverse complement strand
TTTTTGGGGCTTTTAGAAAGTTTTGATGAGGTTTACTAGATGATACTTGCTCAGTAATGAAGATCTTGATATTGAATATCTATCTTGACTGTTTATATTTGATGGGTTTTAATGTTTTATTTCTCAGTTTTTCGATAGGACTTCAGATGAGCATATTTGAAGCTATGTAAGATGACATCTATCAGTTTTATCTAGCTCTTTATTGATGAACATTATGTAAATCAACTGCTTTCTGTTTTGGATTGTAGTTTATGATTTTTGATATTTCATGGATTGGATACAAGTTGATTTCCATATCAATTGTTATCTTTTTTGTAATTAGCATTTATATGCTGAATGAATGGTGATAATGGACACTAATCAGTTATTGATAGTGGTTCATATGAGGTATGTAATTTTGAATAAAAGTTGCGATTTTTTTCTGTGGAAAAAAAAGGTGTTTTTTTATTGAAGGTGTTTCCTTTATGCTGTATGGAAAACCATACAAAACAATGGAATATCGTGATCGATTAAAACGAGTCAAGTCGACACTAGATTACATCACTTCTTTGATGTTAGTGAAGAATGATGTGGATATGCAAACAAAAGCAAAAATAGAAAACTTAGACCATTCATAGGTCATTAAATGCAACAAATTCAAGTCATTCACTGACGGGCCAATCTCATTTTAAATAAATAACAGAATAAAATATAAAATAATAATGTTTAAATCTAGATCAGAGTGTGAGAATGAAATAAAAATGTACAAAACAGACGTAGTAATCTATATTCTAAAATTAAGTTAAAAAAAATCATATGGTACACCACAAACGAATATGAAACATTTATCTCACGTCCTTGTTGGGATTTTAACCGTAACAATAGTCTTGTAATGAAAAAAAACCTATGACAGTACTCTTCACATGCCAACCTCCTCGATTTAGTTATAACTATAGCCTACTCAAACTCGAACACATAAAGTGGATTTTTCAGAGGATCTTTCGATTTTAAATTCTTGATATACGACAAATATTATCGAAAGTTAGTTTTCTAAATTGGAAAAATGCAATGCAAAGTGACTTGGAGAACCGTTATTGCTACTACAAAGTTCCATACGTGGTTTCGCTCGTCATGCTTGACTTATGGTTAGCAAAACCTCCATATCATTTCTCAAGATTGAGGTCACGGTTGTTCCACCAATATAAAATAAAAATATGGAACAAATAAAATCTCAATTAATAATTTAAATTTTAAATTTAATTTAATACAAAACAATTTGAACCAATGCTTAACATGAGAATATGGGAAAATGTTTTACTGTAAGGTTCGATTAATAGGTCGGACCCTTCACTATATATCTTTGCATACATGGTCAGAATAAACTCATCGAGCTTGATTTTGAACAAAAGTAAATCCAAGATAAGGTGGACGATCGGATGGAGGGTTTACTGTAGGATGGTTTGCCTCTGTATCTCTGTAGACTCACTCATAGAGATCTTCTGACGATGGTTTTCTCAGTTGTTCCTCTCCACTCAGGGGTTACGATCATGGGTGCTCTCTCCCTTGCCCCTTTGTTTGTCTGTTATTGTTTTTGCCGACCCCGTTCATGTTTTCCTCCTCTTCCGCCTTTGCTTTCTGGGGTTTTCCGGTTCACTGGTTTTGTTGGGTTTACGACGTTCATTGAGGCCGGTAACTTGGAGTTCCTCCCCGTCCAGGGGACTAGTACCAACCAAGGAAAAATAAGTGGGAATATTTGCAGGTTTTTTTCATTTTCTGCTGCCTCATTATCGTGAATCCTCGATTCATCACCCTGCATGGGTTCCACGTCGCTCCTTCTCCTGATTTGTTGTTCCATGTTGCTAGCACGTTTCGGGTTGACTTTTGTTTTTGTCTCTGGGGTTCAAGGGCTTGACTGTTCCCTACCCGTGTTTTGGGGTTACAGTCTTCTGTCTTTTTCTCCCTTTTTGGGTTGACCTGCTTCCCTTGCGAGGTTTCCGGAGGGTCAGTACTAGTCGTGACTCTTCTTGTGCCTTGCCGGCTGCTCCGAAACTGGGTAGGGTTTTACTTGTGGTTACTTGGTTGGGGGTCATATCCGTCTTCTATGCTTCCTTAGGCTCCTTTAGGTGACTCGCAGTAACCCTTGTTTTTCGGTTGCCGTCTTCTTTTTTGTTGGGTTAGGGTTTTTCGTCTTCTTTTCTGTTGGGTCAAGGTTTTCCATTTTGCCGCTTCCCAGTTTCTTTTGGGTTGACTTTAGAGGGTCTCGCATCATGGCGGATTCAGGGGTTACATTGCGCTTCCGTCGCAAGAGGCAGACTAAAGCTATGAAGGCTCAGGCTGGTAAGTTTCGTTTTGTTCTTGGCCATGGTGTATACATGGATAGAGTTTATTCACATACAAGCTTGGGTTGATTGGGCTAATGCTCATTGGAAGCCTTTGCTGACCTATATCCGACGATTAGCTTGCTTTCGAACAGTTGGATCGTCTTCATTTTCCTGGAAGCCCAACATGCCTCACTTATTCTTGAATCTATTTGGCGTATGGGTTCAGGCTCTTTGGTTCTTCACCGCTGGCATGCTCATTTGACCCCCTCAGAGAAAGAGTTACAAAGCGTCATTTGTGGGTACTTCTGCCTCACTTACCATTCCCTCTGTGGCATAAGAACATTCTTGAGGGTATTGAGAACATTGTGGGACGGTTCGTGGCTGTGGATGCTGATTTTCACCTGTCCTTCAATAAAAGGCTTGCGCGGGTTCTGGTGGAGATGGATGTCACTAATGGTTTATCGGCTGAGGTGGAAATTCTATGTGTTGAGCGCCTGCTGATTCAGAAACTGGATTACTTGCACGTTCCATTCAGGTGCAGCTACTGCCGTGATATTGGACATCTACACAGAAGTTGTCCTTCTCGGATGGAGGCACCATCGCCCACCATTCCGGATACCACTCCTGTCTCGCGTGGAAAAGCTCCTCCATCGACTCCTGATCATCCTAGAACTGGTATTTTTTATCAGTCCCTTTCTCTATATGATGATGTATCTGATTCCTTCCTTGAGGCTGTGGATGAGTTAGTTCCTTCTACTGTGGGTACCCATCCTCTTGTCAACAATTTGTCTATCAATACCCTTCCGTCCCCTTTGGATGGCCTTTTGTCTCCTGTACCTGACCGCTCTCATCAACCTATGTCGTTTGTTTCTGTTTCCTCCCACAAGGCTGTCGATGTGTTGGCCCCTTCTGCTGTGGGTACTCACTCCCTTGTCGAAGATGTGTATGTCAGTTCCTTGTTTTCCCCACGGGTCGAACCTCTCTCTTCTGGCCCTGATAGCCTACATCAGCTTGATTCCGATGTGCCTCCTTTGGCTTTGTTGACTCCCTCTTCACTTGTGGAGGTTCCCCCTCTGACCTCTTTGGTGGATTTCGCTCCTCTCACTTCTACTACTTTACCCTCCTCACTTCCACGTTCCCCTCGGAGCCCTGTATCCTCCCCCTCATTCTCTGATACTTCACTGCAAAAGTCACTTGCTATTTTTTCTGCTACTACTCCCACTTCACCTTCTACTCTCCACCTGAACTCGATCCGATTTGCAAATGTGACTGTTAGGAAGAAGCCTAGAGAGAAACCAGATTCATCTGGTACCCTCTCTTCCTCTTCACCTCCTTACATTCCCCTTTCGGCCCATATTAAGGATGTGGCTAGGGGGAACCTTTCCTAGGGACTTAGAGCAGTGTCTTCCCGTCCATCGGTTCCCTCATGAAAATTCTTTCTCTCAATGTTAGAGGTCTTGGAGGCAAGACCAAACAAAACAGGCTTCGCTCCTTATTCCTTTCTATTCAGCCGGATATGAATCTCCTACAAGAAACCATGTGCAGTTCCTTTCCTGCCCTCTTTACCTTTTCGAAACTCCTCCCCCGATGGGAATTTTGTGCCACTAGTGCTTCAGGCCTCTCAGGTGGATTACTTACTGCTTGGAACCCTCTTAGGGTCAAATGTCGCGCCTTTGAGACCTTGGCTGGCATCCTTGTTAAGGCTGTGTTCTGTGGCATGCATTTAACCCTGGATGTTATCAATTATTATGGACCGTACAGGAATAGGGTTCAATTTTGGGATAATGTTCTTAGGGGGGGACTTCTTTCTGCTCCCAACTTGATATTGGGTGGAGACCTTAACTTGACCATGAATGCTTCTGAAACTAGGGGTCTCAAAGCTATCTTGGACCCACTTGCTCCTCACTTTAAGCACTTTTTTTACTCTGTTGATCTTTTGGATATTGCTCCCCACTATACTGGGCTGACCTGGAAGAATGGGAGGGTGGGTGATGAGGGTATCTCTAAGCATTTGGACCATTTCCTCCTCTCATCTGCATTAATCCCTTTACTTAAGTCCCATAGGACCTGGATTCAGCCTGCTGATATCTCCAACCATCTCCCAATTTGTCTAGAATGGAATAAATCACTAGCCTCTTTTAATTACCCTTTCAAATTCAACCGTTCTTGGCACTCTGATCCTGATTTCAATCTCTAGTTTTCGAAGAGATGGCCTATTATTAACTCTCAGTCATCTCTTAATGACTTGGATTTCCTGGTTAATAAGTTGAGGACTCTTAAAGGGGATGTCAAAGCCTGGATCCGAGAGAAAGAATCATCGATGAGAACGAACTCTGTCAAGTTGGATTTGGAGATTGAATCTCTCCTCGTGGGCTCTTTTTCTGGTAACTTCACACTTGAGGATCAGTCTGCCCTGAACCTACTTCGAGCTAAAAGGAAAAAGATTCTGGATCATCTCCTTCTTACTTGGCAACTTAAGAGTCGTACTAAATGGGCTCTATATGGTGACTCTAATACTAAATTCTTCCATGCCATTGCCTCTGACAAAAGGAATCATAAAACCATCTGGTCCTTAGTTGATGAGGAGGGTCACACTATTGAGGATGACCAAGAACTCAAGGTGCTCGGTAGTAGAAATTTTGCTCATGTTTTCAGTGATGATCAGGACACTTGCATATTAACTCAACTTCAAGTGGTCTCTCTCTACCCCACCATGATTGCTCAGGATTATGCCTCTAGTCTCATCGCTCCTGTCACATTATTGGAGACTGAGCTGGCACTGAAATATTTTAAGAAAGATAGGAGCCCTGGCCCTGATGGCTGGCCTGTGGAGTTTTTTCTCCACTTCTTTGAACTGTTTGGCTCTGAATTGTTGAAGGCTATAGAATTTGCTCGGACTTCGGGGTATATTACTCCCTCTCTCAACTCCACTTTCATTGCCCTGATTCTTAAGAAGGATAAGCCTTCTTCCTTTGCGGATTTCAGGCCCATATCCCTATGTAACTTACTGTATAAGCTTATTGCAAAGGTGAATGCTGTCAGAATTAAACCTTTCCTGGATAAGCACATCTCCATTGAGCAGTATGGGTTCTTAAAGAATCGACAGATTATCGAACCTATTGGTATCACGCAGGAGATTCTTCACACTGTCAAGACTAAGAATACTTCTGCACTCATCCTCAAATTGGATTTAGTGAAGGCATTTAATAGAGTCAATTGGTCCTTCATTAGGCTTATTTTGATTCAGATCGGCCTTCCCCTCATTGGAGTTAATTGGATTATGGCTTGTCTTTCATTGGCTAACTTTGTTGTCCCTGTCAATGGCACTCCTTCCCGGTTCTTTGCAGCCTCAAGAGGAATCAGACAAGGATGTCCCCTTTCACCGCTGCTATTCATCCTTGTCATAGAAGGATTGAGTCTTTTGATTTCAGATGCTAGAGAGCATGGCCTCATAAGAGGTATTAAAATCTCTCCATCTCCAGCTCTTACTCACTTATTATTTGTCGATGATGTGATCCTACTTGGTTTGGGTACCCTGCTTGAGTGGACAGCTTTTGATGTTATTCTCAGCACCTTTTGCATGGCTTCGGGGATGTGTATCAGTGTTGATAAATCTTGCTTTCTCTTCAACCATGTAGATGAGGATATCTTGGGAGGTATTGCCCGTGTGTTGCCTTACAAAATGGAACCCATTGTCTCTGGTTTTAAGTACTTGGGGTACTTCCTCAAGCCCTTGGGGTACAAAGTCAGTGATTGGAATTGGTTAATCCAGAAATATGAGAAGAGGATTCATACTTGGACTCACAAGCTACTTTCACTGGGTGGCCATATAATTCTTGTTCAAGCAGTTCTGTCTAGTCTCCCTGTCTACTGGTTGGGTTTGGCAATGATCCCAGTCTTTGTATTGAATAGGCTCAGGAGCATCACATATGCTTTTCTCTGGGGCTCATCTGGGTCTCATCATAGGTATCATTTGTCTAACTTGCAGCATTTATCATGGTCGAAGGAATTCATTGGTTGGGGCATCAAAAACCTTCAGTGGTTCAGCATAGCCCTGCGCTCTAAAAATCTATGGATGGTCCTCCATAGTGATGGTTTATGGCATAAGGTACTACGCTCGAAGTATATGAAGAATGTCCCGGTGACTGGCTGGCTCAGAGGTAACAATTTCAATTCTCGTGGTGTTTCTTTGATTTGGAGAGGGTTCTTACAATCTTTGCCATGGTTGGGGAGCTGCTTATATTGGCTTGTGGGTAATGGTAATGATATTATTTTGGGCATTAACCCCATAGTGGGCTCTCAAGTCTCTCACTTACTTCCCTTGGATCTTAGAGAATACCTTGCTGACTTGGATATAGTCACTCTTGCACAAGCTCACAACACTCAGCTTGATGCACATCATTATTGGTTCACAGCGGAGGAATTGAATCTTGTAGGTGACTGGAAGCTTGCTTGGGATAGCTTTGTCAGGGGTCTGGAGTTGGGGAGGATTAGACTTCATGCTCAGTCTAATACTCTTGTATGGAACCATAATAGGGCAGGGGGGTCTGCTACAGCTAAATCTGCTTATGAATATATTATACTTACCTCTCAGCCTCCACTCATGGACAGTATTCATTCTCTGATTTGGATGAGCTCCCTTCCCACAAAGATTGGTTGTTTCATTTGGTTGGTGATGGAAAACAAAATACTATCTTGGGATAACCTTCAGAGAAAAGGGTGGATTGGGCCTGGTATCTGTGCTCTCTATGGTGATGGTGCAGATTGTGTGCAGCATATTTTCTCTTCATGTTCTGTATGGAGGGAAGTCATCTGTCATCTTAGTGATAAATACCAATTCATTCCTCCTCAGCAGTGTGATGACATTACTTCCTATTTAAGGAATTGGATAAGCAGTTTCACCAAGTATACTTCAGCTTGTTTCATCATATTCTTTGCTTTATGGACCGTATGGAAGGCTAGAAACGCTTCCATCTTCAAAGGAAAAAAGCATTATGTTTTAAACATTGTATTTCAGATTGACCAGTTTCTCCTTTTTTATAAGCCTCCCTGCAAAAATATCAAAAAGCCCAGTGACACTGGTACTGGGCCTCTGCTTGTCTAACCCTGTGGCTTTTTCGACGGGGCTTAAGCAAATGATATTGGAGGTGCTGGTATCTGTATCTTCCTGAATAAGGACCACTCCTTCGAGTTTGCACTAGGGTTAGGAACTAGTACCAATACCAAAGCTGAACTGCTGGGACTTTGGGAACTTCTGCATATTGCTCAAGTCATGGGTCTCCCCCCTTTGAACATTTTCGGGGACTCATCAGTTATCATAAACTGGGTTAATGGATCCAATGCCCTTACACCCCCTGAGATCAGTCATTGGTGCAGGGCTATCAGGAATTTGTGTTCTTGTTTCTCCAACCTGTCCTTCAGCCATTTCTATCGTGAATATAATCAGATTGCTGACTGTCAATCAAAGGTTGCCTTGTGTTTGGATCCAGGTACTTGTATCTTTTCTGAATATTTTGAAGACCTTTTGGTCTTGCATGACACTCTTATGCTCTTCTGAGCTTGGTGCTGGAGTCTTTACTCCCTCATTCTTGTCAAAGCACCCATTTACTGTTTGGGAGTAGGCACCTTTTGATTGTGGTTCAGCACTATTATGTCCATGATAGTGATGGGATATGAAGGACTAGTTACCTTTTAGTCATGTCTGGAGGTATTGGATGATCGTATTTGCGGGATTAGTTCCTATCTTCCCCCAAGGCAGCTTGTTGTGTTAGGTCATATTTTTGGAGATCTGCATCAGATTCTCTCCCTTGCACTTATATTTGATTGTAGCCCTCTTATCAGGGTTGGCACGTTAGATTCCCTTTGATTCTTCAATGAATATCAAGGATAGGCTTTTTTCCTTCTGAAAAAAAAAAAAACTCATCGAGCTCAACAGGTGTCACATGAATGTTTTCCTTTGATTAATTGCCATTAACTTTTTCATGGTCATTTCAGTGTTCACAGTACAACCACCACAAGTCTAGAAACCATATACATGAGTGACAATGATTATTTCAGCAGTCCTGTTGGGTTTCTTTTTTTCCAGGGGAAAATATAAATTCCTTGCTATTTCATTGAAATCAAAAGGAACATTTTTACATCATTAGCATGTGCTGTGCTCATGGAGGGAGTAATGTATTAGCAAGAGTAGCTACAATATCTGCTTCTGCATGGCTCATGAAGGATGGAACATCCATACTGCTGTCTCCAGACTCATGTACATGTACCTCGAAAGCTCTAATGTGAAGTATAAGCTAGGAGATAAAAACTACATCCGCTTCATACCCTTCATTACATGGAGAGTTCATACTATAACTAGATATCTAATCCAAAGAAGCAGTAACATGAATAGTACATAAAAAAACTCATCACAACCTGCATCCAAAGGATGTCAAAAAGACAACAGCACAGAAAGGAAAAGTGCTAAGGGCTACAAAAGATAGAAACGACCCTGATCAATACATTCACCATTGGTGAATTCAACATACTGAAGCTGGTCCTGAGCCAGTGTTAATGCTTCTTTGGATAAGCTGTCAGCCATTGTATTGTGCTCTCTATATATGTGAATGGCATTGAGTTGGATGAAGAAAGTTTTCAACTCTCTAATACAATGACACCACCCATCAAGAGAGAGTAAAGTAAGTGATGATCGATGATTGAACCAATTGATGATGACAGCAGAGTCCCCATGAATATGTAAAGAAGGTAGGCCCATGAGTTTTGCACAGTGAAGGAGTGTCCACAAGGCTAGCAACTCTGATCTGGTATTTGTGCTCAGGCCTACTCCCAACTTGAAGCAAAAATAGTGTTCTTTACTGAGCAATAGCTGAACACCAACACCACCCATATGATTTGCAGAAGCCCCATCGAAGAAGCCTGCTGGAAAAGCAATGAAGGAGCTGGTCCAATAGTTCTCCTATTGATATCCAGCTGCAGATGGACCAGATAGAGCTGTAACTGCTTCTTTATGGAGAGGACAGTAGAGAAAATATCAGGCTTCAAGTCCTCAAATAAACATTTGTTCCTGGTTATCCAGATTTGCCAAGCAAGAAAAAGAGGAATATACTTCAAAGTATTTCCTAGGCTGATCCAGGAAGAAACATTATGATGAAAATTTGATTGCCTCCAAAAATCTGGAATGTCCAGAGAGGATTTGATGAGAAAAATAATATTTTGAGTGAAGTTGTAATCGTGAAATAGGTGGTCAACAGACTCAAATGTTGATTTACATAGACAACACCAGAATGGGCCAATCCAGCCTCTTTTCATCAAGTTGTCACATGTATCGATCTTATTCAGCAGACTGAGCCAAAGGAAATAGATGATCTTAAGAGGCAAGTGAAATTTCCATATTTTGATCAAGAGATCGTCCAGTTTGTTAGAAACAAGGGTATTTGCAATAAGATCATACATGAGATTGGAATTCACCATACCTGAAGACTTATTATACATCCATACCAATTTATCAGGTAGATGGATGATGCGAATCCCACCATGCTGCAAACCTTTGATATAGTTTCACCAGGCTACCTTCCATGTACCCCCCAGCTTGAGTTCGTCGACCGTGATCCAATAATCAGTCGAGGTAGTGGCAATGCCTCTATTGAGAACATAAGAGAGGGTAAGAATACCATAATCTTCCAAATACGATCTAAGGTCTTCTGGAAGAGTGTATACAAAGGATACACCAGCAATGGGGTCAATGCCAACTTTGATACTTTTGCCATTGCTATTTTTCCATCTAAGATATCTGGTGATCCAATTCATAGCACAAATGAAGCCATTCCACATATGAGAAGTACCTTGGACTTTGAAGGTATTCTTCCTGAGCCAGATATCAACAGGTAAGTTCTTAAGGTATTTGTGCTTTATAATTTGAGACCACAACCCTGTACTGTTAAGAACAAGCCAAAGGCTTTTGTTTCACAGAGCCAAACTGAACCACTCTAGATTCTTGATGTTCCATCCCCCGAGAGTGTAGGGCCTAGAGATGGATGACCAATCTACCAAATGGTACTTCTGTTTACCTGGCGAGCAGCCCCAAAGAAAATTAAAGATGCATCTCCTGATGTGTGTCAGAATAGTGCTGGGCATACGAGCAAGTGTGAGCCAATACACAGCAAGACTCATCAAGACAGATTTTACAAGTATCAATCTACCACCCAGAGAGAGTAGTTTGTAGGTCCAATTGCTCAATTTTTTTTCTAAACTTCAGTAGAAACCATCTCCAGTCCTTAATACCATACCCCAATGGCTTGAGGTAGTAGCCTAAGTAGTTAAAACCAGTAGCCATAGGTTCGATCTTGTAAGGCAAGAGATTATAAATTTGTTGTCTAACTAGTTCCTCAATGTTATTGAAAAGAAAGGAAGACTTATCAGCATTGATCTCCATTCCGGTTGCACAACAAAAAGTATCAAGAATAATCTTATAATGCTGCCACTCAGCCACAGTGCCAGAACCAAAAAGAACAACATCATGTACAAAGAGCAGATGAGTAAGATAAAGACTGGGAGCAATTTTGATGCCTGATATATCTCCTGTGCTTTGTGCCTGAATAATTAATAGACTTAAACCTTCAATGATCAATATGAAAAGGAGAGGTGACAGAGGGCATCCATGTCTAATGCCTCTAGACACAGGAAAGAAATTGGATGGTGTCCCATTGATCAGTACAACAAAGTTTGCTGACTCAACACAGCCCATGATCCAATTGACAAAGCTGCCAGGAATGCCAATCTGAAAAAAGGACTAGCCGCAAGAAAGACCAATTAACTCTGTCAAAAGCCTTTACCAGATCAAGTTTCAGAACCATTACCTTCTGATTTTCAGTTTTAATAGTATGGAGAGTTTCTTGGACAATACCAACCGGTTCAATGATCTGCCTGTCATGCAGAAAGCCAAACTGATCCTTGGAAATAGCTTTATCAAGTACTACCTTAAGTCTAATAGCAGCCAGTTTAGAGATAGTCTTATAAATCAGATTACATAAGGATATGGGCCTAAAATCCGCTAGGGTAGAGGGTTTATCACACGTAGGTATGAGTGTAATAAAATTGGCATTGAGAGCCCCAATGACCCTGCCTTCAAGTCTAGAATGTTCAATGACCTTTAGAATATCCTGCCCCAATAGGTCAAAAAAATGAAGGTAAAACTCCACCGGCCACCCATCAGGCCCGGGGCTCTTATCTTTTTTAAAACCCTTGAGTACATCTTCTACTTCTTTGAGTGTGAAAGCAGACATGAGAGGTTCCTGATCCTCTTCCTGAACAAAAGATGGGAAAAGGCTAATGACTTTGAGTTGGGCCTCTATATTGGTTTTACCATCATCAGAGAAGAGTTCAGATAAATGTTGAACACCCAGGTGAGGATTTGATGTGTATGCAGGTGTTCCTTTCTACATTCAAGAGTACAAGGGAGGAGGAAGCCTCCTCAAAGAGAATACCAGAGTGGTGGGAAGCAAGGAGAGTGAGTATATCACTGTCAACCTCAGTGATCTCCTTCGTTCTCAGAGTATTTTTCAATTTTTCCCAAGTCTTAACATCATTTTTTAGTCTATGGAGCTTAAAGCTGAAGTCAAACATGGGGCTAGCAGAGGGAGTAGGTGCCATCCAAGAGGTGGATACAAGTTCAGTAAAATCATCATCAAGGAGCCAGGAACGATTGAACTTAAAAGGGTACAAATGACAATGCAATCTAAAGTTCCACTCCAGACAAACAGGATAATGGTCAAAGATTTCAGAGGGCTAGATCCAGTAGTGATAGCAACCCAAGGTCGGGATCAAATGTAAAGAGGCAAGGAATCTGTCCAATCTTTTTCTAACACCCTTAGGTCTTATCCTGCCATTTCTCCAGGTAGGCCCAATCTTAGTAGGGGCAAGATCTACCATATGCAAAGAGTCTAGAAGCTGTGCAAAGTAAAATGAGTGATGATCTATACGGCCATGTTCCCCCTAGATCTCAAGATCAGAGATAGTAAAGTTTAGATCACCAGCCAAGATGAGGTTAGGATAGTTGAAGATACCGACTACAACAGCAGAGTCCCAGAAAGCTACTTTGTTTGCATAGGGTCCATAGCAGTTGACAATGGAGAAGACAGAGTCAAGGCCTTTAAAACAAGCAGTAAGAAGAATACCTAGAAAGGAATGATAGGCTTTACATCGAATCAGGCTAGGGTTCCAGGCAGAAAGGATACCCCCAGAAAGACCAAGTGCATCAATTGCACAAAATTCCCAGCCCATCTTCATGTAGGAAAACAAACAGAGGGAAGTAATATGATCACACATGGTTTCCTGCAGAAGGATAATGTCAGGGTTAAGAGAAGAAAACAGTTCTTTGAGGGCTTTCTGTTTTGTACGTCCCCCAAACCCACGAATGTTCACGAAGACAATCTTGATGGGTCAGACTGTGAGACAAGAGACATAGCTCTAAGTGCCTGCGAAGAGGAATTGCATCTAGCTGCTGCTTTAATGCAAGCCGAGAGTGGGGTATAGCGACCTGAAGGAGCTTATGAAGAGACTTTACTTCCTTTTTTGCCTTTCTAATGGTCACATTCTTGAATCTAATCGAGTCCAAAGGCAGGATGGAGGGAGAGATCGGTGTTTTGACCGTGAAGATATCCAGAGCTTTGAGGAGAGTAGGATCATCGAAGGAGGGAGTGGTTAAGGGACTGCTAGTCTGAGCCTTAATAGGAGGGGATGAAGAATGGGTAAGGGGAGGGAAGTTTTCCACGTTGAAGGGAGGCGGTGACGTGTTTACAGGAATTGGTGAAAGTGAAGGAGACTGAGGGTCTGCGGTCAAAGCAATAATAGATCGAGAGGTATTTAAAGCCAAGGATTCGACATCCTTAATGAACAGAAGCTCCCCTTTGGTTAGATCTCCAACAGAGGTAGGAGAGGAGGAATCGTAAGGGCCAAGAGTGGTGGGTGGAGCAGGTGATACAGAAGATACATCATTCTGCGGCAAAGAGTCCTGAGGGGAATGGAGAGGTGAAGAAGGATTAGGTGAGCAGTCGTGTGAGGGCACGGTATCATCGAAGCTAGTAGTGAGTGGAGTGCCTCGCAATAAAAAGGAGCAGGACTTCTTCAAATGCCTAGTCTCGTGACAATAGCTGCAGCAGAACGACATCCTCAAATAATCCATTTTTTGTGTGATCACCACACTGTTACAATGAATCTCTATCTTAGGAAGAATCCCATGGGAGACATCCAGCTCTACCAGTACTTTAGCAGTACGCTTATCAAAAGTAGGATGAAAATCTTTATCCAAGGCAACGAACCAACCTATGGTATTAGCAATACCCATGAGAATGTCTTTTGACTAGAGGGGAAATGGTAAGGCAGGCATCAAAACCCAAAGATGACACTTAATGACCCGTTCTTTAACAGGGTCAAAGTTCGTGTGCCATTGACTGAGAACAAGGGATCCACTGCCAATGGTCCAAAGTGAATCCAGAATACGTGAGGCGTTTGAGTCATCAAGGAAGACGAAAACCAACCAACGATTAGCCAAAAGACTAATGGTGGGTACATAGGTCAAGATAGGCTTCAAGTTGAGAGTGGCCCATGCCACCCATTCCTCTTTATTCATCGAACAATATTCCAGACGCCTAATAAGAGCACGATGATAGAGTTCTAAGACTTTGTCTAGCATAATGTCCCGACCCACGACGTAGCGATGCTTATGATCCAACGCAGTGAGGATCTTTGACTTACATCGGACCTGATAGCGGGAGGGAAAGGTAGATACAGTCGTATCGCTGGAAGGTATAAAAGGAACCATGGTCGCCATCGAAAAATTGGGTAGGGTATAACCAAGGGTCAGTAAGAAGGAAAGCAGTTAACCCTGGCAAGAGAAAATCACGGGACGAAACAAACCCTAGCTAGAAAAAACCACGAGGCGACAAAACCAAAACCGAAAGTAGAGCACGTCAAAAGGCATCACAACGCGTGAGACAGTAAAAATTCCAAGGTTAAACCCTAACCGAGAACCAAGGAAAAAGATAACAATGCTAATGAGACCAAACTGGAACCCTGACCAAAGTTAGGGTTATAGAATCCAACGGTGGAGAAGATAATACCAGGGTAAACCAAAGACCAAAAAACCAAGAATAAACCGAAGAGAACATAACACCACAATGTATAACCCCCTAGTTCCCACTTTTTTTGTATGGTTGGTACTAGCCCTCAGTAACGAGGGGGAACTCCATATACCTAGGACAACCCGTGAACCCAAGCGACCAAACGGGGACAGCAGGACAAAACCCAATAACCAAAAATCATATAAAAGCAGAGTATCGGAATAAGGAGAGTACCTGCGCCATGATGATAGTAGAAGGATGTCAGAGCAAGTGGTTGTGCACCGAAAGTAGGCGACCACCGCAGGACCCAATGTTGAAAGTGGAGAGACCAAATTGGAGCCACAAAACTAGATGTCGCTTCAAGAAAAACCACCTTCTGAAGACTGCCGACAGACCTGGCACATAAACCTGAGAGCCTGAAGTTCCAATTGGAAAACCAAAGATAGTTTCCGGACAAGCAGAAAACTGTCGAGGCACAGTCAACCGAATCTCGAAATGTCGTGACAGCAAAATGTAAGTAACCACAGATAGCCAAAAAGAGTAGTGACCATAGTGAGCAGGTGCTGGGTCTGAGAGAAAATAGGTAACGTCAGAGTCAGTAACCGGCGCGACCCAAACCGACGCAGGAAGCCACATCCTGCCCATAGCCATGGCAATCGACATCAAACCCTAGCAGTCGCTCCATCTCAAAACCAAGCTCCACCTTCTCCTCGAAGAGGTGTTGGGTTTCTTTAATTCAACAGTCCTTTGTAATGCCCTAGAGTCATTCTATTTTTCGTGTTTTTTTCCTAGTTTACCTTATGAAGGCAACATTTTAGATAGTTCTAACAATGTAAACTTATATCTTGATTCGTAAATGAATATCATATGCAATGTTTTTTTTCTAGTTATCTAAGAAATTAAAAAGAGGTTGGGATGAAAATAAAATTTGGTTTTTATAAAATTTAAAGTAAATTTAGAATATAATTTAAATAATCTAGTTTATTTATTAATTGATTTAAATTTTATAATAGATATTATTAATTTATTTTTCATGGATCTCATCCTGCTACCATTATAAATCTAGGTGCTCCACTACTGTCGGCAAGCATGAGACACAGGTTACCTGTGTGTGATTGAATTCATAATCTCAGTCTACGACATGTGACTTCATATCAAGCAAATTGCCAATGATTCACACCCACACTTATTTTTCATCTAATTTTTGTTTCTTTTTAAACATTTTAAATTTCGACATGTAATTTTTTCAATTTTAAAATAAGTTTTTAAAATCAAATCCTTAATTAAATTTGTTTATAATTATGAATTAAAGTTTAATTACGATTTTTGGTCAAAGTAATTATCTCATTTTGAATCTATTTATTAAAAAAAATTATAATTATATAAGAAATCAATTTTTATATTATTAAAAAACAATGTGTATCTCACGTCATAGTAGTAAATGTTGTATAAAATGAAATATATATTATTAAATATAAAATACTTCAAACTCAACCATTTATATTTTTTTTTATACAACATTTATAATCTTAATATACTACACATTTAATTTTTCTTCAAAAATGCAAAGTTTAGTTACATTTTTTTGGTCAAAGTAATTACCCCGTTTTGAATCTATTTATTAAAAAAAATTATAATTATATAAGAAATCAATTTTTATATTATTAAAAAATAATATCTATCTCACGTCATAGTAATAAATGTTGTATAAACTGGATTGATCGTTGTTTCTCTCGCGGCTCTCCCTTCGCCGGTGGTAGCTCCAGGGTCTGGCTATCCACCTCAGTGGAGCTCTAGTCATGTTTTGTTGTCCCACTCTTCATCCTTCTCGTCCTCAACAATGGCTCCAGTGGATGCTGATTTTCCTCGTGTGGCCTCCTTCAGCGAGACGGTCAAGCACTCCTTTGGCTTCGTTCCTCCTCTGCCCATGGTGCATGAAGCCCCTACTCTCACCATTCCGGTCACTCAAGATGCTTTGGACCACGCAGAGCATTACATGTCTCCTGCTTTAGTTTGCAGGTTTAATGGTCTCTGGCCCCGACTATCTGATCTACATTCTTGGGTCTCCTATGAATGGTTCCCTCTCTTAGAAGAGGGAGCGAGCATCTGCCCTTGTGCAAAAGGCTTTTTTGTAGTAATCTTTGTTTCTGTTGAAGATAAGAAACAAATATTTAGATCTGGGTTGTGGTTCTGGCACAAGTTGGTTCTGTATCATGAATAGTTTACTATCTCTGTGTTATTATTTTTACTATATTAATATAATTCTTTAAGTCAACCACGTCTTATAATAATTGTGTACACGAGTGGCATTGTTTCCGGCTTCTTTTAATTCAGTAAACAAACACTTTTACACAGTCACATTCTCAACTTTAATTATTATTATTGAATCAAAATAATAGAAATTATATTTTAATATAAATAATGTTTGATTTTACCTAATACAAACTACATTTTAATATATCACATTTTTTAAGGTGTTTCTTTACACCATAAGAGATCATTGTAGACACAATTTGATTATGAGAGTGATTTTGGATCATCCAAATTTAGAGGAGAGCGATTCTTGGAGCGATAGAGCCGTTGGATCGTTTTCCTGGAGCGTTTAGCCGTTGGATTTTAGTTTCTTGAAGCTGGATCAGCCGTTGGATCAAGGTCTTTGTGACTTTATTACAGAACGTACTTTGGTGGTTGGATTTGATTTGGAGGTCGGACACGACATTAATCATACCATACACCTAGAGATTTTGAGTGGTGTTATGCTAGACATCTGGATTGGAGATTTTTGGCTGATCTCGGCATTAATGAGATTTTAATTAATCTTCTCATTATTGGAGTAGGGATGTTTTACTGTCCGATCTTTGTTTTTGCTTATTCATTTGGTGGATATAACCTCAGCTGGTTTCTAGATAATCTTGGGATTTTTAGTAGTGATTTCATGGGTTTGTAGTTCTGATTTTTTGGATTTATTTCAGTGCTGAATGTTGGATTCTTGGTATGGTGTTGGAATGCAGATTTTCCTTGTTGTTGGCGATGGGTTGTTTCACTGTCTGAACTGAGCTTCTATGGAGCTATTTCAGTGCTGAATGTTGGATTTTTGGTATAGTGTTGGAATGCAGTATTTCTTGGAGCTGGCGACGGGTTAATTTTCTGTCTGAATTGAGTTTTATGCTATTTCTCTTAGCGATAAGTTTTTCTGCTGGTTTTCCTCGGAGTGTGACAGAGGCGGATGAATTTGGCGGATGATTGAAGAATTTGATTCGCAGGGAATTTGGCGGATAAATTTGCAATCGCAGGGAATTTGGCAGATGATTTTGCAATCGCAGAGAATTTGGCGGATGATGCTGTCTTGACTGTTTTCTCTCCGGTAGAGTGGAGATCGTTCTATCTCGGCGGCCTTTGTCTTGACTGGTTTTTGCTGGATACTATTGATTGAATGAGTGGAGATCGCTTCTCATTGCCGCATCTGGTTTAATCCTTATTATCGGTGTTTATATCCTGCAGCATTGTGGTTTCATTAGCGATTTTTGGAGGTAAGCTCAGACTGTTTTTACAGTTTTCTTTTGGAGTTTTGTTTTTGGCGATTACCGGACATATGGAATGGTGTCGGTATGCTGTTATTTGTTTCTGTGAGTTAATTTTGTGAGCGTTTAGGATCTTTATTGGGGATCTTTGAGTTTTTTTCCCTGAAGTTTGAAGGATCTTGGTTCTGGGTTGGGGGATTATCTTGGATGTGATAGTTATGTCGCTTCGGGCGACGAAAACTCTAGCACGTACTCCGCCAGGATGCCTGAATTGTATTAAGCAGGGTTTAGGAGTGGAGAAGCGGGTTTCAGCGACTTATTTGCCTTTGCAGTTTAACTTGGGAGACATGGGGTCTGTTCTCGGCCCAGAAATTGATAACTTTAAACTTGATCCTGTTTTCGATGGGGTTAATTCTGTAGTGGATCGTTTGGATGGCGGAAATTTGGGTGGGCGAACTAATTGTGAATTGAATGATATTTGCCTGCCTGTGTTGAGTCCTTTATATGCTTGTCCTATCGGTTCTGTTCCCTTGGGACATTTGTCATGTTCCCGGAAGGGTGTTGGTGAGGATAAACGTGTATCTGCGATTTATTCTCCGGTGAAGGTTATGGGAGATAGGGATTTGCTGTGTATGGGTCCTAAGCATGAGGATTTTATTCCTGGTTGTTCGGAGATTGGGTTTCAGGTCTCCTCTTGCTTGGATGGCGGAGTCAAGAGAGGCGGGCAAGTTAAACCAACCTCTCTGTCGATTGAAGCGTATGCAGCGGAGATGAAACCTTTGGTATCTGATTCTGATGAGTCCTTGGTAGCAGGGTCTTGTGATTATGGGACTATGCTTTCGGTTGTTAAATCAGCCCCGGAGGGGTTAAATTCGAGGGGTATTGATGAGGTTGATGTTGGTGCTGATCCGTTGTACTCTGTGGAAACGAATACTTTCCCGGAATCCATTACTCGTCCTTTGAATTCGGAGGTCATTAAGACAGGGCAATGTCCTGCGTGCCCTGGGAAAAGTATTTTGGTTGGGAACGTGCCTTCTTCATTGAGAACGGGTTTTCAATCGGATACATTGGGTATTATGAACTGTGAATGCAAGTGTGCTAGTGATCATATTCATAAAAGCTCTGGTTATCAGGTTGACAAGATTAAAAGCTTATCGGATAGTCTCAAGGCAGTTGGGATGGATCAAGAGGTTAGTGAAGGTATGAATGTAGATTTGGGATTTACTCCTAATTCTGATGAGAATCATGTTTCTATCAGGTCTACATATTCTGATAATGAACATGTGCATGCTCCACACTCTTCTGTTAGCAAGGGGAATTCTAAGACTAAGAAGCGGCAGCCTAAACCCATCAAGAAGATAAATCCAGTTTTAATGACTCTAGGGGAAGATGTGCTTTTAAATGATATTATTCTCACCAATGCTTTGACCTTGGTTGGGAGGTTTGGAAGGCGTAATTTTAATGCTGAATCTTTGCATGGGTGGGCTGAGAAGGCTTGGACTGATGTTATCAGCACTCGTCCTGAGATTTATATGCTTCCAAGGGGCTAGATAGCTTTTAAATTTTCTTCTGTGGCTGATGTCGATCAAATTCTGGCTGGAGTTTGGAGATGGGATAAAGCTGGCCTTCTTATCAAGCGATGGACGCCCTTATTTGACCCGCGGAAGGAAAGGTATGATCAAGTTCCTATTTGGGTCAAACTCCCAAACTTACCCTTTGAATTCTGGTCTTCTGATTTCTTCAGACTTGTTGGTAATACCTTGGGATCCCATTTGGAAACTGATTTTACTTATTTGCATTCTGGGGTTTGCTGTATGGGCTGGGTTCTTGTTCTGTTAGACTTTTGTTTGGGATTACCTGCTGAAATGGTCATTAAAAAGGGTAATAGTGACTTCTATCAGCCACTGGATTATTTGGGAATTCCCTTTAGATGTTATAGATGCCATGGGTTTGGACACTTGGCAAATGAATGCTCTCTCCCATTTAATAAACATTCTTCTTCCAAAGTTTGGAGAGTCAAAAATGGTGGGAATCAGTCTGATGCAAAGGCTGGAACGTCTGTGGATGAGAATTTGGATTTGCATTCTGTCTCCCTTGAGCCTGAACCTTTAGCCAAAATTAAATCTTTAAGCATTTCCAATTCTATGGACAAACTTGGTAACTTTCCATATCTTAACCATTCCTCTGAGGCCTTATCTTCTACTGGTCCGAATTTATCATTGAAGGACCTGGGTTTTGTATCTCCTTGTAAGGCCTCTCCTATTGTTAGCAAGGGTTATTATCTTCACTCGTGCTCGAAATCTGTTCAGGAGATTTTTCGGCCTGTCAAGGATAAACCTAGGAATCATAAAGTAGTTAAGGGCCTGAATGGGGATGAAAAAGTATTACATTCTGTGGTGAGTGGTGTTGGGGCGCTTAGAGCATCTGCCCTTAACAAGGTTTCCATATGATCCTTTTGACCTTAAATGTTAGGGGTTTAGCTAGCCTTTCCAAGAAACTAGCGGTTATAAGACTTATTGATCAACATGCAGTTGATGTTATTTTTTTACAAGAAACAATGATTGAGGGGTGCGTTCTGGTTCAAGAATTGGAACATTTGATTCATGGTTGGCAGTTCATTTCGGTGGATGCTAAGGGCAGATCTGGTGGACTTATTTTGGGTTGGAAGTCTTGTAATTTTATTTTTCACAATGCCTGGGCCATGAAAGTAGGGTTGTGTGTTGTTTTATTTTCATATGATTTACAAAAGGAAATATCCTTTGTTAATCTTTATGCGCCCTATCTGGACAGGGAAACTTTCTGGAATAATTTGATTAAGATAGACTGTTCTTGTCTCCTTTTTTTAGTTTTTGGGGGCGATCTTAATTTTTCCTTGGGACTTTCTGAAATCTGGGGGGTTAAAGCACAAGCAGATCCTTTAACTAATTTTTTTCACAATCTATTGGAGAGCTTGGGGATTGTTGACATTAACCCTTTGGTGTCTATTCCTACCTGGAGTAATCGTAGAGTTGGTTCTGAGGGTATATGTAAAAGGTTGGATCGTCTCTTAGTTTCGACCGATTTCCTAGATTATGATTACCTTCTTAAACAATGGATTGGGTGTGGAGGTGTATCTAATCATCAACCTGTCTTCTTGCAAATTTCTTCACAGTCTCCTAAGGCCCATAGTCCTTTCAAGTTTAATGCAGGTTGGTTGGATCATATTGACTTGGTTGAAGCATTAAAAGATTCTTGGGTTCTCTTTGATGCTCGGTCTGCTTTATCTCTTGTTGCTCAATTTAGTGAGAATCTTAAACGAATTAAAGCAATTTCTATTAAGTGGTCTCTGAATAAAAATGCTCAGAACATTAAAGATTTGGTTGATATTGAATTTGAGTTGAAAAGATTTTATGACAGGCATAATTTTGGTTTTACATCAGTGGTTGACAAAGATTTACTGATTGAGATTGAATCACACAAGAGCTCTATTCTTCTCTTCCGGGAAAAGGAGGCTCGCCAGAAAAGTAGGGCGTTATGGTTGAGTTGTGGTGATGACAATACTCCTTTCTTTCACAAATTTACTGCTCATAGGAAATGCCGCAATTCTATTTGGAAACTTTATGATGATTCGGGAAATCTTGTTGAAGGATCTGAGGCTATAGCTGAGGCTGGGATTCAACATTTTGAAAGCCTATTTAAAGAAGAAGATGACCTCCATATTCCAGAGACTGTTCATAGTGCTGGCCATTTCCCATCATCTGTATCAGAGGATGAAAATGATGAGCTAATGCAGGCTATTACTCTTAAAGACATCAAGCATATTTTATCCATCAGCAAAAATGATAAGAGTCCTGGACCAAATGGTATTCCTGTTGAGGTGTAGAAATGCTTGTTTGATGTTTTAGGTGAGGATCTTTTAAGAGTCATTGAATTGTCCCAGATAAGTGGCAAAATCCCAGGTGTCTTTAATTCTACCTTTCTTGGCCTTATTCCTAAGATTGATCGTCCCTTATCATTTGAGGACTTTAGGCCTATATCTCTGTGTAATTTTGTATACAAAATTATTGGTAAGATTATCTCGATCAGAATCAGAAAGGGTTTTGGGTAGATGTATTTCTGGTGAACAGTCTATCTTCGGGTTATTCTTGCAAAAATGGGATTCCCAGGAAACTTTATTGCGTGGGTTATGAGCAGTCTATCTTTTGTATCTTTCTCTCTGCTCATCAATGCTGTTGCTACCAATTTTTTCAAATCTGGTAGGGGACTCAGACAGGGGTGTCCTTTGGCACCACTTATGTTTCTTATTGTGGTTGAAGGCCTTGGGAGGGCTATTCTTCATGCTAAACTCTGTGAGACTTATCATGGTTTATCTTTTGGTAATGATACAGTTTTAACTCATGTACTCTCTGTGGATGACATTGTCATGGTTAATGATGGTTCTGAACAATCTCTCTCTACTCTTTATGAGATTTTAATGCATTTCTGTAAGGCATCTGGGATGCAAATAAATGATAATAAATCATCTTTATATTTCTCCTATATGGAAGATTCCGAAGTTATTACATTACAGAATATCTTTAGTTTTCCTGTTGACAGAATTGAAAATGGCATGAAGTACCTTGGGTTTCATCTTAAACCTTGCAGATACCTTATTAGGGATTGGGATTGGCTGATTATTAAAGTTGAACAAAGGATTCAGAATTGGAGCTTCTGTTGGTTGTCCAAAGGAGGAAAGCTGATTTTGATTAAAGTTGTTTTAGAGGCCATTCTAGTCTATTGGATGCATTTCTGGGTACCTATGGGAGTCATAGACAAAATCAAAAAGCTTTGTTTTAATTTTCTTTGGGCTGGTAAAAAGAACTCTTTTGGTTTACCCTGGATTTCATGGAAGTTACTTGCTATGCCTAAATCTATGGGTGGATGGGGACTTAAAGTTCCTGTTTTATTTGCCAAGGCACTTACAGCAAAAAATGTCTGGAATATCATTCATGGTTCAGGTTTATGGGTTAAGATTGCAATACAGAAATATATTTATCCAATGAATATTCTGGATTGGATTAGATCTACTGTTAAAAAGAAAAAGAACATTTCTATCTGTTGGAAAGCTGTTCTTTGGGCATTTGATCTCATTGGAAATTTTCTGGTCTGGAAGATTGGTGCTGGCAATGCTGTTCGTATTGGTTTAGATCCGTGGTCTGGATGTAAATGGAGACATGCTCTTCCTATTCCTTTGTTAGAAAAATTACATTTGGTTGGTTTTCAATTCATTTCTGATATTGGAATTCATTGTATGTCTAGTTTGATGTCTCAAAAATGGTTATCTGCAGACACCATTGGATTTACTGACCCTCTTGAGATTGTTGCTTGGAATGGATATATTGCCATTCTCAAGTCTAGCCATGTTAGACTCTCTGCTGCAGCTGATTGTCTTATCTGGAATTTATCTAAATCAGGCAAGTATTCTCCTAAAGAGGGTTATGTTGAGCTTATGAATAGAGAAGTGGAATCGATCTGGTGGTGGAAGGTCATATGGAAGATGAAGTGTCCCCTAAAAACAAAAAAAATTAGTTGGTTTCTTCTTTCTGGTAAAGCATTGACCTGGGATGTTCTCTGTTCGAGGGGTAGAGAAGGTCCTGGAAGGTGCTTTTTATGCAAACAGAGCTGTGAATCCAATTTTCATATTGCTATGGATTGCCCTTTTACTCAATCTATTTGGTCAATTATTGAGGATCACTTGAAACTTAATAATTTATGGAATGGAGATTCCCTGTCTGTTTGTTTTAAAAACTGGTGTTTTATATCAGATGTGGTACTTATCAAATCTTTACCTATCATTGTACTCTGGTTTATATGGAAAGCAAGAAATAGGTCTTGTTTTGAGGATCTTGTCACAACCCCTGCACAGGTATCAAGCTACAGCTTAGGTATGATGAAGAATTTACCACAGTCCTTATCTGTGGTCTCTATCAGATCAATTTTTGTGGAAGAAATTCATAAAACTTATGCATGGGGTTACTTTGATGGATCTGCAGCTGGGGACCCAATGATTTGTGGGGCTGGAGGTATATTGTTCATATATGATATTCATTATGTTTCTTTCAAAGCAGGTTTAGGCTTGGGTACTAATAAATTATGCAGAATTATGTGCTCTTAAGCTTCTTCTTAGGCTGACTCGGAAGAATAATTTGGATAAAATTCAAGTCTTTGGGGATTCCCAGTTAGTTATAAACTGGGCATCTGGTAAGTATCGCTTACTAAATACTGAATTAGCCATGATTCTTCAAGATGTTCACTGTTTAGCTGACAGTCTTGATTATGTGTCTTTCAAACACATTTATAGGGAACGAAACTATAAAGCAGATGCTTTGGCTAAAGCAGGTGGCATCATTCTTGAAGGATCTTGGAGTATTTGTGAACAGAGAGGCGAAGACAATGTGGAAACCTTTCAGGTTTTCTAGCTTATGAAGCTCAGGTTCATATGGTACTGTGAGTTGTCTGATTTGCAGTTTAGAGTATGACTGTTTCTTGATGATGGCTACATGCATTTTGATTTTTTCTGATAGTTTCTTGTGAATACTTTGCTGGTTAACTTTTGGCGATATTAATGCTTGGGCATTTATGGTTTAAATGATGTGATCAGCTTTTCCTGATTTTTGGTTCCACCCTTGATATATGATGAACTGGCTGAAATTAATATGCTTCATCTTGTCCCTCTGGTGATTTTCAAGCAAACATACCAAGAGCATGACATGCGGGCTGATGGCCTCTTATTTGGCGCTGAAATGGATATGAACTTTCTTCGAAACACTGGATGGCATGGAAATGGCCAATTTATTAGCTGCTGAATTTTTGCTCAGCATTTGATTTCACGGTTATGCTTTATCATTCATGTTAAGACTACTTCAGCCAGCTAGTTTTGCTCTGGTCTGTTTGCTTGTGATCACCTTCGATTCACAGTTTATCTGACCTGATTGATCAGGAATGATGAAAAAAGTCTGCTATGATCAGACTTATTTTGCTGAATGGCTGTTAATACAGGCTTGATCTTTGATTTGTTTTTTGCTGAACAATAATGGTACATTATGCTCTTCATGAGGCAATTTTTTGTATGTATTGAAAACTTTATAGTTGGGTCAGATTTTGGATATGGTAATGGTACATTGTGCTCATCATGAGGCAATTATCTGTATGTAATGTCAACTTCATAGTTGGTTTTTTTGTATAATGGACCTTTAGGGCCATCTGTTGAATGTGAATAAAATATTTATGAATTTTTTCTTCGGAAAAAAAAAGAGATCATTGTTAATAGCCCTAAGGGTTAGCTCAATTGGTAAGATGTGCGTACACTCTCTCGGTTTGGGGAAGGTCACAGGTTCAAGCCTTGAGTCCTCTGGGGTTAGATCTTCTGCTAGGATGGCCAACGGTTTACCACCTCTACCATCCCCGAATGTGGGGAAGTATTGCTGGGTTTCCCATGGATCTTTCCATCTAATAAAAATAAAAATAAAAATAAATAAAAATAAAAAGATCATTGTTAATAATAGACATCCACGGCATTGTAGAACTCGAGTCCTTATAATGTGTTAATAACTCGATCCCTCTAATATGTATCTAACTTATTTATTGTTATTAACATAATTTATGTTTATAAGAAAAATAACTTGGAGGCAAAAATCTAAATAGTACAATTCTCATCGACGGTATATTTATAATTATAGTAATTTGATAACTACATATCTAACATAAGCAATTAGTTATTATTTATGTTTTAATAGAAATAATTTCATTTAAAGAAAATCAAACAAGTAATATGTAAGTGGATTACCTCAATAATATAGTTGAGGTAGTGATGCAATGAAGTCTTTCCTGCAATAGTCCAATGCAGCGGTCTCATGCAATCTACCCAAACTGGGATTTACCTCCCATCCAACTAGGAATAGTCTGCCTGGATACCTAGTTTCAATAAACTTTAGGTTAAATATACAAAATCTTGCCCTGCTATGCCTATATCTCTCACAACAATCCTTGAAACCAATATGTAGACCCAAAATGATGGTGTCTCAAGTCCACTTTAAGAGAACCTGCACTTCCATCTTCTCCCATCCTCCTTAAGCACTTCCCACCACCTCTTCCTCCAGGAGGAGTGTTCCACTCTCATCTAGGAAAGGTTAAAATAATCATTTTCAGAGTACAACCATATCCATGCATTTAATTCAATTTACATTTTACCTAACACATCATATCAAATCGAATAATTTTAATTGCACCATTTTCTCAGAAGGATTAATATAGTCACTTCTTATTGTACTTGTATTGTAATTCCCTGTACCTCCTTCGAGAGATTATACTGATGTAATTACTTATGTAAACCCTAGAAAGAATCAATGTAAACCCCGGGGAAAGAATACATAAGAAAATAAAATAAAAAATTATTTTGTATTTCCCCAAGGTAGGTCGGCCCTAGTAAAAAGTAAGTTACAAAATTAGTATAAATAGGAGGCGCCCCTCCTCATTTCTCATTCACTCACAACAAGTTCGTTCTAGCTAAGACTATGTGTTACTGCACTCAAGGAGAGTGTTTTCTAGGGTTGTATCTTAGAGAGACATTTTCTCTCTCTTTCTTCTTCTCTCTTCTCTCAAGAGCTATTATCTCTATACGAAGGTTTGATGGTTTTTTTCACGATTGGGTTTCCCAGGATAAATTCTTGTGTTCTTTGTTTATGTGCTTTGTCTTTCTTCTAGAGATCATATTGTTTATTTACAATTAAGTTATAATGCTATAATTCTATAAAAACTAACATGGTATCAGAGCAGTTCTAGAAGAGGTTATTGCCTGAATCTAGGGTTCGACCTTCCAAGGCCTTCCCTCATCTCTTCAACAGAAAAAGGGTTGTGGAAACTTCACTCTAGGGGAGGCACATCTCTTGTTGAAAGAAAAACCAAATTCTAAGGAGTTTCATTTTTTACCTAATTATGTTATTGCAGAAACTAAGGTTTCAAGTTTTGCATTGATCAGGCCACTGTTTTGGATCAACCTCAAATCCCTCCAACTCGCCTTGATATGGCACTTCTATCTGTGAGAAAAGATGATTGGAATGAAGGTTGAAGATAATCATCATGGGCTACAAACTTCATCTCTTGGAAGCCTAGGGTTCTTCTCATCCTAGAAGAAAATTATATTTTGAAGTTTGTCAATGAGAAAGTTCCATAACCAAAAGCAGAAGAAAACAGGTCCTAGTGGAGGAAGTGTGATGCAAAAGCAAGAATGATTTTGGTGGACTTAGTCAAAGATCACTTGGTTCCGCAAATCTAAGAAAATAAGATACCTAGGAAGATGGTCAAGGCCTTGAAGAAGTTATTTGAACACCGTAGCATCATTTTGACCCTCACATTGAGGAACCAACTGTTGAATATGAAGATGATTAAGTCCAAATCAATTGCCTCATATTTCATGAGGATCATAAAACTTTGGGATAAGCTAAATTACAATGGATATAACAATGAATAAAAGGATCTTGTCATGACCACTCTAAATGGTCTTCCACCATCTTGGGAGTCCTTCATCCAAAACATAACTGGTCGAACCAAGCTACCCAAATTTGATAAACTATGGGAAGAATGCACTCAGGAAGAGACTAGGATTGCAGCAAGATAAAGCCTCCATGGTCCTCAAGTTGAGGAGGATCAAGCCTTCATCATTCATGCCAAGAAAGGCATGGGAAAAGGAAGAAAGTTTCACAAACATAATAATCGGGCTAGGAGACCAATTTCTTCTCTAGAACTGAGGGAAAATAAGAAGGACCTATCACACATACAATGCTATAAGTGTAAGAAATATGGTCACTATGCAAGGAAGTGTTTTAGTTCAAACAAGAGGAAGCATTAAGCTTCAACAGTTGATGTCGAAGATGGTAATCACCACAAGAAACAAAGAAATGAAGATCATACATCATAATTCTTCTTCATATCAACATTATCAGGTATCGTTCCCACCACTAGTGATACATGGCTCATAAATAGTGGTGCTTTTAAGCATATGACTGGTTATAAAGAGAACCTTTCATAATTTGTTGAGAAAGAATCACATCTTTGCATTGTACTTGGAGATGATGCCAACACTATTAAAGGATTTGGATCTATCTCCCTTCAGTTGGAATCCAATGACTTACTACATATGAATGATGTGTTGTATGTACCTAGTATGAAAATAAACCTTATCTCCATCTCCGCCTTAGAAGACAAGGGATATAGAGTTACATTTCAGATGGAAATGTTCTTGCATGGCACAAGAATTATAGCATGAACACATCAAAATTGATTGGTGTAAGGGAGGAAAGCTAGTATTGTCTGAGCACTCTACCAGCTCAAGCTCTAGCCCATGATCCCACTAACATGAATCAGTTATGACATAGAATACTAGCTCATCTAAACTATCAATCTCTCCCAGCATTAAGGAATATGGTGGTAGGTCTACCAATGCTTCATGTATACCATGATGGTGTATGTAGAGGATGTGCACTTGGTAAGAATACTAGGGGTTCCTTTTCAAAAAGTGAAAGCAAATCTAAGGGAATATTGGATCTAGTCCACTCTCACTTATGCGGACCCATGACAGTTACTTCATTGGGTGGTTACAACTACTATGTAACATTTATTTATGACCACTCACGAAAGACATGGATATACTTCCTTAAGACCAAGGAATCCGAGTAAGTACTCGGAAATTCAAGGAATTCAAAGCACAAGTAGAGAATCTGTCAGTAAGAAGAATTAAGATCCTAAGATTAGACAATGGTGGAGAATATACCTCTACAGAATTCAATGATTTCTTCAAGGAAGCAAGAATTAAGAGGGAGCTCACAATTTCCTACAAACCTCAAAAAAATGGGGTTGTGGAAAGGAAGAACCAAACCGTAGTGGAGGCATCCAAATCCATGATACATGACTGAATTCTACCGATGTTCTTATGGGCAGAAGCATCCCAAATAGTTGTTTATGTACAAAACAGATGCCCTCATAAAATATTAAAGAACATGACTCTAGAAGAAGCCTTCACGGGAGTGAAGCAAGAAGTGGGCCACCTTCATATCTTTGGATTCCCAATCTAGATTCATGTGCCCAAGGATAAAAGGACGAAACTAGAAACTTCGGACAAGAAGGGAACATTCGTGGCATACAGTGAATATTCAAAGGCTTACATAATATACATCCTAGGATCGAGGTAGATCGAATTCAGTAGGGATACAACCTTTGAAGAAGAGATGGTTATATGAAAAGGAAGAGGATATGATATGTAGATCGATGATGATGAAAATATGATATCATATCCCCCTCCAAAAGTTAAGAGGGATTCTGGAGAAAATATCAAACTGGTCGATCCCATTCATCCAGTTGATGCTCCGCCAGATATGCCAGTAAGTTGGGAAATACTATATGGGCACAACAGACATTGTAGGATGCATAGGGGCACGAAGATCCACACATAATCCATAAAGAAATCAAAATACCTCAGAGGTTCTCAAGTTACGTAGCATTGATGAGTCACATCATTAACTAAGAGCCTATCACATACAAAGAGGAATCCATACACCAAGTTTGGAAGGATGCCATGACGGAGGAGGTCCAGTCCATCATGAAGAATGGCGTATGAGAGGTTGCACCGAGACATGAGGGGAAGTCAGTAGTGACCTCCGAATGGATTTTCAATATTACCCATAGAGTAGATGGTAGCGTGGAAAAACACAAGGCCATATTTGTTGCCATAGGATTCTATCAGAAAGAGGGAATTGACTATGATGAAACATTTGCTCCTGTGGCTCGATATACTTCTATCAGAACCATCATTGTTATTGCTTCATCTATGGGATGGAAGCTGCATCAGATGGATGTAAAGACCACATTCCTCAATGGTATTATCGAGGAAGAAGTTTACGTTAAACAACCAGAAGCGTTTATTGTCCATGGGAAATATTCTCATGTATGTAAACTGAAAAAGGATTTATATGGACTTAAGCAACACCTCATGCTTAGTATGGATAAATAGACAGATACCTGGTAAACTTGGGATTCACCAAGAGTGATGCAGATCCTAATATTTACTACAAGATTGTGGATGATGGGCCATTGATTTTGGTCTTGTTTGTGGACTACTTGTTCCTCATAGGAAATGAGAAACTAATTGGATGGTGTAAGAAGAAGCTTGCCTCTGAGTTTGAAATGAAGGACCTCATATCGATGCATTATTTCTTATGATTAGAAGTATGGCAGAGGCATAAGGAAAATTTCCTATGTCAAGGAAAATACACCATTGATGTTTTAAAGAGATTTAGGATGTTGGACTACAAGTCCATGGATACCCTGATGGATGCAAATTTCAAGAAGATGAAGGAGTCTACTTCAAATCCTGATATGATTGATCCCACCATGTATCGCTAGTTGATTGGCTCTCTAGTTTATCTGACAAATACCAGAGCTGATATATGTTTTGTTGTGAATACTCTCGGCCTGTCTATGAGTGATTCGAGGCAGATTCACTGGGTTTCTACAGAACATGTTCTTAGATACTTGCATGACACTATGGGATGTGGTCTAAGATATGCTTCACGATGTGATATGATATTGCAAGGATTTTCTGACTCATATTGGGGTGGGTGTGTTACAAATAGGAAGGGTACTTCCGGATGTTGCTTAAGTTTGGGCTCTGTAGTGATTTCCTCATGTAGCAGGAAGCATGCCTTAGTAGAACTTAGCACCGTAGAGGCCGAGTATATGATATACAATGCAATAGATCGAGAAGCACTATGGCTTCAAAAAATCCTTACTAGATTATTTGGTCAAGTTCCAAAACCAATTGTGATTCACTGTGACAACCAGACTTGTATACAGATGTTACTGAATCCTGTATTTTGTGATAACACAAAGCATAGAGAGATTTTATATCACTAAATTCATTATATGGTGCAAAAAGGTGTGCTCAAGTTACCGTGTGTTCCAATAGATGACCATACTCTAGATATTATTACCAAGCCTCTTCTCAGGACAAAGTTTGAATACTTTCGCAGAAGACTTGGAGTAGAAGAAAATGCATCCCTCGTGGAGAGGGAAATTCAAGAGTGGTATCTATGATGCTTTCAAGTTGGTGCCTGTAATTTTTTTGAATCTCATCCTTGTATTGGAGAAACACCATCGGCATATTAAGACAGGTAGGAAATAGACGGTCGTGTGCACTGGTGACCACTATACGTCCCGATTCTCAATCTGGTGTTCTTTGGAGTATTCCCACTAGCTCTTGAGATGAGATGGTAGTAGATGGTCATGTACATTGGTGACCTCTATTGGTCCCGGTACTTAACATGGTGCTTTTGGATAATTCCCACCAACCTTGGTTCTCAACTTAGTGTAGGAGAATTCCCAACAACACTTGAGATGAACAGATTGTAGACAGTAGTGTGAAGCATGTCCTAGTTCTTGGGTAGAGATAGACTTATAGCATATGAGATCTTGATTGTTGTACTCTCTGACAGACTGTGTAGAGTTGCAAGGATGATAGTTCTACCAACGAACTGAGTGGATCGGATTTTTGATGACACCTCTCTATGGACAGAGACAGTGTTGACAACCTTAAATATGTATAGAGATGATTGATAAAATGAGATGTACAGAAGAAGACCCAGATGTTCGTGATGACCATGTCTGAAGAACACCTTCCTTTTTGAGAGGGAGTGTTGGAATTTGTGCAACTTTAGAAGTTATTCTTATTGTACTTGTATTGTATTTCCTTGTACCTCCTACGGGATATTATACTAATGTAATTAGTCATGTAAAACCTGGGTAAATAATACACAAGAAAAGAATAAAAATAAAATTAGTTTGTATTTCCCCTAGGTAGGTTGGTCCCAATCAAAATTTCAAGTCGTCCCGAGTAAAAAGTCACTTGGAAAAGCAATATAAATAGGAGGCGCCCTTCCTCATTTCTCATTCATTGACAACAAGTTCTCTCTAGCTGAAAAGGTGTGCTATTGCAGTCAAGGAGAGTGTTTTCTGGGGTTGTATCTTAGGGAAACATTTTCTCTCTTTTTTTTCTTATCTCTGCTCTCATGAGCTATTATCTCTATACGAAGGTTTGTTGGGTTTTTCCCGATTGGGTTTCCCAGGATAAATTCTTGTGTTCTTTGTTTCTATGCTTTGTCTTTCTTCTATAGATCCTATTGTTTATTTCCAATTAAATTATACTGCTATAATTCTGTCAAAATTAACATCACTAACATGTTCACAACCATACAACTTAGCTACACAACATACCGATATCATCAAATATGAACACACAAGAGCTTTTAAACATATGGACAAAAAATTAGATTTATAATACAAGTAACAATGCCATCATAACTAACTCCCAATAACATAACTAAACTACTACGAACCATCCTTCCTCCCTAACCTACTTACATCTTCCACATCTTATACTTTCCTATGTTGGAATGTGTTGAGGCATTAACTATATTTACCTAACACTGGATAGAACCCATAAGCAGAACTTGTCGATTATATCAACCAAGATTCCCCAATAGGTGATTAGTAGTCATCATCACACATATTAGAGAGCGTGGCTCAGCACTACCATCCCACGACCCCAGGTTTCAGAAGATACACAACGGGTAATACCTTCACCCCTCCTGATAGAACAAGGGTCAACACCCTATGCTAGCATATTGTTTCTTTGTTGTTGCTAAGAGAGATACTTCATCGAATAACCAGTTTGAGAAACTCTACTTCCTGTAAAAACTTACACTTGTCCACACATCATAGCAACGTATTCCAAATCAATAATACTCTCAAATAAATTATTTACTCTAATATTATTACTCTTTCAAAATACACGCCATCCACGCCTCCTTAATATCATAATTATTGGCCATCACTTTGTCCATGAAACCAATGTGTTAGCTGCTAGACACAACATCTTACATAACCTTAGAACAATTTAATTGTGATTAGCTTATTATTAACTAATGATAAATACAAATAAACGACTATATTTACCATGTACATGCAACTCAATGTTTCATTGCAAGCATCACATAAATTGGTATCCACGTATTACATATATTTGTCCAACTTAACATTCTAGAAGGACATCATATTGCTTTCCTCATTTGCAACATAATCAATAAACTTTATACATAATTTTCTTACATCACTAGGTCCACAATCTACACAAATAATCATCCTACTCCATGCGAGGTTAATAGATAGTAAGTAAAGAGATACAACATAGGTCAATATGTAGTTTAGTTATCTAAATCAAAATGGGGTACTACATATACCCACCCTTTAAGAAACTTTGTCCCAAAGTTATGGCCAAATACCTTGCACAATTAAGAATAATTGACGAAGAAGTTAGCTTGATCTTATTGAATAAACTCAATAAGACAATTAGACTTCTTTAAAAGAAAAAGTCAATGTAACTAAATCTCAACATCATGATTTCTTACCCTTTAACAAGAACCATAAACTCACGTCATCCAAGCATGTTTACACATCACGTATCTAAAATATTATCATAACATGCATATACTTATTCCACTTCATATGAAGCAATCACTGATATTATAAAATAGTTGGGACTAATAACTTGTGATGCCTTTTATCCAACTGTAAAATACCTAGAATATTTAAGGTTTGCTTACCTTAGGAGCCAAAGGTTAATGTTGTTAATTCCTAAGGTCATACTTTATTAGTACCGTAGTAACATTAAGAAAATATGAATCCATGACAACCAATACTACTATAATCCTTTACTAAATTAGGAGAACTAATAATATTTATAATGTTTTGTGACTATATTTCTTAGGAGAGAGTGTTGTCCATCACATTTATAGTTTTGGATTAATTTGAATCTAACACTATTGCAAGGAATTCTACTACTTCTTCACGTTCTCATTTATTAAATTGTTTATCATTAATCAACGTTTCACTATTAAAGACATAAAAACTTTCACTACCCTATAGTTATCATATTATGCCCTTGTATTATACATTGTTATTCACATGCACTTAACTTTATATGTGTGGGGGGATTCGACATACAAACACATTAATCCTATAAATACAACATATATTATATCAATTCACACTCTTATAACCATATTACCATGTTCTCATTTATTAAATTTTTTTATCATTAATCAACGTTTCAATGTTAAAGACATAAAAAAATTCACTACCTATAGTTATCATATTATGCCCTTGTATTATACATTGTTATTCACATGCACTTAACTTTATATGTGTGGGGGGGATTCGACACATAGACACATTAATCCTATAAATACAACATATATTATATCAATTCACACTCTTATAACCATATTACCAGATACATATATGAAAAATTTAGAGTGTCTTTGAAAATGCCACTTAAAATATTATAAAGTAAATTTCATATCGTCATTAATAAGTTACAAGTTTGTCTCAAAAATTTTGTTCACATTTAAAGGTTCATTCAAGCAAATAAGTTCTATAAACCATGATCCGCTAAAATTTATATAAGGTTTTTCATCACAAGAATACTAAGTCGTGATACCAGCATATACCATAACCTCACACCATTTCTATCGTGACTTCTTATATATATTTGTAGCAATACCTTAAGCCTACCGCATCGTATGATAATAGGTTCCCATTACATGTCTTGATCCCTATCTTCATCCAACGCAACACATATTGCCACTCATTATCCTATTTGCACATAATTACCAAACCACTTATAAGTGTGTATGTTATTATTCTCTTGATTTGTATTATTGTTTTTCTTTAAACTTGTTATAAATTTATATACTAATTACTCATCATTCTCATTTGTTTCAATGTAAGTTTACATAGGAGGTATAAATTTAAAAATTTATATACTAATTACTCATCATTCTCATTTGTTTCAATGTAAGTTTACATAGGATGTATTTTATATCTCATCATCAAATTATACGTTAGTACACTGGTATGCCTTCTCTACTCATAGTTTTATGTTACCCACTCTCACACCTACTTCATATTTCGTTTCCTAAACTTATGCCTATCATCATTTATGGGCGTTTATCTTTCCTTTGCTTTCACATGACATTTGGTGCTTATTTTCCTCTTGTCATATAGGTTTGGTTAAAATTCTCTTTAAATTCATCATCTCTATCTACACCATACTTCTATCATATCCTAATTTTTTTGTTTTTATTTTATAAAAAATAAGAAAATATATATATATATATATATTAAATTTTTTAAGCAAGCACTCATAGAGTTTCGAACCGATGACCTTACGCAAGGAGTGCCTTAACAGTACACCCATCCATCGTCTATTCTACACCTTGTAAGTAACAATTAATTAATTATTAACAACATAAAAAATTATTAATAATGTATCAAATTTATAATTGGAATAAAATAAAGAAAAAAATAATTATTTGTTTGTATAAGAAAACATATACAAATTATTAAAAACATATACAAATTTATAAGAAAATAAATTAAAAACAAATGATATGAGCCCTTGCATGAGGGCAATGCATCTCCTCCTAGTGAAATTCTAATTCCAATTTACATGCATTATTGGGCTCGTGCATGAAGCCCATGTGTCTCTTGTTCGACCCTTCCCTAAGCATTCCCCTTAAAACCTAGTTTCTCGAGTTTGTCCTTCACTTTCTTCCTTTAAAACATTTGAAATTGCTCTACATGTTTCTCAAACCGATTATGTTTTTAGTTGGAGATTTCTCTCATTTCTTAAATGCCCTCCCTTCTCGATTGCACTCACCTCGAGGGGCTTGATTGAATGCTACTCCAATCTTTGAAGTACAGGAATGCGCCTTACCATTTGGTTTTCTCTTTCAAGAATCACCAAGGCGTAAGATACCTCAAGGGTGATCTATTGGTTTTTCTATTTAAATCTGAATAATGGCTCTATATCTCTAATAGAAATAGGTCTACAACTACTAATGGTTGGCATCCTAATAAGGAAAGAAAATTTTGATGCACTTGCTTGGGTCTCTTGTAATATCTTTATAGAATAGGGTTTACGCTCATGATCACTAGTAGAGAGTTAATATGCTTCAGTGGCCATGGCTTTTCGCATGCTCCCTTTATTGATCTTGCGGAGAGTGTGTGAGAGAATCAACTAGGCCATGATTGTAGCCTCCACATGACCTGATTTAAGAGAGGCCCTCAACCATCACAACTGTGGACAAACATGCGATAGGTATCACTCCATCATAAGAAAGGATTTTGGAAGTAGATTTTCAGAGGATGAGCCCACAACTAAAGAATTTTTTTGCATATTGTTCTACCATTTGGAGGTTCTAGTTGTGTATTTTGAAAGGTGTATGAGGTAAAATTTACCATTTCTATTAAGATGATGGTATTAATTTCATTTTAAGCTTTTACAAACATGATGTTTATTGTTTCTTTTATTATTTCTTCTTGTAAGTGGTTTTTTTTTTGTTCCTCTGAAGTTAGATAGTTTTTTAGTGGTTTTTTTATAAGCTCCTTTTACATCTCCAAAGGTTGATAAACATTCATTATTCTCTCTAACTCTATACAGTGGAATGAATCTAGATTGAGAATACTGACTTCACTTAGCCCATTGATGTACAACTTATAGTTAAGGATTAATTATATAATTGATGTTGGTGTATTTGTAACTTCAGAATGTATTCACTTGTATATATTGTATTTCATTGGTCCCTGATGCTCCTATCGAGAGAATCACTTGTATTTCTTTGTACCCCGGTGTTCCTATCGGGAGAATTACTAAAAGTCATGAGGAAGTCCCCTCCATTGTAAGTCGGGTTATTAGTACCCCAGTTGTGGTAACTCGAGCCTACATAACTGAGTTAGGATTACTCGAGCCTACATAACTAAGTCAAATATTAAGTGAACGAAAGAATATAAATAGATGGAGGTGCTCCTCATTTCAGACACACACACTCACTCAACTGGGGCGCATGAGTGAGAGAGGAAGTGCTAGCACAAGTGAGAGAGATCAGCTATCGGATATCATCTTTATGTTTTCACGTTTTACTGCTGCCATTGGTGCTCATTCTATCTTTGAGGAAGTTGCGATATTTTTCCTTTATGGTTTTCCCGAGAAGAAATCTTTGTGTCTATTGTCTCTTGTGATTGATTGTTGTGCATGTTATTCTCTCAGATAAGATCCTAAGATCATATTGTCTAATTGATAAAAATCTAACATGGTATCAAAGCTAACCTGAGAATAAGACACTATGCAGCTGCAGAAGCTAGGGCTTCTTACTTTTTTGGTCTCTCTCCACAATCCATCAGCAAAAGGAGGCTAGGATAACTCTCCATTGAAGGGCGCATCTTTCTGTCGAAGCAGAATTTGTTTCCGGGCATTTTCAGTTTTTGCTGCGGGAAATTAGGGCTTTTTACATAAGAGGAATTTTTGAGTGAGCCCAACATAGGATTGCTCTCCTCATCAAAATCAAAGTTTAGAGACCAAGTTCGAAGTTTTTGGTTGAGTAAAAATCTAGGAAAGTCACACCCTAGTTTGACCCTGGGCCTGAAAAACCCTAAAATACTAAAACATGTAGTTTTGGCACTTTCGCTATATCTCGGGATTGAAGAAGTCTTAGGGGCTGAAATTTTCACATGCAGAAGATAAAATCCTGATGTACCCTATGTAAAAATTCTAGTCTCATATTCTCTATATTCTGGGAGATATGATTCCTCCAAATTAGGGTTCCATCCTCTTCCAGGATTCATCCCTAAACAAGACACCTAGGGAGAATCGCTATATCTCGGGATACGAAGGTCCAAATGAAATTTATCAAGATGTTACAGATAAGTCATGGACTTTAATTTATGTGGTAAAGGTTTCAAACCCTGATGATGAAACAGGGACACGTGGTAGTCCATACAAGTTCGTTATGCTGAACAGTCCTGAAATACGTCACCTTGGGAAAAATATCATAAGTCCCAATTGGTGAAACCAATTCTGCTCAAACCTGTGGTGTTGGGCCTGAAATACGTCACCTTGGGAAAAATATCATAAGTCCCAATTAGTGAAACCAATTCTGCTCAAACCTGTGGTGTTGGAAATAGGACAAACGAGGCTACCTTAGTACAAAATTTCAGACATTGAGGAGCAGTAATTTCAAGATATCGCAGAAACAATATCAGGCATTTTTGCAGAGGAAATTGAAAAACTAGGGCTTCCTGTTCCGGGAGCTTCCCTCCACTGTTTTCAGAAAAGGAGTGCATTGGTCAGCTCGTATTGAAGAGGCCCATCTTTCTATCCAATCATATGTGAAAGATTCCAAGTTTTGAAATTTAGGGTTTCTCTGACAAACCCTAGATCAGTCAGCTCTGAAACCAAGATGGACACCTCAAATCGGTAAGATCTAATCTTTTGCTATTTACAGTTGAGGTTCTCATTTCAAGATGACTAATAACACCAGCTTGATGACAATCTTGGTGAAGCTAAAAACTTCTGAGCATGGAAGTATAGGATTTCACTGGTTCTTGAAGAAAATGAATTGGACACCTACATAAGTGGAGAGGTTCCAGTTCTAGAGGGAGATGAGGCCAAAGCCTTACCTAAGAAAAACTTGGTCAAGACCAAGAAGAACATTGTTGATTCAATCAAGGATCACCTTATACCACAAGTGTATTCCCTAAAGACACCTAAAGAGATGTTTGATTCCTTGACCAAGCTATTTGAAGGGAAGAACATAAATCAAAAGATGACTTTGAGAAACCAGTTGAAGAATGTAAATATCTAGAATGCAGAGACCATAGGGTCATACTTTACAAGGGTCTCTATGGTAAGGCAATGCAGCAAGCATGGCTTGTAGAGTGATCCCTTCCATAAGGAGTAATTGATGGTGTTACCTTACCATAGGAGTTCTTTAAATTCTTATGCGGATGAATTTTGGCATTTCTAAAGTTAAGGGGATTGCACCTTACCTATAAACATCCACTATTGTCATATTGAGACATATGCTTCTAATTATGTCATTAGTGTAGCACTCGCTTAATATAGACATTCAACAACCTATTACAACGAGACATTCTCTAATGTGGTCCATAGACACCCCAACTATGACAAGAAGATGCCCTCCATCGTGTAGGCATGTATATAATGGAATCATTACATTCCAAAGAAGAAGACAGACATCCACAATGATAACATGCCCTTGTAGTTCATGTAGACACAGAGAAAGTTAAAAAGTTACCACCATCTGATACGACCCACATATCAACAATAGTTCCACTTGAACATCAAATACAATAAGGAAAACACAAATCACATTATGGATTGCCTCAATTAACATTCAATTGATGCATTGGCCATGGTGCTCAAGTCTTGTGGACATGAGACCTTTAAGTAGCCTCAATATATGATAATGACTATGACTTTATTGTTACTTATTAAACATTGAACACAAGCAAATCATTAGATTTTCATCTCCGAAATGGAATTGTATTTATCGACATCTATATATTCCTTACCAAAAAAACATGAAAAGTTGATTTGAAAGTTGCATTAAAGTTGAGTAACAAGACACTTCAACATGGAGAAGATAGTGGTAATGTTCCATAAGTATTTCTAATGGCCAAATATTTAATTAGATGTAAAACCGTATATCAGATTGTGCATTACATTTGCTGCCATATAAATAAATTCATGCATCAAAGTATATGAACTCTTATATAAATGGTCTTGTGTAAAAAGTTTTCAAGAGTTCACCTATATCTCTCATGGCATCATTTTTCCAAAAAAGACATTTTAATGCAAATTTTATAATCATTGTCCCTTTTTAAAAGACATTATAATGCATTTTTTATAATCATTGCCCCTTTTTCCATCGTTTTTATCTAAGTTTTATAGAATGATTGCAACCTTGTTTTTTAAGATGTCTAAAAGAGCTTTACCATGCATTCCCTTTCCCATGCTCCAAACCTTTAATAAAGCTAACAAATGTTGCACCATAAAATGAAGTCAACAAAGGGTCATTATTACTTGTTTTATTCTCTGTGTTATATTAGGTATGTGTTGTCAATCTTGTGCATATATAAACATCTATAGCATTCGTAATTATTGCTCTTATCAATTGGGGTTTTGGTCGTTTTTTAAGAAAGCTAACAAATGTTAGCATTATAAAATGAAGTTAACAAAAGGTCATTATTATTAATTTCCTTTTTAGATAGAGATTATTGTGACTATTGTTTTTGGAATAAGCTAGCTATGGAGCAAACCTCCCTCCATCGGACGGAGGAGGAGCAAAGTCAACGCTGACTTTGCTCCTCCTCCGTCCGATGGAGGGAGGTTTGCTCCTTAGCTAGCCCACGCCATTGTTTTTTATTTATTTTTATGTAAATGTATTTAACTTTTAAAAGTGTGTAGTGAGTTTTTTTTTATAATATTTTATTTATTATTTTAAATTTTATTAGAATTTCTTTAAAGGATGATTGGTACCATACCATAAAAATAAAGATTAAATAAATAGAGGAAAGAAAATTTGTGCATGCAAACTTCCATAAATTAAGGAGGAAAGTTTTAGTTTTTTGTTTTTTACTTAATTTTCTTCCATATTCCTATTAAAAACAAATTTCAAATTTCTTATTGAAAACAAATCTCATCCTTCTTATTGAAAACAAATAACATGCTTCCTATTGGAAACAAATCTCATACTTTCTATTAGAAACAAATCTCATCAATTCTTTATCACATGATTCTTCAAAAGCTTGCTCTATATGATTACCACATAATTATAAAAAGCTATTTGTTTATTACTAATATTATTTGAATAATGCCTTCAATATGTCCACCCACTGCAATGTAGCAGCCACACACCCCCCCCCCGCTCTGCGGATTGAGCTCTGAAGAGCAACTGCACCACCCCTTTTTACCTGGGATGCAAAAAGCACCTCAAGACTCTCAAGAAAGTAATTTTATACTAGTATAGAAAACTATTCCTAGAGGTTCGAATCTCAATGACTAGAGGTTCATTCTTGGTATTTTTTATTTCTAGAAATATGTTTGATTGTAATGTTTTAAGAATAGTTGAGTTGAGTTTATTATAACAATGTTCATCTTCAAGATTTGGTGCATTGTCTTTCTACATTACACAGAGAGTTCACATTATTTTGCATGTCAAGGGCAGTCGAGGCAAGCATGGGCATTACTCAGATAGGATTGAAAGGATGTACAACAGAAGGATGTAGAGCAAATATTGTGATTTAATGGGTTTTGATGTGGTTATTGTAAAAGAACAAGACCACATATATTACCATTGTTTTTGCAGTGATAAGGGCTCTCATGTATAGTTCCCATCTACCTTATTAGTCACAATGCAGCCAAGACCAAGAGAACATGCCCCTCGCCATTGATTCACTTCATCAGCTCGATCACACTTCACTGCATATTCCTTAGGTATTAACTTCGACCTACCTTCTTTATATTCATTTAATTTATTTAACTACTTAATCCCTTATCTTCTAGTTCTGTTGGAATCATGAGCAATTGTGAATTTGTGATGGGGAAGAACTAAAATAGAAAGTAGTTTATCTTATTAAATTAAAACAAGTATGAATATTCACACCCGGGTTATTTAAATCATGTCAATTCAATTCGCCAAAAAGTATTGCAACCCTTTAACAAAATAACGATCATATCATGGGGTCACTCGCATTCAGCCATCTCTCCTCGAATCTGGCTAGACAAATATGGCTAAAATCACTTTTGTAGTTTGTGAAACTGTGATTTTATTTATTGCTATGAATTTAGAGTGACCATTATAATATAAAATTGTATTTTGAAATGGCTAAAATTGAAATTTCAATTTATACTGGTTTTTACTGACAAATTTTTATTGGTTTCTTGCTAGAATGGAAGATGGGAAGAATGGCTAAAATAACATAAATGTTGACCTGTATTTTCTATGTTAGCTGGAAAAGTCATTTTTATAGTGAATATTTTTGGAGATATTTTTGAAAGAGTTAAACAAACTTGGACTTCAAATCTAGTTGGTTACAAACAACTTATGACTTAGTAACATGTCTCAAATTTCAAATCCCATGACTATCACATAAACATGTATGATGGTTTCTTTATATGCCTTTGATTTTATGCTTCCAATTTATTTCAAATTTTGATTCTATTATTTTTTCAAAGGCAGGGACTTTGGTGCTCACAACCCTTGTTATTACTTGTTTTATTCTAAGTGGTATTAGATATGTGTTGTCAACCTTTTACATATGCACATTGATAGCATTCGTAATTATTATTTTTATCAATGATTTTGGTAGCCTTGATGTAGAAGCTATCGAGACAAATAATAAACTTTAATGTATTCCCTCCCATGTATAAAAATCAATTGCAACTCCAGTTGATTGCATTCACTACTATGAATACATGTTTGTGGTCCATAGTTACTTTTTTAAATACAATACACTCCATTACAGGAACAATAACCAAGCCAACTACATAAACACCTCTTGCAAAAACTACTACTAGAAATGAATACTATCATATATGTTATATATGCATGAGACCAAGAAAGTAGTTCACTACATAGACACAATCTACAAGGCAAGTAAAAAAGAGCTCAACAATACATGGTACAGACATTGAATTTTAATCAAATATAATATTGTTAGGCATCTCTTTCTTGTATGTGAGTGGAGAGACGATCTTAAATATCTCATTGTGCTTGACATGAGGAGCTTCCGTACCAACAATAATGACACTGAGAACTCTAGTTAGATGCAGAGCACTTATATGTAACAACTATAATATTTTCAAAAAATACCACATTTATGTAGAATAAAAGTCTCAAAAACTGAAGTTAATTTCTAATATTTAAAATCCTTATCTAGTGTTAATTTCTATCTATTACTTTATTTCCAAGGAAATTTCATGACACAACTACATGTATGTAGACAATCATGAAAATCGTGATGAAAGAAAAATATTATCATTGATAAACAAATTCCCCAAACGTTGGGACATGTGTGTTTAAAATAGGACACATAAACCTTCAAAACAAGACACACTAGGACATATAAAGAAATAAATAAATATAATTATAATTGTGTGTCCCCATAAATGTATCCTAACTTCTATTGGATGTAGTTCTATTTTCTAAATATTTAAAAACATCACATCTTTGTTTCTATATTTTACATCTATTTTTTAAAATTGTGTGTTTGTGAGTGTCTTAACCTGTGTTTGATGTAGATTTTTTTTCATGTGGTTCACAACTCCAGAAGATAGAGGGATCGCTACATTTAAGGTAATAATTCTCATAGGCCCACCCAAAGGGGCCTCACCCTGTTATCTCCAGGTTTGGGAGCCTAACCTTGAAGGACCCAAAGAATTGAACCTCTGACCTTGACTACTTCGGTCTTAGACTCAGAAGCACCAACCAATTGAGCTACCCCTTAAGGCTAGTGTTTGATAATGTTCCAAAAAAATTACATCTTCGTGTTTATATTTTAGTTCTTTAATTACATACATACATATATATGTATATGAGAGAGAGAGAGAGAGAGAGATGACTTACAAACACGGGGCTACGGGGATAAGCCCTCTAACTAGGATTAGGATTCCAAAACTACAACCAAATGGTTTATCCTTGGTACCATCCTCAAAATGAAGGAAGTGATCGAAGCATTTCTTGTGATATATATATAGCCACAAGGGTTAGCTCAAGCGATCATGATCCACGTGAGATATCTCCCCCCAAAGCTGGGGATGTCACATCTTCGACTCTCTTTATCCCCCTAGGGTTAGGATCCATAATCAGGGTCAACGGTACTCCCTTTACCATCCATGAACCATGGGGAAGTACTTGGAGTATTTTTTGTGAGGTTATTCCTTGGAATATATATATATATGTTAGAGAGAGAGAGAGAGAGAGAGAGAGAGAGAGAGAGAGAGAGAGAGAGAGATGCACCAAAGATGCGTTGGGATTGATTTATCGATAAATCCACATTTTTTTTATGAATTTGTTTTCAACATTTTGTGATATCCTAAGTGTTGGGCATGTCAAGACATCTAATTTCCAAATGCCAAACATGCATTAGATATGTGTCCAACACTAAGGAGTTTAGTGTCCCCATGTGTGACAAGAAAACATGCAAGATTGGGAGCATGTATCATGTTTCATAGTTGATAAGGCTAAGAGAATATATAAGACATAGCTCTAAAACAATAATGACAAGTTTTCATTTTTCAATAACTTCCATGCATAAAAAAAAATATTGAGCAAGAAAAATGACAAACATCTTATGATCATTATGAAAAACATTAATTTCTTCATAATCAATATTGATTAAGGATGACTAATAAAAAAAGATATAATCAAGTTCTAACCTTAGGTAGGACATTATATTAAAAAGTGTTGTTGTTTATGAGCTTCACACATAAAGTGTACATGTAAAATACATTGACCAGATGAATCTCTAACACTAAGTACATTTTGATTGAACAGCCATAAACCAATCGGCATTAAGCATCCATGCCCTCTATAAGAACATGAAACATGTTATTGCCATAAATATAGCATATCCATAGACACATAATTGTTTTCAACTACTTTTAAAATGGAAATAGAGATGTAACACTTCTACATATTTTATGGAGGGAAAATCTTAACCAAGGATAATTCTAAGGAACCATACTTATTTAAAAGTGTATAAATGTTGGCGAATCTTACGAATTCTTAAAACGTCAACTATAAAATGTTTGGTGATATTTTTCCAAAAATATTTAAATTTATAAGGATTTTATATCATTTATATAATAATTTGGCGATTTTTAGGGTGAAAAATGTTTACCCCATCAAAATCAGGCAAACAGAGCTTCAAAAAATGCAAATTGGCGAATCGTTTTTTGGAGAAAAACATGGAAAAATAGCCCATGGGCTAAATTTCGCCCCCAAAATTATCCTTGATATTAACCTTTATGGAACACCCAATTTATTTTCTTTTGAATAACAAATAATTTTTTAAGTTAAGAAACTTAAATTTTTGAAACATGGATACCGCAAAATTGATGTCAAAGATTTTATTTTTATTTTTATATATTCTTAGTTTGTTGAATTTTATCTATTTTAACATTAAAGCTCAATTTTCCAATCCACGACTTTCATAAACAACTTTTTCATGTATAATGACAATTTTCATGTTTTGGTCCTCCTTTTATGGGATTTAGAGAACAAATAATCATTCTTATGACACACTTTACAATAGGCATTCAATACTAGCATGCAACACTTCCTTTGTTAAACTAATCTTCCCCAAAAAGTGATGAAAAGCAACACATGCTCTTATATTGCAAAGCGCAAGCTATCACTTAGTGAAATTCACTCTAAACACCTTTGTTATGGGGAGTGTTGTTGTTTGGTCATCTGGTACCTCTAGAGACTACAATCCATTCCTCTAAAGTGGAAGAGGACAAAAATACAAAATTGCCTAGAATACAAGATCATTATGTTCAACTAGCCTTTTATAGACCCAAGAACATAAAGGTGCCAATTTGTTTTCCAATAAATCTGCCACAAAGAGGAGAGTATGTTCATTGTAAAAGAAGAGTTTATACCCTGGGACGACACCAACAAATTCTATAAAAAATATTTAGCAAAAGAGGAAAGTGAGTTAATTGTAAAAGAGGATTTTAAATCCTTAGAAGGTACCAACAACTTCCAAGAAATAGATCTGCAACAAAAAAAGGAGTGCATTGGCTATAACAAAGGGTTTTAAACCCTAGGAAACACTAAAAAAACTTAGTTGCACAACCCTTAGGTTAATGCCATTAATGAAAAATATATGGATCAATTACAAGAATGAATGGAAAAGATTATCCTAAAATCATGTTTCCATAATCACAAAACAACAATGTTGCCACCAACAAAAAAGCTTAAAATCAATCATTGAATTCTATGAGTGAGGTTGCCAATTTCTCTTTTACCATGTTCCTACTCACAATAGTTAGCAATAGAAACAGGCATAACCAAAACCAACATAAATTATGTGTTAAATAATGTGTTAAATAATGGGATAAACAACATTATGCAAACTAATAGAGGTGCAACCCTAGAGAGAGAAATAAACCCTAGCACAAGTGCGCTAGAGAGAAAAATAATCGAAGCATAAGATAGATAAACTAAGAATAAGAGAGTGAAATGATTTATGGTACCCTTATTGGTAAACTAAGAATATACTAAGAATAAGGGTAATCTTAACACTCTTAAATGTAATCTTAAATGTAGCATAGATGGGTAATGATTACACTCTTAAATGTAGCATAGATGAATTTTCTTACAATAAGTTTAGGGTAACTCATTGAGTAGTTTAAGAAAAAATTGTCATAAAGGATATTGTTCTACTACATTACATTTTAATTCTAGAAGTTTCACAAGGTGCTAGAGATGTGTAATTACCCAAACAAGGTTTAGGCACAATAAGTTTAGATCGATTGGTTTAAGACTAGAAATTTGAATTATTTTCCAAACGCCAGTAAACCTTCACTAATTTTTCCAAATAAGGGTTCATGGGCCTCAATAGACTCTAGACAACCAGATCCACACAACAAAAATCTTTACAAATTGGACTCAATGATATGCTTTGATAGTTTTCACTTTTCAGGATGCATCACACTTGGGAAGACCATTTGGGCAAGCCAATGACCAGGAGCAATTTCCCTAGAAATTATGTGGAAATCCTTCCGCTTTTGGTGCAGTATTGGAAGCAACTAACCAATAATATGGACATATATCTCAAATTTGAAAACTTATACAACTCAATAAATTCATATTAATGGAAAACCATGAACTAGACTCAAAACTAGGTGCTCAACTACAAAATTGGACACCCAACACTACTTTTACCATGCTTCTCATGTCACCATCAAACATTTTTAAATTTCCTCACTGACACTTGGGATCAAACGTAACACACCCTAACTGAGTCAAATTACCCATAGACTGATTTCTAGAAACATCTCAAACTGATACATAAACAAAAACAAGATTGTGTTTGCAAATTTGTACAAGGATATTTGACAATAACAATTAGACACAAAACTATTGGAAAATCACACTAAGGTTTTATTATTAAAGGAAGGACAAATGATGGAAATTCATGTCTACTCAAGCATTTATAGATAATGTGTTTGACAACAAACAAATGAACAAGGTTATAATTTAGAAAGCAAGTAATTGTCACAAGAAAACCAAGAAAGAAAAGAAGGACAATATGAAGAAAACACATTGTAGATCTTAGCCATGAAAGGATTGAGAAGTCGGCTATAGTAGAAAAATCCCACAAAACAAACAATCATATTTGTATAGAAAAATCCTCAATCCTAGCCAGATAAGAACATCCTGTCAAAAGAAAATTAAGGGAGAAAAATTAGATAGAGTTAAATTCAAAATGTCTCAATAAAGAAGAAGGTTCAAGGTTAAGTGAAACTTGGAGGCCCCTATTACATAACCTGCAAAAGTCATGCAATAGAAACCGACCGATATAATAATAATTAATGAAACAAATGACTAACACATTTATTTAATACAAATCCTTTGATATTCAATTTTCTCTTGAGGATGATCCTAGAAGAGGGATCGAAATGTCGAGACAATCAATTCATCTAATGTAGTTCTTATCTAGACCAAATGATTTCTTCTTCACAATACTTCGACTCCCAAGATGTAAATGGATCCAAAATTGGTATTATCCACCCAGAGTGCACCCTCCAGCTAATATTGAGCCAATATGATCAAGAGGACAACCAAGAGTAGCTAACATGAACCACATGTGCACCCTCCTTAGCCTAGCACACACCAAACTTTAACTAGCATTGCAAACGCACCACAAAGATCTCTACTTCTACTATAAATTGATTTCAATACACCAAAAAATATGATTAGACCTACAAAAGACTTTATGCCTCATTGAGTATCCATGAAAAGAACTATGTGTTCTTTCCCTCAATCTCCAGCTGAAAGATTTTACAATCCCTCAACTAGATCATTGGTTGCAAAGGGGCACATTGCCCAATGCTTACAAGGGGCACATCACCCAAGCAAAGAAAAGATTAGAGATCTTCAAGACGAATGAACAAAACAAAAAAAGATGGGAATGGGTGCGCTCAAGCCTCTTTTATTAGATTTTGATGAATTTTCCCTCCTTCTAGATCCTGCTTTCTAGGAATTCGAGCCTTCATAGATGAGATGAGGAAACTTTGGTAAGTTACTTGCTCATGTGGACCCAATCTCTCTCGTCAAGTGCACCCTCTCTTGGATAATTTGGGACTTGTGTATTTTGTATGATATTCCCTAATGCTTTCTTGCTATTGCCATTCCTTACTTGTGCCTTTCTAGCAAAAAAATATAAACCTTTTATTTCCTGCTTTTATGTTGTTTTCTTGCTTTTTAGTTGCTTTCCTGCTTTTATGTTGCTTTCTTGTTTTGTTGTTGCTTTCCTTTTTTTAACCGCTTTCCTGCTTTTAACTACTTTTACCCCATATTTATTGAGGGAGACAACTCATTTGCTTGTATCCATCTTCCTATGTTCCCTCTTGAGCCACCTAGATCAATTCCAACTCATAAAAAATATTAGAAACTAAATATTCAAAATTTTGGGTCGACATCACCTTTTCATGATTGGATATAATTATGCATAGTAACTATAGGACATAATTAATTCCTTGATTAATTAATTAATTTCCACTCTAACCCATGGGAATTGGATGCGTTAGTGGAATGACCATGGGGTAACTAGGGAGGGGACATTAAAGTCCTTCCCACCCAATATTGCTTGTCCTTAAGCAACTTCAATATGAGGTGCTGCAAAACTTGCTCACCTTCCCATGTTGCATCTTCACTAGGTAGATATTTCCACTGAACATGGTATTCTTTGATGGTCCTAATTATCAACTTCCTTTCTCTAAATTGCAAAACAAATTATGGCACAAGGATTAATTGTCCTTCATCATCTAGTGGAGGTAGCTCTTTTGATACTAACACTTGTTGTCCAAACATTTGATTTGGGAGGAGGTTCTAAGAAAACATACGATAAATTGGACTCTTTATGCATATGTTGAAGAACGTTATTAGGGGAGGGTTCTTTGAGGGATTGTTGAACAAAGAAAGGGTAGGTATTTCTTGTTTAATTTTGAGCAAATATATTGATCTTTGAACTTTAAAATTTTATGGGCATAAATACTAAACACTTGAATCCATTCAATCACATGAAGCATTTAACCACAACACAAGATGTACCCTAGGAAAAATCCTCAAAACAATGAGGATTAAAAACCCTAGAAAATATTTAGAGTGTAATTTTGATAGATTGAAGAGATTGTCTTTTACATAATATAGCATATTGCGTTCGACACCCTGGGTGCTAGACAAGAGAGAATACTAAGCAATAGAGAATAGAAATCAATTGTTTCAACTTGCCATGTGTCAAACACATTAATAATAAGCTAAAATCATTGCCATACAAACTATAGTGAATGGTTGCATGGTAATAGTGCACCACATAAATCAAAACTATGAATTACCTTCACGGATAATAATCTTATACAATGGATTGTTCAATCATGCATAACATATGCGCCATGCCTTTCATATTTGACATTAACCGATGCTTAACTAACTCCAGGGTGAAATCTCCATCTAACTGAATGCATTACCACTTAGTTAAGATGCTAACTTAAGTGTTGTAATGCATTAAATCAAGTATAATTATGCAAACACTTTATTAACTAAATTGTCGTCTTTTGATTAACTTAAGTGTCGTATTTAGTTTAACTAAAGTGTAATCAACGGAAATGCTTTAGTTAACTAGTCCATCTTTATTAACACTTAGTTAACTATTATTAACTGAAATCATGTTGATTGATTTACTTTGTTGTGATCATTGTGAATTCTTTAATTAACTTAACCTCACAAATTCGAGTTCACTTAGCCATCACATGAGCAATTCGAATTCTATTTTTTTCTATGCATTATCTCTTTATCTATGTATCTTTACTACATGGTCAATATGTGTTAACTTTAATTATCTACCATATCAGATTATACTCAAAAGAGTTATATGTTGTTGTGATCATATTCTTTTACTCCGGACTAAATGATCATATGCTAAAGTAATTCACTCTAGTATATAATCTCTAAAGGAGACTTAATAGCAATTGGTGACCATGGTTAGCAATACATCACACAACATTGTTGCTTCAACATGCAAAGAATCCAACTCTATAACTAGAGGCCTACCCCATAGGTACCTACTATAATTGGAGGTCCACATGAAAATCAACTACCTATATAATTGGAGGTACACCTCATAGGTACCTACTATAACTAGAGGTCCATATGATAATCTTGACTTGACACATATAAGTCACGAGCCTTGCCCAACAAGACTTTACAACATCATCACTTTAATAAATCAAAGCATTCACCTCAACACATGAGGACTAACCTTTTATAACTGAAGGCTTGGTCATCCTTGAATCGAACTCAAGAATCTACTCCAATTTATTGAGTCCAACTCAACCTCTCTACCTCAACACATGGGGCCCAATCATGTCTGCACAAGATTGCCTTGGAGAAAGATTTGTGATGGTGTACATTTAACACTCCCTCTCAGCGAGGGAGGAATTCTCTGCCATACCAAGCTTGTCTCGGAAGTACTTGAATTTTGTCACTAACAAAGGCTTTGTTAACACATCTGCAATCTGCTCATCAGTAGCAATGTACTGAAGTTTCACTATACCTTTCTAGGCTATGTCTCAGATGAAGTGATACTTCATTTCAATGTGATTCGAATTATCATGAAACGCATGATTCTCGGAAATCTTGATGTAGATTTCATTGTCACACCTAATAACTGTAGGCTCAAGCTTCTCACTGAACAACCCAACAAATAGCTTCCTAAGCCACCCTGCTTCTCTGCACGAAGTACTAGAATCAATGTACTTTGCTTCTATAGTAATATGGGAAACTGAGCCTTGCTTCGTACTAGAGCAAGAGATCATTACAAAAACTAATCTATAATAGTTGACGGTTGTACTCTTTTAGTCCACGATGCTACCACCCCAATATGAATCATGATATCTAAGTAACATCACTCCTCCATTTGAGGCATATTTTAGTTCATAAGCAATCGTACATTGGATGTACGTAATCACATGCTTAGCAGCAACCCAATGTATGTGGATCGGATTAGACATAAAATGACTCAGAATACTCATAACATAACATATCCAACATGCTAAACCTGCACAATATGTCAAAAATGTACTTCCCTTGAGACAAAATTATCTCATATTTTCTCTGCCAAATCTCAAGGCCTAGAAAGTAGTGCATAAGACCTAAGTCTTTCATCTTGAAATCATAAGTGATCTCCCTCTTGTACCAACCAATCAATTTTTCCTCTCCAGTGAGGAACAAATCATCAACATATAGAACCAATATCAATGGTTGGTTCTTCACTACTTTGAAGTACAAATTTGGATCAACTTCACTCATAGAAAAGCCCAATATCTGAAGATAGATGTCAATTCTTGAATACCAAGCTCAAGGATCTTGCTTAATCCCATACAAGGCTTTCTTCATTCTGCACACATGGGACTCCATCCCATGAACCACAAAACCCTTAGGCTGCTAAATATAAACCTCTTCCTCAACCTCACCATCGAGGAAGGTTGTCTTCACATCCATATGGTGAAGCTCCCATCCTAGAATAGATGCAAGTGAGATCACAGCTCGAATAGTGATATACTGGGCCACAAGAGAGAATGTCTCCTCATAATATATGCCCTCTTTCTAAGCGAAGCCTTGGGAAACAAATCTGAATTTATACTTTTCAATGATGCCATCTACAACATGATTGATCTTGCGAAGCCATATGGGAGTAACTATGGACTTCGCTTCATATTTGGGCACTTCCCAAACATCATTCTTTAATATAGATTGGTATTCCTCTACCATTGCATCTTTCAAACTTGCCGCTTTGTAGCTTCTTCATAGGAGGAAGGCTTTGAATCACTGATGTGACTCATTTGTGCAACATACCATGAATATTTGTTATGTTTCTTTTGCTCTCTATAAGAGCCCATTGGTTCTCCATGCATCTCTGCATATTGCAGTATATATCAGCACCATGAATACCTCCTCTTGGCAGGAGGTTCATGGGGAGAACCAATATCTGGGTCCTCTCACATAGGAGTCTCATGCTCCTCTGTGTTTGTATCATATTGAAGCTCTTTTTATCACTTGAATGTTGCCTCTTCATGGAAGGTCACATCTCGATTGAACTCAATATGTCTCTCACCTAGCACATAAATTTTGTAGGCTTTAGATGATTCACTATAACCCACAAAGGTTCCCTTTTCCTGCAGGCTTTATCTTAGTCCTATTTTCTTTTAGTAAATGAATGTATACAAGACTCCCAAATATCTTCAAGTGTGAAATGTTTGGTTTCTCACTAGTAAACACCTCTTCAAGTGTCTTCTCATCTAGAATGACATGCAGAATTCTATTCTAGATATACACTATTATACTAGTGGATTCTGCCCAGGTAGACAAATCTTGGTCATGCAACATGGATTTTGCAGCCTCACATACAGTTCTATTTTTTCTCTTAGCAACCCCATTTTGTTGGCGGTTGTATGGAACTGTCAACTGTGTCCAAATTCCTGCATCACTGTAGAACTCATTAAAAGCATGGGAATCAAATTCACCTCCAATGTCAAACCTCAAAGCATGGATGTGTTTTCTTGTATGATTATCTACTAAGGATTTAAATTCCTAAAACTTGCTAAGGGTTTCACTCTTAGCCTTCAGGAAGTAAATCCATGACCTTTTAGAGAAGTCATCAATAAACAGTACATCATATAAATAGCCCCTCAAGAAAGGGGATGACATATGACCAAATAAATCAGAGTGTATTAAATCTAAAATCCCTTTAGATCTACTATTACTACTAGAGAAACTCTTTTTAACATTCTTCCCAAGTGCACAACCCTACATACACTATCATGCTCAAAATCAAATAAGGGCATACCTTTCACCTGTCAATACCCCAAATTTTCACAAAAATTTAAAATTTTGAAATAACATAAAATGTTGAGACTGCACTTTATTAACAATTAACGGTTAGCAAAAAGAGAAACAATTAATAGATTAATTTGCATAAACTCAATTATGTTAACTCAACAGTTTTCTTATTAACACAATCTTAAGTTTAACTTGCGCATTAATTCTATATTTGGTTTGCTGATGAGTTCTATTTATGACAGTAGGTGGAATCTGACTTTGAATTCTGGGGCTTACTTAGCATTTATGCTAACGCAGATGGATTATTTGTTCTTACAGGTTTACAGGTATAAATGACCGAGTATCGTCTTTAAATTCATAAAAGCATCCTGCAATATTTCTATTTGCAATTAATAAGCTTAGATTATAAGTTGTTGTAATCCAACCTACTTCCGTAAGGTAACACAGTTTGTTTTCTTCGATTGCTATTGTAAACGAAGTTCAAATGATTCTATTTCTTCCTGTAGAGTATGTAGCGACAGTACTACTTCCTTTGGTTCTGTGCAGTTTATTTTATCTGCTTGATATTCTTTATTTTCAAAAATGCATACCCTAGCAATTCTATATTACATTTATTGTATTAGGTTCTAACTAAGAACAACTTCCAGGGTTGGTGTTTTTCTTATTGAGCCAATCTTTTTCCTCTTATGTTAACCTTAGTAATTTGGTAAGAATATTAAACTATACTCCAAGTAATGAGAAACTGCCACAACTTCTAAGATAAGATCTCATGGATCTGTATTAAGTAAAAGAGTTCATAGGAAAATGTTCTTACATTTCACTTTGCGATGACATAGTTTGCTATCAAAACTTTGCTAATTTCTAAGATTTAAACATGTGCATAAACTATTTGTTTATCGACATAAAAGGTTTTATTAGTGTTACATTTGCATAATACTTATGATCCTACCCAACAACACTATGTAAATTACACAAGTTGAAAGTTGTGTAATTATTTACACCACCATGAAAGGAACTGGAGCTAATAGATAGTTATTCTTACACTATTTACTAAACTGTTTATAAGACAATGATTTCATAATTATCTTAAAATACTATTGACAAAAACTTAGTTATTACACAACCAATATCCCAATGATGATATTATTATATAAACTTTGATGAGTTGTAACCAAATCAAAGGGGGTTAATACCTATATAGGGATTATGCTTATTACTACTATGAATGTTTATATAAGCTTTTAATATCTCCATGAGTCAAATATTAGTGCAAACCTTCAATAGAGAAACACGAGTCTCACGAGATTACTAATAACATCTCGTATCATTGCTTACTAATAAAATATGTAAGATTTCTTTCGGGTCATGAGAATATAAGGTTATGATATGTGTTATGTCAATCGTATTCATAATGTTGCATACCTACGCCAATAACGAGCTATGCACCAACGTTTAAACTATTATTGTAATATGTGAATCCCATGCAAACTATAGAGATCATATGCTATTTGATGAAATCATTGGGTGATTAAATGATTGTTATGAAAATGCAGGTGACTATGGAAAGTTGACCCACTGCATGATTATAATGTTGTGACCACATGGAAGTTTCTTGGCCATGCACTGTTTACATAAATAGTTTTTAACCCTAACCCTTGACTCATTCGATCTCTGACATTTGCGTTGGCCCTGTGGGTTGCTCTGTAAGATCCCATGGTGGCCGTGAGTGGAAAGTAATTTCAGAGGCTCCCTCGCTGGTGTTTGTCATGTCTTACTCCCTTGAGTTGGGTTCTATCATTCACCTTGATTGTAATTTCTTTCTCTGGTCAGAGTTCACTGCTTCTCCTTGCACATGGCTTACGGTCTGCCTGTGTCTTCTTTTTCTATCCTTCTGTCGTGGTCTGTCATTGGTGAAATCTTGAGCTTAATGTATATGATGGTGTAGCTCCTTCGCCTTAGGGTTCTGGAGTTTAGTTTACCTATTTGCATGTTAGTGACAGTCCGACTCCATGCTTGCAGACTCCTTGCAGCCATTGCTCAGGCTTACCCACACCTCTGCTGATAGTTGTGAAAATACCAGAGTCTCGTCGTCTCCATCCTCGGCGAGAATGAGGGTTTGGCTCTTTTTAGCGTTGGTCGTGGTGTTACTGTTCGTTCGGGGCTCCATCGCTTTCACTTCCAATTAAGGTGAGTAAAAATAATAATTGAGAGCTAAGGCTGTTTATTGTTATTCTCCGTATAAGGGTTTTTGATTTTTAATTAGCTTTGGTTCTTTATAATGTAGGTTGGCTCGTCTCCAAGGTTGACAATCGTGTTGTATAAATGGCTCGATGAATCATTCACGGTAAGCTCCGGTTTCAAATATGGTTTCCCCTGCTTGTACAGACTCTTGCGGTTGGAAAAAGGCTCGGTCATGTTGCACCCAATATTGGGTTGTTGTCCTTCGTTTTTATAGTTTTTGTTTTGGTTAAACCCTTGCTTGTTGCAAGGTGACTTCGACTTTAAGATGTAACTTGTGAAGCTCTCCTCTCGTATTAAGGTTGAACTTACAATTTTGTAATATTATGTTTATGCTTGTTCATACTACGAAGCACAATGTGGATACTCGGCTCTTAGCTGAGTTTTTGTACTTTGTTAATGTTTCTACTTACATTCGGCCTTCGGGCTCGTGGATATAATGTAAATATTTTTAGGACAGTTTGTCTTAAAACTTAACTTCGTTCTCCTTTATGTAATTGTATTTTATCTCTGTGTAAATGAATTCAAATTGTTCTTTTAATGGTTATAAAAAGAAATAAGTTTACTGCTTATCTTGGGTTACTACTATAATGGTTTTGTATATTTTAAGAAAACTGAGTAATTTCAGCTCAAATTTACGAGCTAGGGTTTTAACCCTATTTAACTTGTAAAAAGATATTTTCTATATTGTTAATAAATAGATTAGATTATTGTTAATAAAATTTTAAACCATTTCAGTACTCAAGGATTTCCAGGTTAGGGTTTAATGAATTAAAATATGGTTCTTACTTTAAGATTCCTTCATTTTGTTTAAAGAATTGTTAATTTATAAACGATATTATTAATGTAATACTATTATCTGTATATAATATAAATACTTAAGCTTGTATTTGTGCATACACTTATTTAAATAAGACTGTGACTAATCTATATTAGTTTAGTTCATTCAATAATATTATTTCTGTTAGCTTACTAAGAAATGAAATAAGGGTTACGACCCTGTCATTTTCCTTTACATGTATAATATGTTTACAAAACCATTTCTTGTTATAATACTTATTATTTTAAACATAAATTACTGTCGTATCTTAGTTATTTTAATTATATAAATAAATTACTGATGGAGCTATATGGTTCTCTGTTAAGATACTCTTTATCTTTAGATTAATTTGTCTTTAGAAATATATATGTTACTAAACTCTATCTAGGGTTCGAATATTTGCGGGTTAAGTTGATTATTATTATCAGTAAAAGAAATAAACTAAAGGAACCATACTTAATTATTTGCTTAACATAAAAAGATAGGCATTATAACTGAGTTGTTTCTATCTTTTCTGTTTCAGGATGGTTGTATAGTTTACAGAAGAAAGTACTGTATAAAAGAAATAACTTATCTACTTGAACAACTCGTGGGTATAATACATTGCTATTAGTAAAAATAATATGACTATTTATTTTTCTAGCATTCTTAATACACAGTCTGGTTTTAACAATAAACCTAACCAAGCATATTAATATTCTTTTCTGAAAGCAACTATCTACAGAAAGAAAAGATTCCAACATTCTGAAATATATAATAGCTTTATTCAAATCAGATTTCTACCATATCTTTCATCTATTTAAATTATACTGCCTATGCTAGAGTACGGTCTGGTCCATTCCACACGGGGGAAAACACAGGTTAAGATTATTTCATCCAATACAGATTCAATATTCAAATAACTAAAAGATTACAAGCTTTAACAGTTCACTACAAAACATGTAAATCATTCATTATTCATTCATTCTTAGATATAAACTTTTAACACAGTAAATAAAAGACTGTAGAACCTGTTTTAAGCTGGACAACAACAGCATTGGGAGGTCGTTCCTCCCTACCAACTCCTGGGGAGCGCTCAAACAACGACTTCTCAGGACCCCCGAGCCTATTCCTAGTCTCCTTGGCTGAGAACTGGTGGAGCATGCAACAAGATACTAGTCCAATGACTCAGTACTAACTCTACACTCAGCAATAAGATCCTTCAGCTGAAAAGCTATACTAGATCACTTTCTGCAATTTGCCCCTTAAACACATTCCACAATTTCCCTTCCCAATGAAATCCTCTGAAGTACATTCACCTGAATGGTTCTCTTCTTGGAAAAATGAGCAGCCCCCAGCTCTCTTCACTGGGTATTTTTATTAAGATTGCCTAAGTCTTTTTGGGTTAATTGTCATTAATTGAGCCACCTGCTCTGATCCCACTTTCTTGGGGGATCATGACCCCAAATGTAGGGAGGTTGCCACCTGCAACATTGGAAGTGTTTGAGGATGCTGCCACTTGTCTATTTACTCTCCACCCAGTCTCCTCCACCAACTTAACTAGTAAACACTCTTTTAACAACTCTCCCAAGCTATTGTCTCCACTTTTATTTATTTACAATTAAAATATTTCAAAATTACATTCACACCCTTGACTCTGCTGAGTCATCGTTTACAACTTAGCATTAAATTTAACATATTGTCTTGAAATAAAATCAAATATGATAATATATTTTTTACAAAATTGGGGCATGTGACATACACACCCCCTTAGAATATAACATCGTCCTCGATGTTGTTTATTCTTCATCCTCAGAAATCCCCTGGAACAGAATTGGATATGCATCTCGCATTGTACTTTCCAATTCCTAGGTGGCTTCCTCTGGACTAAGGTGCTTCCATTGCACTTTCACCTGTCCAATGGTGCGGTTCCGAAGTGTGATCTCCCTCCTTCCGAGGATACAGTCCGGTTCCACCAGAAAATCTCCTTCTGGTTCCACCTGTACATCATTCCAGTTAACAACATGAGTAGCATCATGAACATATTTCTTTAAAATGGAAATGTGAAAAACATTATGTACTCTTAAATTAGGTGGTAATGTTAATTGACAAGCTACTTGTCCAATCCTAGACAGAATTTCAAATGGGCCACAGTAACAAGGTACCAATTTTGCACAACTCCCCAATCTCAAAGAGCTCTTTTTGGGCCTTACCTTGATGAACACGTGTTCACCTACCTGAAACTCCTTTGGAGTTCCTTTTAAGTATGCTTGACTTTTCTGTCGATCCTGTGCCACTTTCAGATTTCCCTGCACTTGTTTTACAATTTCTTCCATTTCTTTTAACAGTTATGGACCTAATACCAATCTATCTACTGGATTACTCCAAGAGATAGGAGTATTACATTTTTGTCCATATAAAATTTCAAAATGACTAAATTTGGCTGATGTCTGATAATTATTATTATAAGCAAATTCTACCAGATGTAAATAGTCCTCCCATTTACCAGGCTGGTCTTTCACATACATTCTTAACAGATCGTCTAAAACTTAGTTTACCCTTTCAGTTTCTCCATCTGTTTGAGGATGGAAAGAAGTACTAAAATTTAATGTGGTGTTTAACCCTTTAAACAAAGACTTCCAAAAGTTTCCTGTAAACTTAGGATCTCTATCTGAGATTATGACTTTTGGTATTCCATGTAATCGAAAAATCTGTTTTAGAAAAATATCAACTATGTTTCCAGCTTTATAAATAGTTTTAACAGGTGTAAAGTGAGTTGCTTTGCTTAACTTATCAACTACTACCATGATAGAATCATTCTGATTTTGATTTTTAGGCAGCTCAGTAATAAAATCTAGACTAATTATCTCCCATTTCCAGCTAGGAATGAGTAATGGCTGAAGCAAACTAGCTGGGTGTTGATGTTCAATTTTTACTTGTTGACATTCAAAACACCTAGCAATATATTCTGCTACTTCGTTTTTCATATTTGGCCAGAAATATTCTTTTCTTAACATAGTTATAGTCTTTTGATAACCTGGATGACCTAAATATGGTGTTTTATGAGTTTCATCCAGAATTAATAGCTTAACTTTAGGTACGTTAGGTACATACATTCTATCTTTATACAGTAAAAATTCTTTTTCATTTAAACTATAACCTTTAATTAAGTTTTTTGTGGGATTTTCTTTAGCTTTAACTTGCAAATTCTGGTAAATTTCATCTTGTTCTATTCCTTCTTTAAGTTGTTCATCCAAGTCTGAAACATAGGTGATGATAGCTGCTGCAAAATTCAGCCTTGCATTCCTACTTAATGCATCAACAACTTTATTTTCTTTACCTTTTATATGTTGAATTTCAAAATCATACTCGCTTAAGAAAGCTAACCACCTAGCTTGTCTGGCATTTAAATTTGGCTGATCTAAAAGATACTTCAATCCTTTATTGTCAGTCATTAAAATAAATTTTTTGCCAATTAGGTGACATCACCACATCTTTAAGGCATGTATTACAGCTGCTAATTCCAGATCATATGTTGCATAATTATTTTCATGAACTTTTAACTTTCTAGACTCATAGGCAATAACATGCCCTTCTTGAGTCAAAACACCACCTAAGCCATCATTACATGCGTGAGTGCACACTACAAATTCTTTATTAGGATTTGCTATTCTTAAAATAGGTGCGCTGGTTAATAAAGTTTTTAAACTTTTAAAGCTTTCTTCACATTTTTTATTCCAGTCAAACTTCTTTCCCTTCTTCTGCAAGGAAGTTATTGGATTTGCTATCCTCGAAAAACCTTCAATGAACCTCCGGTAGTAACCGGTAATGCCCATGAAAGATCGAACATCTGTCACATCCTTAGGAACCGGCGAATCTTCTATTGCCCTTATCTTTTTAGGATCTACATAAATTCCTTCCTTGGTCACTACGTGACCTAAATACTAAATCTTATCCTTGAAGAAATCACATTTACTAAACTTTGCGAAGAGTTGATGTTCTCGCAACTCTTGCAAAACAATTTTTAGATGTTCTTTATGTTCTTCTTCAGTTTTTGAATAGATTAGAATGTCGTCGATAAACACAACCACAAAATTATCTAAATACTTATGCATCACGTTGTTCATTAAACACATGAAAACAGCTGGGGCATTAGTAATCCCGAATGGCATTACGACAAATTCGTAATGACCATATCTAGTTCTGAAAGCTGTCTTAAAGATGTCTTCATCTTTAATCCTTACTTGATGATATCCAGACCTTAAATCTATTTTTGAAAACACCGTGGCTCCACGTAGTTGATCAAACAAATCATCTATGCGGGGTAACGGATATCAATTTTTGATGGTCATCTTGTTTAACTGACGGTAATCTATGTAAAGTCGCATAGTTCCGTCCTTCTTCTTGACGAAGATGACAGGTGCCCCCCAGGGAGACACACTTGGTCGAATATACTTTTTATCAATTAATTCTTTTAATTGAGATTTTAATTCATTAAGTTTGAGTATGTTCATTCAATAAGGGGCCTTTGAGCTAGGTACTGCACCCGGTACCAGCTCAATGGTGAAATCCAATTCCCTTTTCGGAGGTAATCCCATAATTTCTTCTGGGAATACATCAATATATTCTTTTAAGACCGGTATGTCTTCCACTTTTAACTTATCTGTTTTAATTATACTTTCCTCATTAGTAATTATTACTGCATAAGCTTTACATCCCTTTCTAACAGCTCTCTTGAGCTATAGGGCAGAAATCTGCCTTATGGTGGGTTTTCTAGGTATTCCTTTAACACTTACTGGTTTTTCATCACTATTTAAGCATGTGAAAGTTTTATCATAATAGTTTAGAATTACTCTATGTTGTTCTAACTAGTCCATACCAATCAACAAATCATAAGAACCAAGAGGCAAAACATTAAGTTTAACAACATTTTCAAATTCATCCATAACTATTGCACATTCTTTGACAAAACAAGTTACTTTTCTTTTAGCACCAATGGCTAACTGAACTAACCATGAATTCTTAAATTTTTCAATAGATAATTTACATGTTTCTACTATTTGAGGTGCAATATAACTCAGACTAGCTCCTAGATCAATCAAAATAGTTACAGAGGTCTGATTTATCATACCTTCTACTTCCACCATGGAAGTCTGATATTCAGCTTGTCGGTTCTCCAAGGCTACGTTGATTCTAGGCATGCTCCTTGCTAGTTCCCCAACGATCATCTCCTCCTGTATGGTATGAATATTGCTAACAGTCTTCTTCCGTTTGGACAGATTGAAGCATAGTGTGGGCCATTACACTCCCGGCACTTAATAGGCTCTTTGCGCTCAAAGTTTTTGGAAAAATTTCTCTGATTATTTGCAAATTCCTTACGTATAGGATTGTTCTGGTTGTTGGGTGTATTGTTCCTATTTCCTTGGAAGTTCTTGTTATTAGGATAGTTTTTGGCCTTATTATTCTTAGAATTTCTATTAGGCACAAAATCCTTCTTCTTTTGTTCAAACTGATTATTATTTTTCTTAGCCTTCCAGTTGGCCAAGCTTTCTTTCTTCCGACTCTGCTCAAAACAGAAGTTAGCTTTTCTCATAGCCTTCTCCAAGGTCTTTGGGTTATCATATTCAATTCTATCTTTAATATGATAAGGTAGACAGCTAAGGAATCGTTGTACCTTTGGTTTCTCATCTACAAGGTATGGTACATACCTAAGTAAACTTAAGAACTTGTTGTTCAGATCCTTCATTGTCATTGATCCTAACTTCAGCTCATAAAACTTTTTGGCTCTCTCCTCATAATACTGCTCAGACAGGAATTTCTTTTTGAAATACCTTTTAAAGGTACTCTAGTTTACATTTTTCTCTTTTATTCTCTTAGCTCTTTTCAAGTCCTGCCACCAAATGTCAGCCTTTCCTAAGAGGTTATATATAGCCATTCTAGCCTTTAACTGGTTTGAATAGTTATAGATTTGGAAGTACTTCTTCATCCCAGATAACCAGGATTCGGCTTCCTCCCCCTTCTCGGTCTCTCCATTCAAGGTTGGTGGTTTTATCTTTTTGAATTCTCCAAAAATCTCCTTATAAGGTTTGTATTTCCTCTTTTTAGTGTACTGATTATCATCACTACTGTCACTAGTAGAATGGTAATTTAGTTGTTCACCAAACACTTCAGAAGACGAACTACTTTAAGTTTTAGTATGTTTCATCTTTTTATATTTACGTTGATGACTGGTATCCTTTGATTTGGTTCTTCTACCCCTACCCTCAATTTGAAACTTCTCAGTTAGGATCTGATTAAGCTCTTCTTGAGCCCTCAGAATCCTTTCATTTTCTTGCTTTACAGACTCCATTTCAGTTTTTAGGTCCTTTACAATTTGTAACAATTCTGAGGAATTGGTAGTTAAATCCTCTGGTATAGGGTCTCTTGGTAGATTTCCTGTTTCAGTAACTGGAGACTCCTCCTCTTATTTTAACTTAAGCTTGAATAATTCGAGTTCACTTTAGTCAATTGGAGTCTTCACATGAGCAATTCAAATTCTCTTGTTCTATATGTATTTATCTTTGTCTCTTATCTTTACTACATGGTCAATATGTGCTAACTTTATTTTATCTATCATATCAAATTATTCTAAGAATAATTGTCAGATGTCGTGATCATATTATATTACTTTGGACCAAATTATCATTTGCGAAAGTAATTCACTCTAGATGTGGCCAATCTCTAAAGGAGACTTAATAGCAATCAATGACCATGGTTAGTAATACATCACACATCATTAAAATCTTCAACATGAAAAGCATTACCTCTATATGGGAGGTCCACCCCATGGGTACCTACTATAACTGGAGATCCACATGAGAATCTTGACTTGACACACAAGTCTGGAGCCTTGTCCAACGAGACTTTACAACATCATCACTTTGATATATCAAAGCATTCACCTCTATACAAGAGGAGTATCATTTTACACGGAATGATTAGTCATCCTTGAGTCCAACTCAAGAATCTACTCCAATTTTCCTGAGTCCCACTCAGGACCCCTACCTCAACACATGAGGCTCAATCCCGGTTGCACAAGATTGGCTTGGAGAATGACTCGTTATGTTGTATCTTTAACACTCCCTCGCAGTGAAGGAGGCATTCTCTACAACACCAAGCTTCCTTGGAAGTACCTATACTTCATCACATATAGAGGCTTTGTTAACATATCTACAATCTCATATGCAATCTGCTCATCAATAGTAATTCACTGAATTTTTACTAGACCATGTCTCTAATGAAGTGATACTTCATCTCAATGTGTTTCAAATTGTCATGAAACACAAGGTTTTTGGAAAGCTTGATGCAACTTTGATTGTCATAATGAATCAATGTAAACTCAATATTTTAACCCAGCTAATAGCTTCTCAAGCCATACTGCTTCTTGGCAGGTAGTACTAGGCACAATATAATTTGCTTCTATAGTACTAGTTGAAATACAATTTTCTTTTGTATTACTAGTTGCAATACACCTTGCTTTTGTGGTACTAACTGCAATACTACCATCCTAAATGGAGTTAACATAACCAAGTAACTTTACCTCACTACTAGAAGCAAAACTGAGTCCATATGCAACAGTACCTCGAAGGTACCTAGGCACATGCTTAATGCCTATGTCTAATCTCAGACATGATCTGACTCGCAGCATAACATATAGCAGGTATATTATGTATCAAAAACATTAAGGAACCTATGGGCTACCAATTCATACTCATGTAGTTTCTCTAAACTAGAAACCATGGATTTGCAATCTATCATACCAAACCTTAAAAGATTAAATGAGTAATTTTCTTTCAAAAAAAAAATCGTACCTTTCTTTTGCCAATCTTCAGTGTTTTCTTGTTGACTTATAGAATCTTACACAACCTATGTAAGTTCTCTATGAGCTTGCCACTCTTTGTGATGCTCTCCAAGGCCTGACCACTTTCAAAGGGGTTTCATTTTTCTTTTCTATATTACAGTATCCCACTAGCCAATTGTATGGCTATCTAACCTCTCCAAGAGGTTTGACTACTCCCCAATAGTCCTAACTATAACTCACTTGAGTCTTTAATAGTCATTGATAGTCTCAGAGACCTTGACTATTATTTGTTAGTCATCTAAGGTCTTAATTATAGCTTTGTTCATGTGGGTGCTCTCCACATGAGATACGATAGCCCCTGGCTGAGTCATGTACCTTTACTAACCAACATATGAGTTAGGTATTCTTGCATGACTAATATGAGCTATGTACAACTGAGCGGATTATTTGTTGCATGGATTAACTAAGCCATGTACCTCTACATAGCTAATCTGAGCCATATATTATTGCATGGCTTAACCGGTGTCTAAGCCATGTACCACTGTATATATTTTTTATGGGGAGAACTCCTAAGTCATGTCCCAAAATACTTACTGGTGGATATTTTATCTATCTACTACTACCTAAGGAGAAACAACAATACTCTCTCTCAACTAGAGGAGTTATTATCTACTACACCAGGCTTGTCCCATAAGTTCTCAACTTTACATTGGACAGAGGCTCAATAAGTATATCGGCAATATGCTCATCTGTTGATGTGTATTGGACTTGCACTGCTCCTTTTTGCACCATGTCTCGAATCTAACCTGTCTGAGACATACCTGTGTCCATATCCAATCGTACCATGTAGGTACCTCAACACATGCTTTGTTATACATGTCTATGTACAAACTACAAAGCATATATCTGGCCTCAGCCTAATTAGGTACATCTAGGATCTACTCAACTATTTATGAGATCCTCCAAATTTGAAGAATAATTAGCTTCAGATTTTTCATCAAATGTATGACCATGGACTTTATAGTCCATCATCCTGAATCTCTTCAAGATCTTTAATGTGTATTTTCCTTAACTGAGGAAAATCTCATCTAATTTCTACCACACCTCTAAACTCAATAATCATGTCATGATTCTTGAATATTGTAATATGCTTCCTTTTGTATATGAGCACCACGAAGATCTCCTCTTAGTAGGAGCTTCATCAAGTGACCTCTCAACCAGTCCATTGGTTCTTCAGGAATTTAGCGAATCTAAGAACACTTTTGGATTCTCCCTTTAAACCTCTGAATGGGGAGAACCAGAATATGGGTCCTCCAAAATGGGAGTCTCAAGCTCTTCAATGTATGTATCATACTAAAGTTCTTTTCATTGTTTGAATGCAACCTCTTCATGGAATGTCACATCCCTACTTAATTCAATGTGCCTTTTACCTAGTACATATATTTTCTAGGATTTGGATGATTCACTACATCCAACAAGGTTTCCCTTTTTTCTGGATGGATCCATCTTTGTCTTCTACCCTTTCAATATCTTCCATCAAAATGACTCCATATTCAATACTTGTCGTTCTCCTTCTTGTAGGTCATATCATATGGTCTTTCCCTATAAGCCAAATTTAGTCAAGTTATTAGCAACTTTGCATAATCATGAGCTTCAATCATTTCAATGAAATGGCAATAGGTCACACAATCATGCAAACATTTTAACCAATGCTTCAACACATTCTCCATCCACATCTCATGGAATGTTATCCTACACTATATGCTACTTACTCAATCATAACATGTACTACATGAGATTCATTATTCGCCAATAAAAGAAAACTGTGACATACACTTATCATGTTATACTATAACATACTTCCTAATTCTAGGAATACAAATATGCATATAACTGTAATGAAACATATTAAAAAACATCCACATCTGATTTTCAATAGTAATTGATAATCAAGATACAAATACTTATCTTTTATTGTTTTGTGGGCTCCCTCTTGATCTCTGCTTCCTTGTGGAGATTATTGCAATTCCTAGGTATTGATCTTATTTCTCCACTGCATCTTAACTTGCAAATTTGGTCACATGCAAGATGTAGTGAGTCTCTGCATGGGTGAAGGAGGCCTCATGCAATATATGGCAAATTATTGTATGTAGAGTTTGTTCTTAAACCTCGAGCCTATCAATCTTCTCTTCAGCCTTGTCGTGGGAGCAAGGTTTTCTTCTTTGATGGTGGAAGTCTTGCTTTAGATTCTCCCTTCCTCTTGGAGGCAGTCATGCCACAAAATTTCAAAGTTAGGTTGCACCTCTCGGCAATTTTCCATAGACAAGTATGTCTCCCATGAGGATGGGAGACCATCAATAATAATTTGAAGGAGATCATCTACATCCACCACTACTCCGATGCTATCAAGTTGATCTCTTACGTCATATATCTTGGTGAAGAAAGAGGCCACTGTCTCATCCTTCTCCATCTTTAGATTTCGTAGATTGCTCTTCAATGCCCTCATTTGACTCAGGTCCTTATTCTCATATACATATCAAAACATTCATTTTTGGTCTTCAAAGGAGTGATCATAGACATCAAGTTGTATGTCATCGAATCAAATATTATTTGTTTGTATTTAGCTTGGTCCTTCTTGAAGTTGATATACCTTGCATTAGATGTAGGATCATCCACCACAGTGGATACGTAGCTATCCAAGTCATGTCCTTCAAAACCCTGGCCTTCCAAGTGTTGAATTTCAAATATCCTTCCAATCGGTCTTCCGATCTTATTGAGATCGATGTTATTTCCTTCAAGTACTTGTGCTCAGCTTCTCAGGATCTATGCAGGTTTCTAGTTTGCTTGCAAAAGTCAGCTCCTTCATGCCCTGAGCTCTGATACTATGTTGAATTTTATGTAAATATGTTGAGCTTTGAGCTTTAAAACTTTAATTGCAGAAATATAGAGCACTTGAAATCAATAAACCATTCACATGAACATTCAGCCATAACATAGGATATACCCTAGGGAAAACCCTCAAAATAATTAGGATGAAAAACCCTAGCAAATATTCAGAGTATAATTATGATAGATAGTAGAGAATATCTTTTACAATAGTAGATTGATTTCGACACCCCAAGTGGAAGATAAGAGAGAACGAACACCCCAGATGTAGATACAGAGCAATGAAGAAGAGAGAACAATCGAAAAATCTTTGCAATGTGTCCAACACATTAATAACTAGCAAGCGTCCCTACCATGCAAGGTGTAGCAAATCACTGCATCGGGAATTAGCCTCCCATGCAAACTATGGCAAATTTCCTTCATGGAGAATTGCTCTGTACTTCAGTTTCTTCAATCTTGCAAAGATAATGTACAATTTTCTTCTTTGACATTAAGTAATGCTTTACTAACTTCAAAGTGAACCCGCCGCATAACTCGATGTAGGATAACTTAGTTAGTATGCTAGCTTAAGTGTCATCATGCAATAGCCTTAACTCAAGTGTCAAAACTTAAGTGTACTCTTTTAGTTTAACTAAAGTTTCATCATTAAAAAACACTTTAGCTAAGTAGTTCCTTTTATTAACACTTTAGTTAACTATTCTTAACTGAAATCATGTTGATTGATTTACTGAAGTGACCACTATGAGTTCTCCTTTAATTAACTGATGTGTACATTGTTGCTTTAACTGAAGCTTAACAATATTTAACTGAGGCATACATTGTGACTTTGATTGAAGCTTTAACTGAGGCATTCATTGTTACTTTAATTGAAGCTTTAACTAAGACATACATTGTTATTTTAACTGAAGCTTTAACAATTCGAGTTGACTTTAGTTAATTGAAGTCTTGACATGAGAAATTCGAATTCTCTTGTTCTCTACGCATTTACCTTTATCTCTTATCTATATTATATGATCAATATGTGCTAAATGTATTTTATCTATCAATCATATTATACTAAGAATTTGTGTTGAATGCCATGATCATATTATATTACTTAGGACCAAATGATCATATGCTAAAGTAAGTCACTCTAGAGGTGGCTAGTCTCTAAAGGAGACTTAATAGAAATCGATGGCCATGGTTAGTAAAACATCACACAACATTAAATGCTTCAACATGTAAAGCATTACCTATATACAAGAGGTCCACCCCATGGGTACCTACTATAACTAGAGGTCCACACGAAAATTTTGACTTGACACACAAGTTCGGAGCCTTGTCCAACAAGTCTTTACAACATCATTGTTTTGATATATCAACCTATTCACCTCTATATGAGAGGAATAACCTTTTACACGGAAGGCTTAGTCATCCTTGAGTCCAACTCGAGAATCTACTCCAATTTTTCTTAGTCCCACTCAAGCACCCTACCTCAACCAATGAGGCCAAATCTTGGCTACACAAGGTTGGCTAGAAGAATGACTTGTGATGATGTATCTTTAACACTTTAAGTCAAAAGCTACTATCTCATTATGTGGTGTTAGTGCATGGTTGTATTGGAGAAACAATTGGGTGACACAACCACGTGGTTTCTTCCCACTCTTTAGCATGGTTAATGTTTCATCTTTGTGAGGTGTCTGTGAGTTCTTGTTATGTTTGACGGTGATGTTCTCTCTCAAATGCTACAAAATTTTCTGGCCTCCTCCGTATTTACCAAAATCCAAGCTAGAATTGTTGAGATATAGGGAATGGATGGCAGATGATTGTACTCTCCTTCTAGACCCAAGAGTTGCGTGAATCCTTTTACATGGAAGTGTAATCTTGGAGTAGTTGTTTCAACTTTATATTCATTGATTGTTGTTGTGGTGTGTGTGAATGCCACCGACTGCGTGGCAATTTAATATTCCATCATATGATAACTGTTTGCACTCTTATTTGATTTTTCATGCAATGACTGAACCATCGATTGTCATTTAACCTAACCCTACCTATGATCTTATGAATTCATTTAATACCATTTTAATTTATCATATGCAAGTCGCCTGTCATAATACCCGTCTATCTTGGTGCTTGTTGTCCTGTCGAGTTATAAGCAGCTTGATGCATCATGGCTAAATATGATTATCATAATATCTCTACAAATAGCCTTACACTGAGTTCATTGTCCTCAGTCGATGGGTAACATGTATGCTGAGTTTCAAGGTGACAACTAATCCTAAGTGGGAATCTTGCACCGACTAGGGTGTAGGGAAAATGTCTTGTCAACTTACTCAACTTTTGTGCCAATAAAGAGACTTTGCCACAAAACAAAACCATGGTCGTGGGAAGATACTTCGAAGAAGTACTTGGTAAAACACACATGTTGATTAAATAAATATTTTCATGACCCCCTTTTATCCATCTCGGACACTTGATTGTAACCCTTCATTTTTGTGATATTTGAATGAATGGTGCATCAAGGTAACCTATAGAATAATGGTCGGTGGTGGTGGAATAAAATGACAAATTTAGTATTGTTCTCATTCTCCTTTTATTCTAATAATCGAATCCCTCATTTACATTCTCGTACTATTATGAAAACAAATTCGATCCTTTTCCATGGACAATACATTAGTAGGACTATAGATATAAACCATTGAGATTGTATCATCTTTAGTGTAGTTGAAATATGTACATCAATACCCAACATGTGGAGCAAAACTTTGACATTTTAAAATGAATGTCTTTTAATTTAGTAACAACTTTGACGAGCGAGGCTGGGGGAGATTTTTAAAATAATGGTATAGTGAGGTTAGGAGTAAAGGAACATGTATTTCATGGAAATATTATTTGGAAATAATGAGAATGGGATATTAGTAGAGGTTCCCTTTTATGTAATAGGGAAAACTAATTGGAACAACTCTCCCACTTTTGTTTCATTAATGAGATTATGGAAAAATTAGGAAGGTGACAATGACATCGAATAAAACTCATGCATTTTAATCAACAAACACATATTTAGATAAATTTTGGTGTAATTTGACCAACAAGATGCACATGATTAAACTTTGGAAGAGTGACATGGGCTTCAAATGACATAAACTATGGTGAAACTGAGTATAGACAGGAAGAGGACTTCGATCTGAATTCTATAGTCATGATGGAATGGGATTATGACATAGTTAAGCACATTTACCTTTGACATCATGTTATGATGCTTCCGAGTCATGCCAATGTTGGACATCAACATATATCCAAACAAACAACAAATGAAAAGGATATGATGACACATAACAACTTAATAACAACTGACCAAAAATGTGTATAGATGGAAAAAGTAACCAAGAAGCAGGTATGTGTAATCATATTCATCCCTAAAAGAAACATGGAGTGAACCAAGCAAGGTTAGTGTTCCACAATGGGCGAAGCATAGGTATAACAAGAAGTATTGGGAAAACCACTAACATAAAGCAATAATAGCTCAACATACCTAGTTTTATCACTATGGAATGCCCCATAGCTTTGCTTCCTCCATGCCACATCCTCTCCTGTATATCATGGTTAAACATCATCATGTCAGAGAGATTAACATCTAAACAATCTGAAGAAAGAGCATAGTGGTGTATAGTTCTGAAAGATGTCAAACTCCAAGAAAATAACTAGGAAACCACATAAACAAAATAACAAGAAAAGGTAAAATGCAATTAAAGAACGTCAAGGTGCAAGAAATAAAACACATACCCTAATGCGATAAAACAAAACCAAATGTAGAACAAGGAATCAAATTAACCTATGAATATAAATACATGCCTTAAACTCCTATGACTATGAAGGTTGAAAATATAATCATGGTGGGTATCATGTATTTTACAGGAAAGCATTGATGATGTTATGGTGATTACAATTTGGGTGATCATTATTGTAAACTAATTAACCTTGAATGCTAAAGATTAAGAAGAATAACAAAATAATAAAAATAATCTATTAAATCGGTCAAGTTTGGCTAATCTCTTGGCTTCCAAGAATTCTTGACATGTGTTAGGATCATGGTGCTCATTGTAGAAATCACACCAATGTGGAGGAGGCTTTGAATTTCCAAATATAGTCTTGAAAAACATCGAATAATTGCTCCTAATGATGGATATAATGGTTAGGAAAAGAATTGAACCACTTGGCATATTTTCCCTTAAGTGTATGAGGGAAGATACAATCCACTAGAGAAGGATCAAAAATTCCATTTGCGAGACAATATTCAACAAAGCTTTTGATACAATTGTTAGGGTTTTTGTGAGGCAAACCTGTGAATAGGGGAAGGTCATCAACCAAACACTAGGTTCCTGGACTATGATCAGGAACACTTGGAATGTCAATAGGTATAATCGCAAGCCACCAGGCATCAGTCATGATTGGACATTATACGACAAGGGAAAATATGACAAAGCTAACCTATAATTGATCATATTAACAAGAATTTAAAAAATAGTTAGGAAATCCGTTCCCCAGTGGAGTCACCATTTTATGTTGATTCTCATATTTACATGTTCAAGAACATTGAAAGAATGCCCTTAGAGGGATGGTAAAGGGGAAGATGGGGATGGAGACCTAAGTGGTTCTTAAAGCCCTCAAACGAATTAAATTTATAATGTTAATCTCTCTCTATATATTTATATTGAATGGATTTTATGAAATGAACAAAATGAAATTGAATTATCTAAGTGCATAACTAAAGAACAAAAAATAAGCACATTAGTTATAAAATATATATACAAAAGATAAACTAAATAGAACCGTGAGATAATTTTGTTTAAAAAATAACAAATGATCTACTAGTAAACAAAACTGTAGGCATTAGTTGATTAAAGGAAACTTATTAAAAAAAATTCCTTATGTATACTTTAAATAATTATGTTGCTTAATATATGAAAATAGTACGTCAATTTAGTGTTAAAAATCAGCCTGTAGAATGTAAATAATTTCATTATGTGTTGTGCATTCAAAAATCACTTTTGTGAGATTTATATTTGAGTTGTCAAAGTTTTATGAAAAAATCGCTATGTTGAAGAGCACGAAAAAAATGATATAACAACGAATTTACTTTTGCAAAAAGGAGATCTAAAAGTAAAACATCTATAATATGAAAATTTGTCAAAAGAAATGTACAAGTTACATAAAGAATATTCACAGTCTTGATTATTTACAGCTTGGAAAAAATACTGAATAAAAAAAAAAGAGTTGAATGATTAAAAGAACGAGACAAGGATGGATGTATGCCCAATTTTATTTTATTTTATTAAGAAATAGATTTTGACAGTCATCAATGCATAATGGTCGCGACTAGTTTTAGACCCCTGAGGACATGAGGTTTTTGAGACCTTATCTTGCTCTCAATGTTGTAGGTTCAATTAGGTGAAACCCAAACTATGTGGGTACTTCATGCTCAGATTGTCTTGAGATAATCTACATATTTTGAAAACTCCGTATTTTCTTTTAATACATATTTATAAATAGAAAATGCCAGTTTGCTAAAATATATGTTAGACACTATGCAATAAGAGAGGAAATTTTAAAATTGTCGAAATCATTCTAATAAAGCAATTGGCTTGAAAGTTTCTTCTCAATTCACACTCACATATTTATTCACTTCTATGAAAGTACCATGTATTCTCCCTAATCAACTGACTAGTTCATTTATCATCATAGATAACGTTCACACCATAGTGTCGAAACTATTTTATATGCACCATGGCATGAGGATAAGGGCTCATATTATTTATAGTCTTTGCTCCAAACCAAGTAGACTCGGATCCATAAGGAGGGAAATAAATTTAAGCGCCTTATCTACTGCACTTGGCAAGGATTGATCCATTAGTTATACAAGGTGGTTGGGATGAGATAGCCAAATAGGTTCCACCATGAGCTCAAACAATTTAGAGAAAGGACTATCACATTTCTCATTGATGGTCCCTGAGTCCAATTCAAAAAACAATGTTTGTGTCTCGCGGCCAAGGCTCTCCTAATCACCACCAAACATGCCTGAATCCAGGAAATCAAGAATAAAAATGTTATCTTCCAAGGAAAGAGGATAATACCAGCAACATGCAACCAACTATTTTCGATCTAGATAAGTCTGTAATTTCCCTTTTTGGAAATTTTGGATAAATGCACAAATTGGGCATATTTCGAGCTTAACTAGTCATGACTCTAGAGGGTCCCAACTTTCACCAAATGGTCCCAAATTTGAAAGGAAATGGTATGATGAGTCTCAAAACATCCCAAGGTGGTTTATGGATACTTTGTATCAGACTTTATACCACTGCAAACTTGTTTGGGGCTAATGACAAAAAGACCAAAATTACTAGGAAATTATGTTCAAATCCCCCCAAGGGTGATGGCCAAACTAGCTCTCCAAATCAAGTCCGACCCTCCCAAATCTCAGAACGGAGTATGGGAATAAGTATCAGACATCAATTACTGCCCTTAATCATGTTTATTAATTTTTTCAAGTGGATTATGATCTGCAACATTTGTAGTTTAACTTTCATAGAAATTGCCTAAGGGAAATTTGCATTACTAGCTAGACTTGACATAGGAAGGTAGAATATATGGTTTTGAGATTAATATGAAACATGGTGGTATTATATGGAATACAAATTTCCTCCCCAACAACATAAAACTAAAAGGAAAATCCTCCCACAAATCTGATACAATACTCCTTCAAGATTGAATCCAAAGTCATGGAAACTAGTGATTCAATGGCATGGGAATGCAAGAGTTTCACATATGGATTTCTTGGATTTCGACCCACAGAGAATATGGACATTAAATTACAGATTAATACATTATATAGGGTTTTCCCAACACCATCCAACTCATAGAATATCCCTCATATGAATCTAGTATAAAACTACTTCAAGATTGAATCCAAATCCATTAAGACCAGTGATACAAGGGCATGGGTAAGCAAGCTTTTCATACATGTATCTTCGATATTTTGACTTACATAGAAAGTGGACAAAGTATTACAGATCCATGCATCATATATTGATTCCCCATCATCATAAGACTCATACAAATGTCCTCATACAAATCTAATATAAAGCTACTTCCATATTGAAGCCAAATCCATGAAAACTAGTTATTCAAGAGCATGGAGAATGCAAGCCTTTCATACATGTATTTCTGATATTTTGACTTACATAGCATATGCAGATGATATTACAGAGCCATGAATCATGTATCAAATATTGGGCATCGACTATCCTCCGCAAGGCGCAATAATCACTCTAAGAAGTGTGCCATCAAATGTGAGTACGGGGAAATGGAGAAGAAGGAATGAGAGAATGGGGAGATAGATGAGAATTTGACTGTATGGAACTTCAACCTACAAATAAAACTCCTTAATTAAGATCCCATGAGAGGTATTAATGGCCTCTCCATCAACCAACTTAGAAAGGAATCCAACTCCCTTGAAATTGGTTCACAAGCAGGGAGAGTGAACACTCACCGTGCAATGGACAAGCAAAAGCTCTCCAAAATGATAAAGGCCAATTTAAAAAATGATCAAAAGATATTCTCCTTCCTCATGAAATCCTTTTATTAACTTCATGAGGCCTCCTTAGGTCAAATTTCCCTTCATGAGCTTCCTCCAACTCGTCTTAGTGGTTTAGTAACTCTCATGACATTTGTCTTCCTCTTCATGCTCCAATTATTTCCCCAATTTGAATGGTTTCCTCTAACTCCCAAATTCAACCTCTTGGTGTCTATTTTTAGCCCTGACATGTCATATTTGTCATATGTCAGCAATCAGGTCTGAATTTGTCATACTTGTCATATAATCTTCCATCATTTGTTGTCATAGAGTGCATAGAATCTCCTTCCAAGTGGCACACCTTGTCTTCTAGTGTTACATTACCATCCAATAATGTTACATTACCCATGTGTTCGAATTTGGATGAATATCATGCCAAGTGTGCGGGGAATCTAGTCACCCAAAGTCTTCATAAGCTTCCAAGTGTCTTTATGAACTCACGTCACCTTATTTTCTTAGAATTTATCATTTATGTGACCCAATTAAATGTGAATATGGTAAACTAAAGTCCTTTTGGGTCCCATAGCCCCTTATTACAAATTTTATGTCTCCATATCAACCTAGGGAACCAGTAGGTTGGTGAAACATTATTTGCAAATAGTCTTATTTGGAAATTATTTAATTGGGGACATGACAAAGTTGAGGGCTAAACATAATTAACATAATGTTATAGCAGATTTTACCACACTTAGTATATCACTACTTTATGGCATTCCCTGTCCCCTTGCATACTCCTTGGACCCCCCTTGCTCAAGATATAATTTGATCAACCAAGAAAGTCCCCAAAAAACACCTGTTTATGTGTATACACGACTTTTAAACCAATACCCGCATGTACACGCAGCTTTTGGGCCAATACCCACGTACATTGGGAAATGTGCATGAAGACAAAAAAATTTGGAGTTTTCCTCCTAGAGTCCCAAATAACTTGACTCTTGGCCTTCCATATGCCTTGAGAATGCTCAAATTCGACCCTCCATTGCCCATTTGGAGGGCTATATATTGAGCCTCTTGGATGCATTGAAGGAGAAGAATTTGGAGGGTAAGGAAACTATAGTTCATTGCTACCTCACTTGTTTATGTTTGAGTATGCATCCCTTTCTACCTTTGGAGCACACAATGCTGCTCTTCACAAGCTTGCCATTGTGATGGAGGATTGAAGTGGTGGAGGCCCAGGTGGAGGACTCGGTTTCTCCAGCTCGAAGAAGTGCCAATAGAGTTTGTCACTGTTCTATCTCTATTTTTATTAATAGAAATATCCATTTCCTATCCAATACATATGCATAACTATGAATATTGTATCCATGGATGTAGTTATTTTGCTTATACATGATGGTTTATATATGCTAGAGTAGGCCTAACACTTTGATATATAGCATGCTTGTCTTGTTTGTTGTTGTTGAGAGCGAATTGTGAATGCAAGTGTGTTGGAAAAGCTCAACGTGGATCTACATCAACCGTCCAAAATAAGGTACGCTTCATATCCCTTAGTGTTAGATGTATTTATTTCTATTGCATATTGGAATGGATTGTTTTCTAGTGTAATTCAGTTTGTTGTGGTACACCCCAAGCCATAGGAATTTTCTCTCTGTAACACATAATATCTTTGCCAATGGCCTTACACTGAGGATAATTATCATAATAATTATCCTCGTCGATGGGCGACCTTTACGCTTGGTTTCAAGGTAACAAATGGTCCTGAGTGGGAATATTGCATGGGCCAGGTTGTAGGGATAATGTCCTATGAGCTTACTTGACTCTTGCACCAATGAAGGGATGCTGCCACAAAAAGAAACCACAGTGGCAGAAAATACTTTGAATAAGCCCTTGGTAAAACACACCCATTGACTAAACTTATTTTCATGACCCCCTTTTATCTATCTCAACCACTTGATCGTGACCCTCAATTTTCGTGATATTTGAATGAATGGGGCCATCAAGATATCCCATATAATAATGGTTCTTGGTGGTGGAATACAATGACAAATTTACTACCATTCTCATTCTCCTTTTATTCTATTCATCAAATCTCTCCTTTATATTCTCATACTATTATTAAAATGACTTGGATCCTTTTTTATGGACAAAACATTGGTAGGATTATAGATATAATTTTTTGAGATTGTATCATCTTTAGCGTGGCTAAAAGAAGTACAACAATACCCAACATTTGGAGTGGAGCTTTGACATTTTAAAATATCGCTCATAAATGTACTTAAAAGGGTAAAGTTTCATCTTTGAGGTTAGTAAAAATGAAGCTCTTTTGACTTAACAACATCTTTTGATGAGCGAGCCTAGGGGTTTAAATAATGGCAAAGAATGGGACAAGGAACATGTAACATCTAATTCATGGAAACTTTGTTGGGGAATAATGAGAATATTCATGGAAATTTTATTTGGAAATAATGAGAATATTATATTAGTAGAGGTTTCCTTTTTTCACAATAAGGAAAATTTATTGAAACAAGTTTCCCAATTTTGTTTCATTAATGAGATTATGGGTATGTGAGACTTACGAGGGGGGGGGGGCATTTTATTTTGGAATGGGAAAATTAGGAAGGTGATGATGACATCGAAGAAGGTTCGTGCATTTTAGTCAATGGACGCATATCTAGATAAGATTTGGTGTATTTTGACTAACAAGACTTATATGATGCTGACATGACGAATTTTTGGAAGAGTGACGAGGGGGTCAAACTATGACGCATATAGAAAAATTGACTATAGATGGGAAAAGGAATTCAAGTTGAACTCTACTATTGAGAAATAATGGGATTATGACATATCTAAGCATCTTCACCTCTGCCATTAATTTCGAAGCTTTGGAATCATGTTGATGTTGGACATCAACATATAAGACCATACAAGTGAAATATGTTTTATGATAGTGTCCTAGCCTACCTAAAACCCATGGATGGATTACCCTACATCCATTAACTAAACACATTTTAGATGAATAAATTCTGTGAATAAACTTCAATATTAGTCAAGGTTGTCAAACCATCAACCCTACAAGTAGAAAAGGCACTAGTTATAGTAGAGAAGGAAGCAAAGTGTCAATTACAACATTAATATCCAACCAAGCACAATAAAGGTCAAATTGAGGTTGCCTAAGCAACTAAGCTAATGATATTTATTATTATTTTCTAAGTATCCAAAAATGTTGTGGTAATTGTAGGTATGGCATGTCCATAGCATAAGCTAATGAAATTTGTTATTATTTTCTAAGTATACAAAGATGTTGTGGTAATTGTAGGTATGGCATGTCCATAGCATTTGGGTGGTTTAGAGGCTTATCCAACAACCCATAACATACAATATTAAGTACTAAGGATTTGTGGATCTTAGTCATTAAATTGCAAATGTGGTGAGTCATTAGAGCATCAAGACACAAAGTCCAATGACTCACAACATTTGCACTTTAATGGATAAGATCTCTAATGTAGAATGGGTAATGGGAGATATAGCTTTATGGTGCCACCATCATAAAAAGGCACAAAAGAAGCATAAGAGGGAGAGAGAACAACATAATTATTGCTGAATTATTGAATAAAGGTGATTTGATGGAGGGGCATAGTCATAAGAATAACATGGAGAAGGTGACTATTAATGGAAAAATTTAGTTGGTAGAGACATCGACTCAATGGATGCCCTTCAATGCATACAAATGATCACAAATGGTATAAGAATCCACCATCAGAAAAATCCTTGATGAATCCATTTCATAAATAGATGGAAGGTGATCCTTGGATGGACCCTATTATAGAAACATGGGATCATCACAAGTAATGAGCGCTTGGAAGAATTCATCATGAAGTATAAGTGTCGAAAACAAGGCATCAATGGAAGGTGTTCAATGTAAACTTGTAGGTTGAAAGCAAACAATATAGATATCGACAAGAGATACTGGGAATGTTACATTAGAATATTATTAGGGTTAAGAGGCACAAAAAGGGCCTTATAAACTTGATACAAGTTAGCTTGTTGAAAAACCTCATACTAGATCAAAACTTATACCACAAGGCAAGACAATTGAGATTCAAAAACAACTAGAAATACGCCATCACAACACAAGGAAATAAGCACAAACCCTTGTGACCAGCTAGTAAGTGACACTTTGATATATGGAAATTGATAGCAGTCACAAAAATACATCAAGGAGCAAGTGGGAAAAGGAATCTATAACTCTTGCATTTCTTATCCATCTATTACATAGTAGTGCATTTAAAGTGAGAACACTTTAAAATGGGGGCAAAACACAAGCATTTGCACACATTACTATTGACAAAGAAATATTATAAATAACAAATAACCTATGGTTCTCAGTCTACTGGCAAGTGTTTAGTGGTAAAATGCATATTTAATATACGATCCACCTTAATTTGGTATAGAGGATTAACCATACCTAGTTGCATTAACCAAAATATTTGATATATAAACTAATATCATTGATGAAAATCGGTATCAAGATATCATAAAGAAAAAAGAAGCTAGGGTTGGCAAACAAATCAATAGTGTGCAACATTTACCAAACAAGATGCATCCCAAAGGGGACTGGGATTCTAGAATTGTTTAATGAAGTAATAAGACTATCTTATTCCAAGAATGCCTGAGAAGAAGGTAGGGATTTATATGCCCATCATTGTTGAAGCTATACAATAGGTCTTCAACAAAATAACTAGAGACACTAAAATACGTGGAGAAGTCAAATAAGCCTCTAATAAAGGACAACCCAACATTTATATTTCTCTTCCTTGATAAGCAGGCAATCGTGAATGATGTCAAGGATGATTATGGCATTAAGCATCATACATTGAAAATATGTAGATCACTAGTAAAAATGCCCGATAGAGAATATTTGGAAAATGGGAAGCCACATCATGGCCAGAAGATGGGTCTACCTATTCTCTAGGTTCCTTATCTTCAATATATGTGTAAGTTGGATAATAATTATAGAAAAACTACATTCCTAGCTATTCCAAGTAAAGGAACATTCCTATGGACATTTTTTCATGTACAAATACTTTTTTTGAATTAAGGCTTTTTAGACCCTAATAGACATAGATAATAACATGCAAAATGAGTTTTATGGGTCTTGTACCTTGACAAGAGAATTTTGATACAACTATCTCCTAGTCAAAGATGAGGTCATGGATTGGTTTCCAAGATGTGTAGACAAAATTATGAGTGGTTGAACAATTTTAAACTCATGGCTAACTCATAACGGAGGTAATTGAGGATTGGTTCATAATGGTGGATCAATCATAAATCCAAGTATGGGTTTTTTGTCACTACTTGATGGCACTTCCAAATGTTCTACATAGGGAAAAATCTATCAAGGGATTCTTCTAATAAATTTATATCACCAACCAACATTTCACACACACACATGCACACATGTATGTATGTATGTGTATGACACACACACACACACACATGTATGTATGTATGTGTATGACACACACACACGCACACATGTATGTATGTATGTGTATGACACACACACACACACATACTTGATATACATGATATGTATATGTTTATCATCTACTATACATATACATATGCATGTACATGTATATGCATACACACACATATATAAGCCCGATGGGTTAGCTCAAGTGGTTGAGAGTTATGAGTTGTAAGCAAAAGGTCTCAGGATCAAATCCCTAGGTGTCTATGCTATGCATAGATATATAAGGGCTTCTCTTGATGTCCCCATCAAGTTAGGATCCATAGTTAGAGTCGATAGGGTGAGGCCCCTTTGTGTGGGCCCCTTGGGAATTCTTCCCATGGACCTAACAACCCCTCCTTCAGGGTTGTGAACCACATTGAAAAAGAAAACACACACACACACACACACACGTGTGTGTGTGTGTACAATATTAGATACCACAAAGATGTGCAAGAGAGTAATATCCTAGGAAACTATTGAAGAGAAATTCGATGAAGCCTATCTGTCAAAACTTGACTATACCATATCAAAATTGAAGCAATATGACCCATTAAACAAGCTAACCAAGATCTATTTTCCAAAATGGTTTCAATGGTATCAAAGCCTTTTATGCAAAACACGTCCAAAGGAAGCATTAAGATAGTGATGATCAAATAATCATCATCATGAATAGCTCAAGGTTGAGAGTTGTGAGTTGTAAGCAAAAGGTCTCAGGGTCAAATTCCTAGATGGCTATGTTATGCATAGATATATAAGGGCTTCGCTTGATGTCCCCGTTGAGTTAGGATCCGTAGTTAGAGCCGTTAGGGTGAGGCCCCTTTGGGAATTCTTCCCATGGACCTAACAACCCCTCTCGAGGGTTGTGAACCACATTGAAAAAGAAAACACACACACATGTGTGTGTGTGTGTGTGTGCGTGTACAATATTAGATACCACAAAGATGTGCAAGAGAGTAATATCCTAGGAAACTATTGAAGAGAAATTCGATGAAGCTTATCTGTCAAAACTTGGCTTCACCATATCAAAATTGAAGCAATATGACCCATTAAACAAGCTAACCAAGATATATTTTCCAAAATGGTTTCAATGGTATCAAATCCTTTTATGCAAACAAATGTCCAAAGGAAGCATTAAGATAGCGACGATCAAATAATCATCATCATGAATGGATCAAATACATGGTTGACTAGTAGAGTCATAGATGTTAAGGTAAACAAAAACAAGGAATATCTCAACTAGCTCTAATGGTGGGAATGACCATGAACCCAATATATTGTGATTGGGTTGTCCAGGATGAAGCTTTGGGATGAACTCTAAAATTGTTGTTGATGTATAGAGTTTTAAGCATGTGAAGAAGGTACATGTAAAGGGCAAGAAGAAAGTTTCAACGAGGGATATAACCTAACACATCAAGTCAACCTTATTACATAAGGAAAAGCCTTGACAAGTATAAAAATAAGTAATCGATATCAAGGGTAGAGTTGCAGTGGAGGGGAAGGAAAATAAGTAGGTTAAGAAATTTAATACTATCCACAAAGGCAATACATCACCAAAACCAAACAAGAATCCAACTATATAGGAGCAACCAAAATCGAAACTAAAACAACAAATTTAAAAAGGATATGCCAATGCAAGCCGAATAAATAGTTAGATAAACCATTAAGAGTGGAAACCATGAACAAGGTTGACACTACAACCATGTCTAACTAAATCCTAGAGGATAATATAGAATCCAAAAAGGAAAAAGTATATCAACAGTCATTAAACAATGGCAATAAAAGTGTGGACACTAATTAGAAATGCACAACATGACACACCTTTTACTTGGTATGGTGGATCCATAGTTTGTGCACATTTGCATTTTAATATCTAGGTGTAGATGATAGGTAGAAAATGGATTATTCACGCAAATGAGGGATCTCATCGAGACTTGGTATGTAGGAGGATTTTGATCTCATATAATTTTCTATAGAAGATATGGTTAATGAAGAAGGTATGTTTCCTTTTAGAAGTATGGAAGGAAAAAATGTAAGTTCAAACCTAGTTGGAAGAATCCACAAAGTTTATATCATGCAAGGGGCTTAAGTTCCATATGTTTCTATTATCCAATCTTAGGCATATGATGGAACCTCCCCTTTAGTGGTTAGTTCTGGATATTTGTACCTATGATATTATTGCAGGAGATAGAAATGTTTGTTCCCTTTTCCCATCCCATAGAGAAATGGAATCTTAGCCAAGTTTGAAAACTATTAATAGACGAGGTTGTCTATAGTAGCACACATGTGATTTTGAGTTTCCTCATAATGTGAAAGGGAAGCCAACACTATAATGGAAGCCATAAACTATGATTAGTATAAATGATGTCGAAGGCAGAGTTAACTATGACCTCTTGACCTAGGAAATTATTGGGTTGAATACAATGAACAAAGGTGGATATCGCCTTGCAAGAGGTGCTAGTTTTCCATCATGAATTTTTAGTGACATAGAAGGAGGTGGCAAGGAAAAAGTTGATGATTTTATCTTTGATGAGACTGAAAGTAATTTCCTCTCGAGAAAAGATACCACTCTATATACCTTGGTGAGCTTGTAGACTTTATATACAATGTAGTTTAGGCACTTTGACATTTGAAACACATATGGCAATAGTCATCCACTCATCTCCAAGGTGGTCATCCTCAATCCTATTAAGGGCCAATATAAAGTAGGGAATCTAGTGTTTCTCTTATGAAGGGAGCAAAAAGGGAGAGATTATGTAAGAAAAGAAAGAAATTAAGGTTATCAATCACATAAAGGAAGGGAAGAGACAATTATTTCTATTTGGATATAGTTTAAGAGAGAACCATTCTATACGTAGAGATTTCCTAGATATGTAATTTTAATGGATTAAACTAACTGAGAAATATGAGGTAGCAGATGCAAAATGAATGGAAGGATTTACGAGGATACTAGCCTCAGTTCTAGTACATGGAAAGTATACTTTCGCAAAGGTTTTCGTGAAGGATATTCTATAGTTATGTTTTTAGTGGATGTTTCTAGCAAAGGTGGGAAGGAAGAGCTTTTAACAAAGGTTTTATTTATGGTGCACCTAAAATGTTAGATGCACTAATGTGTATTTACAATACACCCATTGATGGGTGTATATATATGTATACAAAAAACTTATAACAATTCAAAAGGTTCCCCACTTGCTGTGTGGATGTAGTAAAACATGTCATTGAAGAAAAAAAATTACTCTGTGGTTCACCCTAAACCTATAACCACCACAACGAGCTTATCTAAATATGCATTGTTGTGACTAGATCCAAGGCATACTATGGCAAGGTATATATATATACACACTAAACCACACTTGAATTTTATAAAGAATACTATATAACCAAAAAAAATGTGTTCATGCTAAACATATAATTGCATCGGTGCATATGTATTCAAAGCACCATTGAAAGGTCAAATAAAATTTACCAAACAATAATTGAATTTTGTAAAAGGGTATATATATTGGTAGGAATAAATCACTGAAAAAAATACTAAAATGTGCTTGATTTTTGTAAAACATGTTTAAAAAAAAATGTTATAAGGTGCAACCTATACCTATAATCACACAAGTGTCTCATGATGCAAGGTGCACCATTGTAGGGTGAAATAAAACAAATATATTGCCAAACTAATTTCTCATTTTTTCCATCCATAGTGCTTCCAACACCTTCAAGCATTGGTGTTCTTTTTCCCTCTACGAGCAACTCGCTATCCACGACTTCTGAGTTGCTAGATTTCACCAGCAACCTTCATTCACAACATAATTCATTTCATTTCTTTGTTACAAGTTAATTTAACTTTTCAATTCAAAAGGTAAATTCCTTTGTTTTCATTTTTTTCAAAACAAATGTTATTGGTGTAGCTTATGCCTTTTTCACACACCAATCTATGGTGCATGTACAAGTTGCACTGCAAGTAGTGTTCATGAACATATTAAGCACATCGAATTTTTGAAAATGGTTAGTGTGTGTATTTATTGTGTTAGTTTAGCAGTAAGGGATTTTATAGAGCACCACACGTAAGGAGACCTTTCCAGGTATGCAAAACATTTAATGCAAGTCACATGTGCTTTGTGATGTTGATGCAATTGTTTGAAATTGATGCACTCGTGCATTTTGTAAATGTTACCAAAGTGCATGAAATGTTACAGTGTTGTGCATTTGTATGCATGTAATGATGCATTAGAGATGACTCAACACCCCATAAATGGTGCTACTATATCATGTAGGAAGACCTACATAGCATATTATATGTGCCTTCCATTCATTGTGCACTAATGTGGCCTCTTATTACATTTGTTTGGTGTTGCTAATTCTCCCATGCACATTGGCATCAATGGCCATATGCACCAATTACAAGACACATTAGTACGTGCGTAAAATAATGTGCACCATGTTTTGTTATTCTGATGTTTATTGAGTTTATTGTCCACATCAATGCATTTAGGGACGAATTAGTGTACCAGTAAATGACACTACTATATATCATTAGTGCATTGCATGGGAGGGGATGTGTCTCACTCTCACAGTGGATTTATGTTGTTTAGAAGGCACACAATGATGATGTTGTTGTGTATTAAAGTACAATTAGTGGTGCACAATATGATAACATTTGATAACATGTATGCACCACATACAACACTATAAAATACAAGCACATCATATATTAAAATAATGTGCACCATGTTTTGTTATTCTAATGTTTATTGCCCACATTAATGCATTTAGGGATGAATTAGTGAATCAATAAATGATACCACCATACGTCATTAGTGCACTTCATAGGAGGGGATGTGTCTCACTCCCATAATGTGTTTATGTTGTTTATAAAACACACACAAATGATATTATCATGTATTAAATTACAACACTAGTGGTGCACCATATGATGTCATTGATAACAATGTGTTGTAAAACATGTATGCACCACATACAACACTATAAAACAAAAGTGCACCATATATGTTGTGCTTAATCAAAACATGTGCATCACGCGGTTATACCAATTTTTAATGCACCAAATCTAAAATTAAATATTGAATGAATATTATGAATGGTAATTTGATATAGAATGTATCCTTTATGTCTATATTTTCCTAAGGAGTTTTGTATGTGGATTGATGACAACCATATTACTAGCAAGTTAATACATATAACTTTGTGCAGGTTTGGGAAGCCTAGGAGAGGGTGAGGGATCTATTTTTTTGTTTGATTAGTCTTGAGGCTCACTTCTTTTTGAAGGATGTTGGCATCCTCGAGTTTTCTTAGGAAGCTAAATCCCTCAAGGGGAACATTGAATTAATGTGCTAGTTGATCTATCACTGGAATCACGATAAACAAACATTTGTGGTTACTCATGATCTATAATACCAAAGCATAAAAGAGGACATTCATTTCATCATCAACCTATTTAAGAGGAGGGGGGCGCTTTCTTCATTTTTCCAATGTGTCATCTAGTGTTGTAGGAGAGATTTAGGTAGCATATGTTTAGAGATATGCCAATTCAAAGATTATTGACCCCTATGAGTTTTAGGTTACTAGGGAATATTTGCACTTGCATTCTTTTGTAGTTAAGGAGGTTAGGTGATCGTGCCTTATCATCGCTACATTAGCATACCATAGTAATGATGGGTGATGCATTATTTAACATATGATCCATTATGTAGATATTTTTAGTAACTTAGATTGATAAGGTGGTTTGTTGTTCTAATGTGATAGTTGTGTATTGCACTGGATAGATGTCATATCATATGGGATGGGAGACAACTCTTCCCCATTTTTTTCTCCAATGAATTGATTGTCATTTGACTACCACACTACTAGACATATATTTGATGTGTGTATGCACATATGGAGTTAGATATTTCCCAAGAGGTGTCATTTGTAGTTCCCACGTAAGGTTGTGGGCCAAGATGTTGTTGATATGTAAGTTAGATGTCATTGGTGCTGAGTCATACCTGTTCTTGCATTGTGCAACTTGCAGAAGCCTTTTGAATTGGAGACAAATGCAATTGGACATGCTATTGGAGCAGTTTTGATGCAAGGAGGGAGGCCACTATGCTATCATTATGAAATGTTATATGATGAAGTCCCAAACTACCCTATATATGTCAATGAACTCTATGCCTTGGTTCAAGCTTTCAAGAAATGGAGGCAATATTTGACGGGGAAGGATACCATCATTTGCAATGATCACCAACCACTATAGTATTTGCAGGCCCATAGTAAGCTATGGCAATTTTAACACCACAAGTGGATCATATTTTTACATCAATTCCATCTAATAATCAAATACAAGAAGGGATGTAGTACAAACAAGTTGGTAGACATACTCTCAAGGCCACTTACAATTAATATGACAACTTTGGGCACTCTTATGCATATGGAGCCTTTCACCCATGATGCCTACAAAGGGGAATACATAGAAGATGAGGACTTAAAGAAGGTATTTCAACAGTTATAAGGTCAATTCCATGTAGAAGAAGGTGACAACAAGGCTAATTATCATAAATAAGATGGGTTACTATACAAGGTGGACAATCTTTGTGTTCTTGAATGTGAGAGATTGTAACTTATCAGAGAGGCTCACACCTCCAAAGTTGTGGGGCATTTGGTGTTGGGAAGTTAGTTGAGAATACAAAGGCATGTTTATTGGCCTAAAACGTAAGAAGATGTAGCTTAGTTTGTTAGAATATGCACACTTTGTTGTATAAGGAAGTTGGGTAATAGGAAGCAAGGTCTATACCATCCCTTACTTGTACCTACTAGACCACTAAAGAGCACATCCATAGACTTTGTGGGTGGTTTGTCAAGAACTAAGAATGGACATGACTATCTATTTGTGGTAGCTTACCTGTTTAATCAGATATGCACTCTCATGGCTTGTACAAAGACCATCAAAGGAAAATTGCTCTTTGAAAATTTTTGGGTGCACTTTCAGATATTAAGAAGCATCATCTCAGATAGAGATGCCATATTTATCAATGCCTTTTAGTCCGTACTTTGGAAGAAGATTAACACTAAGTTGAAGAGGTCTATAACTTTCCATCCACATATAGTTGAGAAAACAAAGGTGGTGAGCATGACATTAGTTCAATTTTTGAGGGGATGATCAGAAGCATCCAAAGACCTAGGATGAGAAATTGATATACATCCAACACTCTTATAACAAAGTAGTCCACACTTCCATTGGTAAGTCCCCTTTTGAAACTTGTTTTGGATATTCACCACCTTCACCTCTAGATATTTTACATGGATGGAAAGGGGGAGTGAGGGAAGACACCATAGATGAAGCATTAAGAGTTGAAAAATTCATCGATAAGATAAGGTGAATTCATTTGCAAGTACATGAGAGATTTGTGGTTTGAAACTTTTGAAGGCCCATTTGAGGGATTAAACAAAGTTTTTTGGGGTCAAAAGTTTATGAACATAGTTCTTACAATTGATGTTATTCTACACTTCGACAGATTTCTAATGGCACAAAGATACCTCAGTCAAAGTTCATATGAGAAAGTTATGCCTCTTGCAAGTGACATATCCTACTGACCCTCATCGTACTGAGTGGATTCCACATCAACTCTCATTACCCACACATGTGGAGCTAGTCACGTATATACTTTTAAGAACATTCTACAGGGTAAAAAAACCTAACCCTAATTAGGATTTGAGGCATGCAAAGCCATTTAGGACAATGTTAAATACTGGGCCACTAGAAGAAAAAGGTTTCCATTTTTATGGTATTATTATATTGTTCCATAATTGAGCAAGAGCCAAGGAGTGGATATTAGAGCATAACAGAGGAAGTAGGAAATCCTATAGGAGACATACAAGCCACCATCTCATAGGTAACTCCATAGAGAATATCACTTCCTTTGTATTTGCATTGCATATTAGAGAAGAAAAGAGCAATGCATGGTCCTCACTTCTAACTGGATTTTTCCCCATAGTGGGTTTTCCTAGGGTATATATTGTGTTATTTGTGTGGATGTGTTATGTTTCTCTAGTTATTTTCCTTTTAGTTTCATATTGTTTTAGCATTATATGAGATTAAGTTAACAACAATGAAACTTAAATATTTAGTAACACTACATAACCAAGAGTTTGTAGAAAATTGTAAGATATGTCGTGACAAACTATTTCATTGAAATATCCATGACAATTTACATATCACAAGACCTGCCATTGAACCATTTCTTATGTATTAAAACTTCAATTAAATTTTGTTTATTGATTTTAAATTCATTTCCCCAAACCGACGAATATGTGTTGTAGAGACTCTTTCCAAGAACCTCATATATAGAGAGCATCTAAACTCTTGTTACACATCTAATCTCTCTATATTTATTCAAAAGCATGAATCTAATTGTTTCATATTTGCATGCTACTCTATATATTTGAGCTGGAAATGATAAGTTCATATTGCAATCACAATTTTTTGCAATTTAGTATAAGATTACAAGTCTTTATGTTTTCTTCATGACCTATAAATCTCTAGTTGCAGGACATAAAATGACAAATCTCAATACTTGTGTTAGAGAGACGCAGGATAATAACACATCATAGAAAGACACAACACAACAAAACCATATGTATATGTGCCTAGTGCCATGTGCCGACTCAATTATTGATCTTGTAGGCTGACTTGCAATTTGATCTTTTTCCTTGAATTGTCGAGCCACTTTCAACTAGCTTTCTTAAAAGCTAGCCAATTATATACTAGGCCTCAATGCTTGGGTTTGTCTTGCAAGTGGATAGAGCAATGTGAGGTTAGGGTGACAAATGGAGGACGATGCCAGATGGAAAGTCGATGAGGTGGAGGGTGAAGTTTTTCTAGTGTCAACAACGGTGCCAAATGCAAACACTAGAAAATGTACAATGAATATTGAAACTTTTCTTGAATCTCTTGAGTTAAATCTTTGGATAGTCTTTGATTTAAACCTCCATTTTCATATGATCAATATGACAAAATGAGAAAATGCATAGGTGTGTCTAAGAGAAAGATGAAGAACACAGATTGAGATCAATTACTATGCAACATACAAGTTATTCAATTACTATGCATCATATATATATGTTATTCAATATATTCATCATATCAGTTAGTTATTATTCACGGAGTTGGCTAAACTCATCATTTGCACCGATTTTCTGGCGAAAATTTTGACCAAAATCCGACAAGAATTGTTGAAATTGCAGTTTCAAATTGTTGAAATTGCATTATCAGGGTGCAATAGAGGTTATCAACGGTGGTGAATCCATTTTTGCAATCAAAATTGCCATTTCAACAACCAAAATTGTTATTTCAGCAAAAGTTTCCTTGTCGGATTTCGACAAATTTCATTGACAAAGGTCCAAATGGTCTAGAGTTTAGCTCACTCCATTATTCACCTTTTTAATCACTAATCATTGTTACTTTGCTTTTAATAAGCTTCATAATTATGTAATTTTCTCAATATTTTGTTTTGTTTTTTATTGAAATATATATTATATATGATATTAAGTAAAATTCAAAGGATCACACTCATCTAAAACATATATATACATAATCATGATTATCTAAAGTTTTGATGTATCTATTCACAATTGGAACCAAATTGATAAATCCATCTTAACTCAAAATCTATAATACCAAATCAAAAATACCAACATTAACTCTAATAGGTATACCAGTTTTTTTACCAAACATATTTCAACAAAAACATAATGGGTGGGTTTTTTCAGGGAAAAATAAGAGTTTCTTTACCCGAACATATTTCAACAAAAACATAAAAACCAAAAAATAAAAACATAAAAAAAAGCCCGTCTTGAAATATGCTCGTCTGAAAGAAACTCTCTACGCTGAAGAGTTTAAGTTTGAGGGCAAGTAGAGATATGTCAACCCTACCTGCGGTTTCCATTCCATCCATGGAGATGGGGCAGCTTCTCTCGTCTGCAGACTGGAATTTTACTTGGTAATCCCATTTCCTAACTCAATGATTTTCGCCATTCTTTCTTTTTAACTGTTTCCATTAATCACATGATAATTAGTAGTCTCCTATGCCACTGCCCAAACACTTATGCTACTGCCGTGAAATGGTTTCCTTCCTGAGATTTCTAATACTGAGCTGGATTTTTGAGTAAAAGTGTTTACAGAGTTCTTTGCAGCAGATCTGTGAGTAAGTCATGGACACTGAAACCATGTTTTTCTGTCTAGTTTACTATTTTGCACTTTGTTATGACCAAACAGTTTTCTTCTTCGAAAGTGCTCAAGGAAACATACCCCTATGCCCAGCGCTGTACTGGGAGTGCGAGCTTCATTGGAATTAGATGGCATAGCTATTCCACTCAAATTGCCCAGAAGTTGCACCAAGCCCAAAAGGGGAGACCCATGCTATTCGAGCAAACCATGGAAAGAATGGAACCCTGGTCGATGATTTGATTCTCTGTCAGCTTCACCTAAAAACCAAAGCCTGATTCCAATCAAACAGTATTTTTAAGAACAGACCAATCTATTACTGATATTTTTCATTTGCCTTGATCCATCGATTTATTATTTCTAGTCTAAATTCTGACGACAGTCCTTTTTAGTTTCAGCTGCAACGGTTCTTTGTATTTTCGAGGCACCCATGATGTTAACGGAGAAAATGCATTGTGGACCTGGCTCTATAGTGCTTATGTAAATGAATGCCCGCTAAACTTTATAATGCCGCAGGGGTATATTAACTTCCGGAGCGTATAGATTCAAATCTCTCATCTCGCGCGTATCAAAACCCCGTTAAAAGTAGTTGTGGTTTGTTTTATCTGTTCAAGCCATTGAGCACGCCTCGCACTTTTGAGGTGTTTACTTGCTTGCCTGTTTCCTGGTGAGGTAACCGTTTACTCAATAAGGTGAAAACACATCACATCCAATTCTATGCGTCCGAATTCCTGATTGTATGAAGTATTGTTTTTATGATAATAAGAATTGTTCAATTGCCCTGCTCAATGCGGGCATGATTTTCTCCGCAGCAGAAGTCATGTCTGTTGTTTTCTAAAGTCTTGCGAGCGCGTGGGCCAGCTGGATGGACTTATCGTTTTTAATTGTTGTTAATGTTTATGTTTAGCTATTAAGTGGGGATGGCAATTTTGTTCTCTCAGCTAGAGCAATTTTAATTTTTGGATTCCAAGATACTCAGCTTATGGAGATTGTATTTGCAGCTCACCTTATTTTTATATAATATGCCCTGTATAACTGTATATACAGTGATACCTATTTTAATCATCCTAATAGTGAAAGGAAACATTTTAAGGAAAAAAAAGAATTCCATTCAATTCACTTTTGTGGTCTGACGTTAGTTAGGGCCGGACATGCTTTTTTATTACATAAATTATTATGTCAGGCAATGAAACTTACTGCTAATATATTTGGTCTTTTAATTCTTTTCAAATTTGAAAAGCATAAATATGAGTCTTTGATTTGCTTTCTGGTTTTTATTGAAAAGGATCATCATACTTAAGCTGCTTTGATTTGTATTTATCCCATTTTACTATATCGGGATTCAGTCCTTTTATAAGTCTGCCCCTGCTTTATTCTCATAGAGGAGAAGGCTTAACACCAATAAGAAGATTGTATTTACGTTTTTGGTTGCTTTTGATAAAACTTCCTTGTATATCTCTAATCTATCTTTGGAATGAACCTTTGGTAAAACCAATATAAGTCCTCAAGGAAATATGACATGTTGATTGGCAGCTTGATTCGATGTTTTAAATTAATGGCCATTTACAAGGGGCTTTAGGTATAGGAAATATGCGACAGTCGTATCTATGGCAAAGTATCGACGTACTTGAATTTGATGAATATGTTAACTTTTTGACTTGTAGCGATTTGCAAGTGGAATATGCGTCAGAAGAGAATGCGTCCATGGTTTATACAGCACTTTCTGTTGACAAAGAGGTAAGTCATGATTGTAGGGACCGACCGTACTCATTAAATGATTGTGTTTGTGCTTTTGCATAGTTAGGTTATTGGATATAATTGTAGTTACTTTGAAATGTCTTACATCTAAAGAAAAATATCTCCCACAAGTTAAAATAAGGGATTTTTATTCATGAGAATTCCAGACTTCTCCCTTTTCCTAGATTTGTTTTGGAACTTTTGCAGAATCGGTTAACTGAAATCGATGCACAAGGTGAAATTGTTAGACTTATGACATTATGTTAGGTCGACATATTTACGGCTTCATAGGCTTTTTCAATATTATAACTTACTATACTTTCAACTTTCTGTAAAAAATGTCTATTAGGTTTATACGCTGAGTTTACAACCTTGCTTGCATAAATTTTCCAAATAGAGCTTCAGTAATTTGTCAGGAGTGTAACTTACATGGAATGAATTTCAGATCAATTTGTTAGTTAGACATCTCTTATTGCGGAACAATTCTTGTGTTTTTGTTGCATGTCATTAATCTCTGGATATGATTGGATTCTGCCATATGTTTGAAGTTTGAACAATTAGGTAAATAAAATTTAAAGTTTCTGAAGTTCATCACTTTTTCTGTTTTCCTTTGTAATTGCTTTTTAAGCAACGCGGGTTAGTTTTTTTCTTGACAATGACTTTTTTGTGACATTTAAATGTCATAGTTTATTTTCCTTATTCCATTTGATGTAAACTATTGTTTCATCATTACCTTTTAATTTGGCACAAGTAGAAAAGATTATTGACCAAGAGGTATATTATCTTCTGATTTAGCTTTGTTGATAGATGCAAGTATGCAAAAGGTACTACTTTTAAAATCAGAAGTGTTACCTTTTATATTGTATGAGGGTAATTTAGTTGATGACTATGTTGAATTCATTCAGATTTTGGATCTCGACACAACATAATTAGTTGTACATGACATAGGGTCCCTTTGGCAATTTTCATGTTATATTATTGTAAGGTATTGTTTGATGGGATCTATGTATTATGTGGAACACCCCCCTCGTTCAAAAATAGTGGGCGCACTCCATTTAGACCAATTAAACCCCTCAAACTATGCTAGGCACACCTTCTAGAGACATAATCCCTTGTTTGTTGGATTTTGGAGACATAATCCCCTATTTTTTGGATTTTGTTGGGGGGAATCCTCATTCTAAGTGGGGCGCACCTCTTGGGGACATAATCCCCTGATTCAAGGGGGGATTTGCTTCCCCATGTGGCTTACTTTCTCTTTGAGGTGGCTCACTTTCCTATGTATGTGTTTCAACACTTGGCTTCTATCTTTTAGAGGCGGCCCGCTCTCATGCATGCCTCCCAACACTTGGCATGCACCCTCTTACTTAATTTGGGCTATCTAAGGAGGAGGCCTCTTCATTAGAGAAAGATATCTTAAGTTACTCTTTATTTCATTCTTTCTTTCATATTTATTTATCTGGGATTTATGTGTTGTACCTTTACCTTCATTCGAATTGTGCAACCATAAACCCTTATTTATAAGATGCATCTCAAGAGCAAGAAAGGAAGTGGATACTTATTTGATTCCTTCCCTTGTAAACCAGAGTTCATTTTCAATTCCATCAAGTAGGGTTTGGGTTAGTGGTTGCAACTCTTCCCTCTTGGTACCTATTAAGCAAGGTCCTCTTTGTTGGTGTTCCTTTCACTTCATTTTCCCTTTGTGGATTGACATCAATCTCTTGATTGGTTTTTCTCTATCCTCCCATCACTTTTTTCTTTACTTGTTATGCTACCCCCGTTTTGCTGGGGCAACTTCTTCATCTCACCTTGCCCCTCATTGTCTTTGCCTTAGGAATCATATCTTAGGGGAAAGCCCCCCTTGAGTTGGAGAAGAGCCAACCAAAAGTGCGAAAGGGGATTGGTGTGGTGACATTGGCCTTTTCCTCTTGGTTCCCCTTGGATAGCTTACTTCTTCAAGACTTTAATCACACGTGCTAGTTTGGGAGGTAATTGTGAGAGATTCTTATTGCAGATTTTTCTTTACATGGCTACTCCATGAAGGGACACAGCCCTTATTCTTTATAGATTTTGAAGGATTTGTTGTATGTAGAGGTGAGCGCATGCAACATCTTGAAGGCACTTCGAAGGCTCATCTTGGTGACTCCACACATTGTTTTTGGTTTGAGGAATGATTTGTAATATCATTTTTGAAGATCTTAAAGGGAAATGGACTTGAAAATTGAGGATGATGGTTCTTTGGTTGAGAAATGCTTTTCTCAACTTGACTTTTTAGGATCCTTGGTTTTCCAAATGACGGTTATGATCCGGATGTATTGTTTGATTCTACTCCATTTCATGGATATGGTGCTTCAACTATCTTTCACATGGCATATTTCATCGAAGTTGTGGCGGGTTTCAATATTTTTCATGAGGATGATTTGATGAGAGTGTTTGTTTGCACATTAGAAGATGATACATTAGATTGCTATGATGGTTTTGATTGCAAATAATTTTTTTCTATTGCAGATTTCTTCAAGAAGTTTCTTTGTCATTGGCATGATGAAGAAGCGGGCAAGATTAAGAAGGTTATTGAAGATGTTAGCGCCCTTCTTCCTAGTAGAGCACATTTTGATTCAAAAGAAGAAACCAATGAGGATGCCCTTTAAAAAACAAATTAAGAAGTCCATGAAGTCTATGAAAAAGATTAAGAAGCCTCTTTTGAAGATCTTGTAGAAGAGCCTCTTCATGTTCTCATTGAAGCACATGTTGAAAACCTAGTTGATGAAGACCTTGATGTACCTATTTGTTCTCCTCATGGCGATGAGGGTTTGGTGAGCTTTTCTCCTTCTCAGATCTTTGAAGCCAAGCCTTTTGAAGATGATAGATTTGAAGATCTCTTTGCATGTGATGAAATTGATGACATCCATGTATGTGATGTTAGTGATGTACATTTTCATTATTTTGATTATAGTGTGGGTGAGGGTTATTGGAAACTTGTTGGCGATCCCATCCATGAGTCATCTCATGATGAAAATGTTGATTTTGAAGACCATGGACAACCTATGGATGAAGAGATTTCCCATGATCATGTTCAGCCATATTTGTCTACTCATGATGATGCATTGAAACAACCTTGTACCTTTATTTCTGGGTCACTTTTGGAGCAGTCTTTGGAGATGGTTACTTTCAGCTGTTTTCTTCACCTTCTAGTGCAAATTTGTCTCCTGATTTGGGGTAGTTTGTTTCTGGTGTTATTGCAGAAACTTTCCAGCCAAGAAGCCATATAGTTTTGAATGGATGTGATGGTGAAAGATAAACCCTTGAGCCCGTTTCTGGGGCTGGAAATGAGACAATACAACAGAGTTTTATTACAGATTTTTTTCAGCCCTCTTCTCCTCAAATTTGGAAATTTCACCTAGTTTTGCACATGGAAATTTGTTTTTGCATTTTGGAAATGTTATTGTACAATATGATAACAAATTAGTAATTTCTTTAGTCAATTCCAGCAGTGTAACTTGGGGCAAAATTCCATTTCCATGTTTACAATTTTTTTCTCATGCATAGCTGAACGCATTGTGATGATGGAGGAGCCTAAGCCTTTCTCTTAAGGATATTATAGATGATTTTGTTGTTTGGCAGCCTCATGTTGATGATGTTTATACAAGCCTTATCCAATCTTAGATAGAATAGGCTTATGGGAAGATTTGCCATGCTTGGCAAATGTTTGATGATATTGTACATCCTCGTGGTCCCATAATAGAGATTGTAGCTTGTTTTCATATGATGATTGTTGTTGCCTTGTCTTGGTCCAAGATCAAGCACAAAGGAAAAGGCTTTGGCATTGATGGGATGCTAAGGTGATTACATTGTAAATATGCTTTTACCTAGCACGCTCTTGTTTATATGCTAGAGTAAGTGATTAGGATGAATAAAGCTCACATGCGAGGGTTGATTTTGTTGGCATTGTTGGCTTATGCCTTGTCTTTTGAAAGCTATTTGTGATCTCTAAGTATGTAATAAGCATGTGACATTTGGGATATGAATTAAGCCATCCCACCACATAGTTTCTCTTTCCCTTTTCTTTCCAAGTTGGTCGGTGCAACTAGGAGATTTTAAGGTTCTCATGCACTCTTCTTCAAAGATGAGCGCATGTGCCATAATTGTATCCAGTTGTTACCTTCCATATTGTATGAGGGTAATCCAATTGATGACTATGATGACTTCATTCAGATTTTGAATCCCAACACAACATAATCAGTTGCACATGGCTTAGGTGTTAAGTTTTCTTAATTGCTTAGATTATGTTCTGAAACAATTTACAATAATAGGATCACTTAAAGAACAACAAGCACAATAACACAAAGAACACAAAGATTTTCCTCGGGGAAACCACAAGGGAGAAAACCCCGCAAAACTTTCTCAGTATAGAACTCAACCAGAGCAGTGTAAAACCCAAGACAACTGCTTCTCTTTTCATCTTGGCACACTTCTTCTTCTCTCTCTTGCAAACTTGCTTGAGTGAGTGTGTACAAATGAAGGGGGGCGTCTCCCTATTTATATTTGTCTCTTAACTTGACCTAGAACCTAGCAGGGCTGACTTGTCTAGTAAGACACCAAAAATAATATTTATTATAATGACACTTGGGTACTATTGACCCGACTTACATCCAGAGGTTTACATTGATTCTTTCAATGACTCTTACATTACCAAACTTATCTCATGAAGGAGGAATACAATCAATACATTTGGAATATCTTCCGAAGTTACAATACTTTAATACTCCCTCTTAACTAGGAATGTATTCAACCAAGGTAGCAACTACTACCACAACTGTACATTTGACTGGTGAGTCTCTATATGCCATAGGAAGCTCTGGAACACCATCATACATCTTCATCATCAATCTCAGCATGAGAATATTGGATCATCTTCTGCAACCTTGGTATGTAAATATTGAATCATCTTCTATGAGTACTGGATCATCTTCTTCAATATTACTATGTGGACACTGAATCATCTTTTGTGTGTACTGGATCATCTTCTGCAATATTAGTATGTGGATACTGAATCATCTTCTGTCATATCAGTATGTGAATACTGAATCTTCTTCTGCCACATCAGTATGCAAATACAGTGACATCATCTGCAACATCAGTATATAAATACTGAAACATCATCTGAACATCGTTAGCATGTTAGTGCTAAAACATCATCAATAAATGCTAGCTCATCATCTGCATCATCAACATAGAGATGCTGGAACATCATCATCATCAACATTAAAATGTTGAAACATCATCATCATCATCAGTATAGAAATACTAAAACTGTCTCATCAACATCACGACAACATCAGTATGAAGATACTGAACCTGCTACATCAGTATAAGAACACTGAAACTATCTCATCAACAACACCAGTATGAAAATACTGAACCTGCTACATTGGTATAAGAATACTGAAACTATCTTATCAACAACATTAGTATGAAAATACTGAACCTGCTACATCAGTATAAGAATACTGAAACTACATCTTCCCCACTAACCATCTTGGAGCAGTGTTTTGGTGAGTTCTCTGGTAGATCCATCTGTGCATTTTGTCTAACTTACTAACCCTTTTGAGTCAACAAGCCTAGTCAGACAGATGGATCTTCCTGGGGACCAACAAGCCTTGTCTGGCTTACTAACCCTCTTGGGCTAAACAGGCCTATCCATACATACTAATCCCCTTAGGATCAACATGCCTCGTCTGACTTATTAACCCTTTTGGGCCATCAAGCCTAGCCAGACTTACCCTACTCTAGGCTGAGCTCCCACCATTGCATCCTTCCACCATCTTCTTCACTCCCTCTTTCGAGGGAGGTCCTTTCGGACTACGCCAAGCTTGTCTTGAAAGTATTCAAACTTTACATGAGATAGAGGCTTAGTCAACACATATGCCACTTGTTCCTCTGTAGGAACATACTTGAGCTTGATAGCTCCCTTCTGTGCGATATTCTAGATGTAATGATATCTAACTTCGATATGTTTTGACTTATCATGAAACACCAGGTTTTCTGTCATCTTAATACAACTCTGATTATCACAAAGTGTTATCACATATATAGTAGCCAGGCTACCATATTCTATTTTTCAGATACAGTACATTTTTCGGCCAGATCTCTTACATATGAGATGCTGAGATGAACAGTTTTGACAGATCATTATTTTGTTGGTGGACTATTATACTCTCCCATGTTAGGATTGAGTCTCAGGACACTCAGATTCGAGTATTGATGTAGCCATTTAGTCATTTGCAGAGCAGTTGATGATGCCCAAATTGGTTTTAGTGTTTTCTCATTGGACAGATGATGGTTCAGATGGATTATTTGCATGGTTATGACTCGACATTTATTATATTGTGTAATGGTTATCATTGCTCTTATACTCATATTTGTGACATATACTAGCATTTAGTGTCAAGATTTGGCGGTCATAAATATATGGACTTAGATGTATTTTGTATTAGGTATTGATGTCCCTACTTAGACTTCGAAGTTCCCGATCTATACTCATTGGTTTTACCCTCCTTAGGGAGAATATAGGTAGTCATTCCCACCATTGTTTTGTCTTGCTAGCGTTGGCTTCATCATTCACTGTCTCCACCCATCCATTACCTTCTAGTTTTGTATTAACTCGACTTACTACTTGACTTTTGGCATGGAGGACCTTTCCCCCCTAGAACCTTTGTTGGACAAACTTCCTTGTTCATACTGTGTCTTGGCTCTGAGTTGGTGACAGAACTTGCCTTTGGTAAGTTGGATTGTATGCCTAAATCATTTTGGTTGGTTGTCTCGATGTTTGGCACTGTGCAGAGCTCCCCCTGGTTACTTGAGATGTTGTTGGCTAAAATTGAAAGCTCATGTACTACTTGTATTGGAAATGTTTATATATGTGCCCATGGAAAATGAAAATTTTAAAAATGTGTTTCTTAACATATGTGAGCAAAGGGCAAGAGCAATGAAATGCTAAAATACCCCTTGAAGGGTATAAAAAAAGGTCCCAAAAGCAATGGTTAAATATATGCTATATCCAAATATTGCTGGCCTTATAAAGTTGAATATATCCTAGATGAAAGCTGCGATTAGCTGTGTTTTTAAGCACTTGTGAAGTCCCAAAGAGTCATATAGGCCAAAAATGCCATGGAAATAAAATTGATGGTTCTAATGAAATTGAACTTGATGTAGACATGATGCCTAAGTTGAATAAGCACTCTCTGAACAACTCAACCATTTGTGAGGCACTAGCATTCCTTGTGTTGTTGTTTGTCCGACATGTGGTTATAGTGAGTTTTTCTTTTCCATATCCAAAGTGTCATGATGTTAAGTAGGTAGTCATCCTTTGCCCTAGCCTTGTCAATTTCAGCGTCACCCTTCACTAGCAAATTGACTACAACTATGAAGTGAGTATAGTCCTGAAAGTCTGGTCCGAGTAATAATAAATAAAACCCTATATATGTATTTGGTTGATGTACCGCCGGTGAGATGACTGCTACTTGTTGTGATTGTTTCTTAAATGATTTGTAGAGCATGTCTTAGCCTTATAACACTTGCAGCAGATGGATGATAGTCCGAGTTATATTATTGGTATCTGGTCATTTACAGATGATTATATTGTCTATTGGATATGGTTGATGATCAGGTAGAGACGTGGAAAGGGTATGAGTATACACCCTAGATGGATTTGGACTCTCTGAGTCTAATGATATAGTTTATTTTCAGTTCCGGGCACTTGCAGAGATGGTTAGGCTCATTTTACTCTTTTGATGCAATTTTGCTTCACAGGATGATCTGTCTGAGCAGGGAGATGTTTTTATTGGATCTCCTAGCGAGCTGTATAGGGCATAGGGGGTGCAGCCACTTGATTGTACCATAGTACCCCCATCCCAGAGAGCCTGGTGGGCTCAGTTGGACAACGCAGGCACCCTAGGAGAGTGTTTTGGCAGGTTCACATTTCTCGAGGCAGATTAAAAAATGATTAAATGGCTATTGAAGAAATCAATTTGGGCTATTGAGGCAAGGGAATGACATGGGATGAGTCATGATGATGAGAGTGATGTCCTCCGCACCTGATTGGGCCCACACCTATTTTCGGGCATTTTTATATTCTTTTCTGGAGCTTTTGGGAGGCTCACCATTTTCCTCAAGGAGGCACAAAGTCAAAAAATTAAAATATTATATTATTTTATTGTGCCATGGGGCACCCAGAGGGAGTTAGTTAACACTCCATAGACTCACCATGTGCTTCATTTATTTCTTGTTGAGTGGGGTACTCTCTTTATGGGTGATCTAGTTCACTTTGGTACTTTATGGTTATATTGATCCATGTATTGTATGTTGAGCTCATCTCAACCATTGATTAGAACACTTATATCTTTTAATCTTAGCCACTCGTTTTGAAAGTGGTTAGGATTTTGGTTCTCTCATTTCTATTTAAAGGAGAGAGCTTCTCATTTGTAAGGGGTCTTTGGCTCTTGGATCTGATTAATAGAAAAACTTTCTTGTGGATATTTTAAATTTTTTGGATCTCTTTTGCATCTAGTGTTCTTAGATGGTGATTGGAAAGTCTTTTGCTTCTTAGCATTCGGGAAATTGTTGCAAGATCTATATATTTTTGGGAATCTTTGTCTTGTCTACAGGAGGCCGACTTCAACTTGAGCGTTTTTGTAGGGGGACCTCAACTCGCTTGGATTGTCTTCGTTTTTATCAGGGGTTTTCATTAGTGTTGTTGCGATCTATGATCTTCTCTTGCTATTTTTCTGTAGCATTTAGCTTTTTTCTCATGTGGCAACAAATTTGATATGGTTGACGTTCGTTGTGCATGAGAGAGGGCGCATTGGCTCCTTGGGGAATAACGTTGGACATAGAAATTGCTCAAACCTTCTCAAATTGATCGGGATAGCAGGGATCATCATCATCAAGGCATCTACAAGGTTTTCCAGGTAAGATCTACAGGTTGGTTCTCTTCTTTCATGATCTCAATCCATTGTACCTGCTTTTCTTCAATTTACTGAAAACTCCAAAATATTAAAAAAATCCAAAAATACTTAATCGGGGAACCGTTCGATCTTTGGACAAACCACTGCTGGGTTTTGTAGATCGGGCATCCCTTTCACCAATTCATCTTCAGCGTTGTCCAAAAGGTTGCTGGTTTGCCCTAGATCTGAAAAACTGACTATTAAAACCCTAATGCCCCCACTGAAAATTTGACCTTTTCCGAATCTGATTTTTTCCGGAAAATAATCACTTGGGTTCATAGATCAGGTCTCCCTCATTCCAGAACACCCCCAACACTGAGCTAGTTGCTGCCAGGTGGCCCTAGATCTGAAAAACTGACTTTCAACACCCTAACACTCCTAGTCATTTTCTGACTTTTCCGGATCTGATTTTTTCTGCATTTTTCCAACTTGGGTTTGTAGATTAGATCATCCACATCCCATTTCTCCTCCAACACTGAGCTGATGCATCCCAGATTGCCCTAGATCTAAGGATCTATCCCTCCAACACTGAGCTGATGCCTCCCAGATTGTCCTAGATCTGAGGATCTGTCCCTCCAAACCCTAGCGCTAGCCCTCCTGCTGGTTTCTCCTACAAACTGAATTTTTCGGGCCAAACACTTTTCTGGGTCCATAGATCAGGGCATATCCCAAGTGGGTTCACTAACGCTGTGCAGATACTGACTCCATTGCCCAAGGCCCAACAGGCACTGATCACTAATCCTAGTGCTAGCCCTCTTTTAACCTCTTTTCCCTGAAAGTTGACTTTTCCTTGATGACTCAGGAACTTTGACATTGTCACATCTTTCATTGAGTCTATCCCATCAGTACTAGATAGCCCCAATACTGTCCTTGCCCTCCCTGCATTGGTCACGTTTCCCAAGGCAGCGGATATCCTCATCAGTTGTTAGTACCTCAACCCTAGATCTAATATTTACCCCATAGGTCACGCGTGTTCCACTTTGGATCAACCCTCATTTGTCTAAAACCCTTATCCAAATCCCTGGCACACTTAGTGACACCTTCCATAGATCTAAGGTCTCCAATTACCTTAAACTTTACGTACCTCAAGTCTTATTGATCTGATCTCTCCTATCGGGAGCAGATCCGGGTCTCCCCCTTTGTTGTCTTGGGTTTAGATAACATAAAGTGAAGGCTGCCTTGATTGACGTGACAACCATCCATTTGGGAGTCTAGGCAGTCTTGGTTCCACCTCTTTAGTTGCTTGTCCTTCTACCCTCCATCCTGGATCCACTTCACATAGGCAACTACAAGGTTGGTGATAACACAAAGGATATCGGTCACATCTATCTCTGCATCAAATAATCCTGTCAACATCTTGTGAAGCCATAATGCTTCCCTACAGGCTGAACATGCTACAATGTATTCAGCTTATGCCGTGCTAAGTGCAATACTGGACTGCTTTCTACTGAACCATGAGATCATGCTTGATCCCAAACTAAAACAACATCTTGAGGTGCTCTTTCTATCTTCGACACTTCCTGCCGAATCTGAATCTGTAAATCCATGTAATTTGATCTCGCCATTTGATGCATATTTGAGACCATAGTCTAAAGTTCCCTTTAGATACCTCATCACATGTTTTGCACCTATTAGGTGAATATGTTTGGGATTCGCCATATATTGACTTAGAGTGTTTATGACAAAACATATATTTGGTCTTGTATTGGTTAAATACATTAGAGAACCAATAATCTGTCTGTATAAGGTGGCATCTACTGTTTCCGAAGTGTCATCATTCAATAGCTTCAAATTTGTTGTCATTGGAGTAGTCATAGCCTTGCAATCTATCATCCCAAATCTCTTTAGGATTTCTACTGCATATTCTCCTTGGTTTAGGAAAATCTTGTCTAGATACTGCCATACTTCAAGACCTAGAAAATAGTGCATCATTCCAAGGTCTTTCATCTCAAATTCTGCAGAGAGCTTCTTCTTACATTCATTGATGGGCTTATCTTTGCCTATTAAGAATAAATCATCTACATACAGAAGTAATATCATAAGTCCATCACCCTCAACTTTATAGTAGAGGTTGGAATCTGCTTTACTCTTGGTAAAGCTCAAACTCATCAGGAATCCATCAATTCTTCCATACCATGCTCTAGGTGCTTGTTTTAACCCATACAACACCTTCTTGAGTTTACATACATGAGTTTCCTGATTATCTGCCTCAAAACCTTGAGGTTGTTCGATATATACTTCTTCTTCTATCAAGCCATTTAGGAAGGATGTCTTTACATCCATCTGATGTAACTTCCACTTCATATTGGATGCGAAGGCAAGAATGATTCTAATTGGTTCTAATTGAGGTTTACCTAGCCACTGGTGCAAAGGTCTCTTCATAGTCGATTCCTTCCTTCTGGGAGAATCCGTGAGCTACAAATCTTGCTTTGTACTTCTCTATACTACCGTCTGCTAAATGCTTTGTCTTGTAGATCCATTTCGAGGATACCACTGACTTGTCGTTTGGTCTTGGTACTATTTCCCATACATCGTTCTTTATAATGCATTGGTATTCCTCGACCATAGCATCAACCCATTCCTTCTGCTTTGTTGCTTCTTCAAAACATGTTGGTTCTTTATCAACAAGATCACACATCAAAGCCACATAACTAGGGTATGGCTTTGGCTTCTTTCTTTCTTTGATGGTTCCTTTTGGAACACCATGTCTTTTTGCTTCTTCAATTACTTCATGAGCCCAAGCATGCCTTCTTTTACGTGAGATCATTTCACTGGGAAATTCTTCAGGTCTTTGAGGTTCAGTTATGTCATGATCCTCGGGCATCTGTTCTTCTTCTTCGTTTCTGACTGGTTTAGGACTTTTTGCAGCTCTGGGAGTTTCATGCTCCTCTTCATCTTCCTTTTCTTTCTTTGATTTTTTTGAAAGCTGTATCTTCGTCAAAAGTAACATCTCTGCTTAGTTCAATTTGACGATATCCTAGGATATAGATTCATTAAGCTTTTGATTGCTCAATATATCCTACAAACAATCCCTTCTTTCCTGAAGAGTCTAGCTTTGAACTTTTCTCCTTGGGAATGTGTATGTATACTAGACAACCAAATATCTTTAGGTGACTGACTTCAAAATTTTCTACCATAAACATCTCTTCTGGAGTCTTGTTCCCTAGGGTACTGTGGGAGATTCTATTATGTACATATACTACTGTTCTCGCTGCTTTTGCCCATAAGTACATAGGTAGATCTTGATCATGGATCATGGTTTTTATAGCTTCCATGATAGGTTTATTCTTTCTTTCTGCCACACTATTTTGTTGTGGATTATAGGGAATGGTGAGCTCCCTCTTAATCCCAGCTTTTTTGCAGTGCTCGTTGAATTCACTTGATGTGAATTCTTATCCATTATCTGATCTTAAGATCTTGATTCTCTTTTTAGAGAGGTTTTCTACATGGGCCTTAAACTCTTTGAACCTTTCAAACACTTCATCCTTCTTCTTTAAGAAATAGATCCAAGTTTTGTGGGAGTAGTCATCAATAAAGGAAGCATAGTAAACATACCCGCTTAATGAAGTAGTTTGCATTGGCACGCATATATCTGAATGAATAATGTATAAGATCCCTTTTGCTTTGCTATCACTGTTTGGATAAGGGTTCTTAGTATTCTTTCCTTGTGCACATCCTTTGCACACTCCTTTTGATCTATCTGAATCTCTAGTAAACCTGTCACAATCTTGCTCCCAATTGGCAATGCTTTGTAATGTATATGAGCAAGTCTTCTGTGCAATAACTCACATGGGATTATGGTACTAGTCATCAATGTTGAATCTACATGTCCCTTTAATCTGTAGAGTCCTACTTCTTCAACTCCAATCACTACTGCATCATCTATAGTTTTTCCTTTTGTCCACATGAGGACTTCTCCATCCACAAAAGCAACTCTGAACTCTTTCTTCTCTAAGGTTGAGATAGAAAGAAGGTTCTTCTTTAATCCTGGGAGATACAGGACATCCTTCATCTTCATGCATTTTCCAGAGTCCAACTTATAGGGTCTTCTCCCATTCCTTTGATGGGATATTGGTAATCATCTCCAAGCATTACTTTGTGTGGGGACTCCTTTTGTACAAGACATGAGAGTGAGTCCTTGTAAGCTGTCATGTGCTTGGAGGCGCCACTATCTACTAACAGGTGTCATTCCCTGGTGAGACTGAACCTGTGAGTGCAGAGATCCAGAGATATTCTTCACAGGAATTTTGATTTTCCTTGGCTCTTTCCTCATCTTCTTGATCATTGTCTTCAGTAGCATGGGCCTGAAATATTTTGTTCTTCTTCTTAACTCGTTCTGCCTTCGTTGGACAATTTATAGCATTGTGTCCCATCTTATGACAAGTGAAGCATTCATAATTAGAGAAGTCTTTCTTGGACTTCTTAAACCCTTGAGCTTTTCTAGGAGGATGGTCATAACTCTTTCTCTTGTTCTTGCCTTTGGTATGGACTGCCAAAGCTTGATCCTCATTTTCATTTATCTTCTCTTCTTTGGCTGCTATTCTTTCTTCTTCTTGAACACATTCTTCCCATAACTGTCAGAACTTGGTCAGTCTTCTTCTTGAATAGTTCCTCGGATAAAGGATTCCCAATCTCTTGGAAGACCATTCAAGGTGGTCATTACAATTTTTGCTTCTTCAACCATGTCACCAATAGCTTCCAACTGCTCCTTGATTTGAGCTACTCTATGCTACCGCTCTCCACAGGAAGCTTTCTAATGATTTCGAACAGAGAAATCTTAGAGCCTGTGGTTAGGCAGGGTTCAAACGAGCGCATCAGACTATTGACCACATCTTTACTCTCCGAGCCGTGATTGAGGAGGCACGTCACCGCTCCTTGAAAGTCTATTGCTGCTTTGTAGATTTTCGGAAAGCATTTGACTCAGTTCTGAGAGAGGATCTCTTACAGCAACTCAGGGATATCGGTATCTCGACGATCTTACTGACGACTATCATGCGCCTATACGAGTCTGTTCGGGGGCACCTCGACCTAGCCCGAGGGTTATCCGAGTTCATTCGTAGCGCCATCGAGATGAAACAAGGTTGCCCACTCTCCCCCACCCTATTTGGAATCTACATCGATGAGCTGGAGACCTTCCTTTGTGAGCATACCTAGGAAACAGATGGGTGCCTCCTCCACCAGGTCCTGATCTCTATCCTACTTTTCGTTGATGACATTGTACTCCTATCTTCATCCTCGGATGGTCTGCAGAGGCAACTTGATGCCCTAGCCCTGTTTTGTGAACTCCGAAAGCTGACTGTAAATCTAAGCAAAACAAAGGTGATGATCTTCAATGGGGTTAAGAAAGCCTTAGACTTTCGCTTCTTTTTCAAAAGGAGGAAGTTGAGATCACCAACACCTACACTTATTTAGGAGTGCAGTTCTCTGGTCCCCGCTTCAGTCTACGACCAGCTCTCCAACCCCGAATCAACAAGGGGTACGGGTCCCTAGCCCTCCTCGAGAGACAGTGTTTTCGTCACCATTTCCAAGATATCTCATCCAAGATGGACTTGTTGAATCCTTTGATTCGTGCCACTGTTCTTTATGGATCAGAAATCTGGGGCCCCTCCCTACTCGAGTTAGATTGGGCATCGACTGAGAGAGTCCAGATCCTTCTTCTCCGACGTATCATTAGATGTAAACAGACATTGTCGCAACACATCATCCTCACTGAATTTGGAGCCCAACACTTTCGCCTCGAGGCAGTTTTCAGATTGGTTTCCTTCCTCCATCGGATCCGAGGGTTAGCCGACTCATTAAAAGGTCGAGATAGGTACCCTTATCTAGCGTATTGCTATGCTCAGACTATCGCCTGGGATACTCGCCTAAGCAGGGCCAAATGTTGGCTCATAGGGGTCTCGAACCTTCTTGCTTCAGTAGGGATCCAGTTAGATCGTCTCCCCCTGTTCCAGTACTCTCTGGATGCTCTAGGGAACCTTCTGCCTATCTGACAATAGTTAAACAAGATCATTAGAGAGGATATTTACAAGCAGTTCGTCCAGGTTACTTGGATTAACCCCCCTGGAGGATTGCGCCCCAAGATGGCCTTTTATGCTGGACACTTCTTAGAGATCAGAGACGAGCTCATTGTCCAGCCCCAGTATACGTTTCGCCATTGGATGCACGTTCTTCGGATCCCTCTCGGACAATTCAGAGTAGGATCACATAGACTCCAGGTAGAGTCAGACCACCAGATTGATAGATCAGATAAGATCTGCTAGCTATACCATCTACAGGAAGTGGAGACTGAGTCACACTTTATTTTCAGGTGTCCTATCTACTATGAGATCAGAGGACGTTTCTATTGCTTGTTCAGGGGGCCCCAAACTCTAGGAGCTTTCTTCAGATACACGGATCATAAATGTCTTGCGCTTTATATTCAGGAGGCCCTTAGGCTTCGAGCGCAAATCATCCAGCCTCCCACCAGACCAGGCACCACACAGCAGATCACGACATTTTTCAGCGTGCTACCTTCTTCCAGGGGCACTAAGAGATCTACCGACCTTGACATCGACCCAACTACTAGATCAGTAAGGGCTGCGGGCTCTTGACCCACGAGGTCTCAACGACAGCTCAAGACCAGACCTCCCGTCGCTAGGCGCTCAAGACCCTCCAGACCCCGCCAACATCACTCTAGAGAGTGCTCCGCGCCACTAGATCCGATTTGGGACAATAGACACTTTTGCATTTCCCTCAGTTTTCTTCGTTCAGCCTTGAATGTTAGGAGTACCAGACCCTCCTTGGTTACTTTGGCTCCTAGATCTTGTCCACTTGGACTCCATCGCCCCTGTGCAGGGTTACATAGGTGGAACTGGAGCAATAGCTCTCCCATGCTACAACTTAGCTTGCCTTGTACTTCTTTACTTCTTTTTCATATCTTATATTGTATTTCCGTTAAGGGAGATCATTTGATCCTCCCACATGCACAGCATATCATTGTAGCCGATAGTCTTGTTGACCTATTTGTGGTCATTAGTGGACATTAATAAAACTATCTTATCTTATCTTTCTATTAATATTTCTTCCTTCAAATAAGATGGATAGAGCATCAAACATTTCCTTTGGTGTCTTCCTTGAGGATACTTGAGGAATTAAGTTATCTTTGATGGAGTAAGCTATGATCCTCTTAGCCTTGATCATATCCTTCGTGTATTTGGCCTTAGCTTCATCTTCTTGTGGTTTTGCAACTTCCTCCTTTATAAATCCTTCTAGACCATGTTCTTCTAGGATGAACATGATCCGATACTTCGATGCTCTGAAGTTTTTAGCACCCTCAAGCTTCTCATCTAGCTTGGTACTCTTTGTCATCTTTTAACAAAATGAGAACTTCAAATGGAATTAGAGGAAGTAATACTTACTTGATGAATATAGCTCCTGGATGACCTTCTTTGAGACGACCTAGGGTTTGATGAAGAAACCCTAATTTTCCAGTTGGGATCATTGGTAGGGCCGAGTGATGGAAAAGATGTGCCTTCCCAGGGAGAGCTAGATTGTATCTTGCTTTTTTTGAGATTAATGATGGAGCGCCAGGAAAACTAAAGCCATAGTTCTTTCTGATAACGGTGTTTGGTCCAAAACTGAAACTTCTTGGAATTCAGTTTTGTTTTCACAGAAATATGCGCCCTTCTCGGGCGAGTTGAGTGAGCCCTCTTTTTCTAGTTGATCCGTCAAGGGATTTGTTTGGAATGACAAACCCTAGCTGCGCAGTGTCTCCTTTCAGGGTGGCTCTGATACCATGTTAAGTTTTCTTAATTGCTTAGATGATTTTCTAAAACAATTTGCAATAGTAGGATCACTGAAAGAACAACAAGCACAGTAACACAAAGAACACAAAGATTTTCCTTGGGGAAACCACAAGGGAGAAAACCCCGCAAAACTTCCTTAGTATAGAACTCAACTAGAGCAGTGTAAAACCCAAGACAACTGCGTCTCTCTTCATCTTGGCGCACTTCTTCTTCTCTCTCTTGCAAACTTGCTTGAGTGAGTGTGTACAAATGAAGGGGGGCGCCTCCCTATTTATATTTGTCTCTTGACTTGACCTAGAACCTAGCAGGGCCGACTTGTTTAGGAAGACACCAAAAATAATATTTATTATAATGACACTTGGTTACTATTGACCCCACTTACATCCGAAGGTTTACATTGCTTCTTTCAATGACTCTTACATGACTAAACTCATCTCCTTAAAGAGGAATACAATCAATACATCTGGAATATCTTCCGAAGTTACAATACTTTAACATTAGGGTCCCTTGGGGTGATTTTCATGTTATATTATTGTAAAGTATTGTTTGATGGGATCTATATACTATGTGGAATGCCATCCTCCTTAAAAAATAGTGGATTCACTCCATGTAGACTAGTTAAATCCCTCAAACTATGCTAGGCACACCTCTTGGGGACATAATCCCTTGTTTGTTGGATTTTGGAGACAAGATTCCTTGATATATGGGATTCCCGTCTAGAAATCCTTGATTTTTGGATTATGGGGACATAGCCTCTTGATTTTAGGGCTCATAAGCCTTATTTTTTGGAGTTTGTTGGCGGCACCTCTTAGGGACATAATCACTTGATTCAAAGGGGATTTTCCTCCCTATGTGGTGTACTTTCTCTTAGAGGTTGCCCACTTCCCTATGCTTGTGTTGCTTCTATCTTCGAGAGGTGGTGCCCTCTCTCATGCATGCCCCTAACACTTGGCATGCACCCTCTTACTTCTTTTGGGCTATATAAGGAGGGGGCCTCTTCATTGTAAAGGCATGTTGGACTTTAGGAGTGCCCTCTCTCTTGAGCTTAATTGATATGTCTTATCTTGGAGCAAAGCTTGTTCTAAGGATTTCCTTCTTCTCCATGTATGGCTCACTTATCTTGCTTGGAGCTTCATGGTTGTATGTTTATTGGGTGCTTTTACATTGTCATTTTTAAGCTTCTTGTTTAGGCCATTGGGAAAGGTGTTAAGAACCTCATTGGATAAATATGTCTTAAGTTAATCTTTATTTCATCATTTCTTGCATATTTATTTATATGAGATTTATGTGTTGTATATTTACCTTCATTTGAATTGTGCATTCATACCATTATTTATAAGGTGCACCTCAGGAGTTACAAAGGAAATGGATACTTTATTCAATCCCTTCCCATTGTATACCCTAGTTCATCTTCAATTCCATCACGTAGGGTTTGGGTTAGTGGTTGCAAGTTTTCCCTCTTGGTGGCCTGTTAAACAAGGCTCTCTTTGTTGGTGATTCTTTGACTTCGTTTTCCCTTGGTGGATTGAAACTAATCTTTTGATTGGTTTCTATCTATCCTCCCATCACTTTTTTCTTTACTTGCTATGCTACAGTTATTTTTGCTAGGGCATCCTCTTCAAAGTTCATCTCATCTTGATCCTTATTGTCTTTTTGCCCCAGTAATCCTATCTTAGGGAAAGCCTCCCTTGAGCTGGAGAATAACTAACCAAAAGTGCAAAAGGGGATTGATGTGGTGACATTGGCCTTTTCCTCTTGGTTCCCCTTGGCTAGCTTGCTTCTTTGGGACCTTATTCACACATGCTAGTTTGGGAGGTAACAAGAAGTAGAGGAAAACATTACAAAAGGTGCTTGGTTGACTTAGGCTATTGTTAAGTTATCAAATCCATCTTGATCAACCACTGGACTTATAGCAAAGATTGTGGGTAGAATGTAGTTTTTGTGAATGCTAAGGTCGCTATAGGACATGCAGAGGACAAATGTTGACTTCCATGGTAGAAACCTTGTATATGATGTTTTTTGGATGATTATTGGGAAGGAAGGGTTTATTGTCAAGTTGCTACCTTCTTGGTAGATGGTCCTTCCCAGAAGAGACCGACAATTTATTGTTGCTATATACCCTTGTTGATTACCAACAAAACGCTGGAAAATGCTACAAGTTGTTTGCCTACAATTTTCCCTCATTTCAAAATGTTTTTGCATTGATTTTGGCATGTGAATTTGATTGTTTGATATTCCCATGCATTTTACTTATGATTAATTCTATGATTGAACTTTTGACTGAAATAAACCTTGATTTTCACAAGATACATGCATTTCATAAGCCATAGATAACCCATTTGAGTGTGGCAATTAGGCCATGGACTGGGAAATGGGAACTTAGTGAAATGTTGTGCTTATGTGTCATAGGTAGTAAATGGTTCTTGGTGGTCACACGATTCTTTCTCCTTGCCAGTGAGTGTAAATCCTTGTGCACTAATGGCATGGTTAATCCCGATGACATCTCGTTGATGGCATTACCTATGGGAATTAAATAGACATTATACATACCCATGTTTTTTCTATCTGTACAGATTTATTTTGGGCACTGTACAATGTACATTCATGCGTATTGATATGTCTAGAACCCTTTGTAGGATATGACAAATGAATCATAACTTAGGTTGCATATACATGTCCTTTTAGATTCATCACTATATTGGTAATTATAATTTAAAATGATTGTGTAGAAAATCTTGAAAAAAATGCAAAGAATATTAGTGCTACAAAATTGATAGTTACAGAGTACAAATTGGGATTTTGATTGCTAAGCTTACAACTTAATTGTAAATCCTTTCATATTAGGAACCCACATTCTTACGATAGCTTTGGAGGTCTCCATCGATTTCTCACTATCTTGGATTGGTTTTGGGGATAGGGGGCGCATCCCTTAGACGGTTAGAGTGCACCCCCACTTTTTTTAGGGGATGGCAGGTTGGGGATGACGACGATATATATAGTAAATAATAAATAATAAAAAAATTTAAAAAGTTAAAACTAACCATCAACATTTGTAGTTGCTTGTCAGCACAACAGTCTATTCTATATAGTATTATGCACAGTCCTCACACTTACTAGTTCTGAAAAAGCATAGAAAAATAAGAGAAGGGTTGAGTGACATTCCCTTCTTGCCACTTAGACATGAGCAAAATGCAATTTATCTTTAGGAAACTTAAGTGTACCTGTTTGCTTTAGTAAACTTAAGTGTACCTATTTTCAATCTGCAGTAAGGTCCAAGAAGGGTTTATGAGAAGAATGCTTGTCTCTATAACACCTTTTCTTCCTTATATTTTTTCCTTATGATGATTGGGGTTAAAAGGCATTCCCTTCTCGATAGGTTCTGCCATTTCTTACAGACGTGTTGAAAACCACTACAAAACATTTTTAGATATACATGCTTGCATTCTGTAAAGAGAATAGATTCATATTTCAGATTAAAGAAGGATATTGAATAGGAATTTATTCAAATGTTTAGTAAACAATCAAAGTCTTTACTATCCAATTGTTTTCACATTGCTTGAGGTTGGGATGGGGAAGAGCTAGACTTGAATAACTCTTGGACACCTGTGTACAACATGTAAAAGCTAAGATGATCCTAAAAATGAGAAGAAGAAGAGCAATACCTAGAAGGATTAAATCTTTGAGTTGTTGCATTTCTTGGTTTGTTGACATGGAGGCTTTGTTGCTTACAATGATGTTGCTGAAAATACAATAGTAAAATCACCAGAAACCCAAATGAAAACCCATCATACAAACCCCAGATTTTGAGCTGCAACTTGTACAAATTTCGAATAATACAGAAAACATGGATGGGATAAATGGTCATATTGTCCAATCATCAATGTCCATTGTCAAAACTGAAGATACATGGCTGAAACATCTCCAAAATTTACCTAGGACATCTCCGAAATCTACTTGGAACGACCCTAAAATCTACCTGGAATGTCCCCAAAATTTGCTGGGGATGTTTTGGATTATGACTAACAAGTCCCCCAGTCCCCAATGAAGTCCCTGACAGATTGGGGACATTTCCTAGGGGTCCCCAAGCTTTTGAAATGCAGGGATGAGGGATTTTTTTTGGGGGGACACGTCCCTGTGCAACATAGGTTTCTCATGAATTTTTATTCATTGTAGTTACCTGCTTATGATTTTGGCCGTAATGGTCCTAGTTACTTGAGGCACTCTCTAAATTACCTTCCCCCAGGAGAGGGGGGTGAATGGTAAAAGCTCGTCAATTCACCTTTGTTTGCCCTAAAGAGAAAGCAAGTCCTTTCGTCCGATTCAAATTGCTACCCGAGGTCGGGTAGTACAAGTAATGATGCATCATTTATAGGTGCATATAGATTCTTCATTGTTTGTAGATTTGCTTCTTTAGTTTGTTGAAGGATTGCTATTGCTTTTAGGTGCATACAGATTCTTCCTTATCCTTTGTCAAGGTATTTAGAAGCAAGTAAATATCAGTGGTGCAAAATAAACTTTTGCATCCCCAAATAGCTACGCAATTTTGTCATAAAGGTTGGAGTCAACTACTCAACTATGACCAAATCTTCTTTGGGTCGATGTGTAGTCTATCTTCATTCATGATGTAGTCCAAATAAGCAGTCCATAGCAAACATACTCTTATTCACATTCACATGCAGCTTCTACTTTAGCTCCAAGAATATGACATTGTCATGTTGTATGTGCATTGCCCATTTCTTCCTGTTGATTAGAATACCGTTGAGATAAATAATGGCAAATCATTCTAGGTATGGTTTGAGAACCTTATGTATTGTCCTTTGGAGTGTTTTAGCTACATTGATGCAATTTAGACCCTTTTTGCATCTTGAAGGTTATTATCCAAGTGTTTTCTCCTTTCACTCAAACTCGATGATATTTGAACTCTAAGCTGAGCTTGGAAAAATATTTTGTTCCATGAAGCTGGTCAATTGAATCCCCAATCCTCAAGATTGGATATCTATTCTCAATGGTGATGTTCTTTAGTGCTGGTAATAAATACACATTTTCCGATCCCATCCGTAATTGTTCCAAGTACTACCACTGATTCGCATGGGTAGGTACTAGGTCAAATGTGCCCTTTGTTGATTAATTCATAGAACTATTGTTTGATCTCTTGATCTTGCAAAACTAAATTTCTATACAATTCATTGTTTGACAGAACTACATTCCACTATAGGTCGATGCCAAGTTGCTAGGGTGCATGGTTATGGGTGTAAGTATGAGTATGCCACTTTTGAAACAAGGGATGGGGATATGTTAGGGATAGGAATACACATTTAAAATTTTATATATGTTAAAAAGTTGAAAAATAAAATTAAAAATGTAACTGAAAGTTATGCTATTTAGCAATGATTTAGATTCATTTCAAGAGTCAAGTCATTCAAGTTGATTAATCATTCATCAATTTGCATTCAAGATTGAATGATGGTTTAAAAAACTTGATCGTTATCATGGATAGCTTTCTAGTCTTGAACCAAGTATGTTGAAAAATTACCCAATCACATTTTTGAAAATGAAATAGAAAAAACATGTAGCTTGTACTTGTTTTTTGGTGTCCACCTTGCAATTGTAAGCCCCTTTGTCCTCTCAACAGATAGAGAGGATTTGTTGCCATGGTGGAGAAATTTGAGGGAAGAAGAAGAATAAGAATTTGAAGTGTGAAATTTGAAGACTAAAGAATGCTGAAAAGGTTGCGAAAAATATCCTTGTAGCTGAAAATTTGAACACTAGATGGAGTTTAACACTTGGCCTTTTCAATGTCTATTGTTGTCCACGAATTCCTTACAAGAAGTATGACACAAAAGCCCTAATCTCCTTCTTGTTGCGCCTCTTATATCCTCAAGTTGAGAATGGAAATGCCAAAATGTGAGGTTAGTTAGGGTTTTGTGGTTCATAAAGGGGCTTTGCAAGTGACGTTGAGGGTTTTACAATTGGGCCCTGTTGCCGCCTAATTCACACTTTAAGACGCAGGAAAGTCACAACCTGCTATGTGTGTCCTTGGGGGCAAGCGAGAGCTGGGGACCACTGTCACCACAGTCTACAGCTCCTCCGTTTAGGCAAGATCCCAACAGAGCCAAGGGGGGTAGTCCCTATGGAAAGACTATGTTCCAGGTTTATTAATTAATTGAAGGTTAATTAATGGGATCTTTTATTAAGATTTACAAAACTATAAGACCAGTGCCTATACTAAATGGAGTCAAAAGGTGCAATGTATCTTTATAAAAGAGAAATGTTAATCTACGATTAAATTATGGGTTCAGTGTTTAATAAAGAAATATAAGGATAAACAATATGATTATAAGCAGCAATGAAATAAAACAATTGTATGGACAAATGAAATAAACTTGCGAAATGGTGGAAAATCGTTAAGTGAAAAAATCCTCAGATTTTTCTAAGGTACAAATATGTACAACTTCGTGTACATGGAGTTGCCACCTAGTCGAAATAGGTGGGCAACAGGCCCCACCTTTTAAAAAAATTGTTTTTTTTTTCTCAAAAAACAACAATAACACATTTCTTTTGGGAATCTACAGATGGAATACCCATTCTTGGGGTCTTAGACCTAGCAAATGTCATCTCATTTTAATGCTTCAACCGACATTATATTGAGATGTCAATGCCATCCTTGCGATCTTTGATCATTGAAGATCGAGGCACATTTCTGACCTTTGGCTGAATGACTTAATCCAAGCTATTATTGGGCCCTTATTGAAACTACTAATGAAAAAGGATCCCGAAAATGGGTAAGTTTAAATCATCGTAAGGGTAAGGAAACCTTGCTTGACGCATTTCCTTTGTTGTAAGCAAAGATTAATGCTTGATTGGCACTCACCTTTATACTAAACAATGAGGATTGGACTGATCTTAGCAATGAGCAAAGGTAGACGATGAACAAAATAAGGTAGAAAGCAAGGGAGAGTGCTCGAAACAAGTGTTGAACCTCAAGAAGGGGTTGTTTCCTCAACAAAGGAAAAGCACATGCCTTGAAATAAATAATGAATATAGGGCCATGATGAGCAACACAAACAAGAATTGGTAAATAAGTGAGTAAAGGATTAAAGGAATTATGGATCGCCCTAACTATTGTTTCATTGAGTAAATGGTTTGACTTGATGACATGATGAATGACTGTGATCAGTATGAGGAATTGTAGGAGCAAGTCCTGAACAACAAGCATTGAGGTTGACAATGCATTGAGCAAAGACAAGTGCCTGATGAGAAAAAAATGAGTAAGGGAAACTTGCTTAGGAAATATGATCGATGTAAGTGGGATGATTGTGCTGGTAAATGGTAAAGCAAGAGGATTCACATAACCTTGAAGAAAGCTTTGTTTGTGTGTCGAGCAAGGGTAGTACATTAGCTGCGAAAAAGGATTTTGATTGACCCTACAAGTATAGGGAAGAAACATAGAGCAAGGAGGAGTTGTCATCGAGTAATGGAAGGCAATCTGTTGAGCAAGTGATTGAGCATTTGAGCTTAGTAAAAATGAGAATTGAACACTAAGAATGGTCAAAAGCAAGTGAATTTGAAGGTCGAACGACAAAATCCAGTGCATAAAGCAAGTGATTTAGTTGACTGCTAAACACCTTGATGCTTGATTTGTGAATGAGGAGAGTTTGACTATCGTGCAAGAGATACTTGCACTTTAGTTAGCAACCATTTCATGTTTTTGATAAGCTTGTGCGAATGAAGTGGCCACACTAAGAGACATGAGCTACATGATAAGGCATAATTAGAAGGTTGATGAGGAAGGAGGATAAAACAACTGTGACACAAAGATCAAATATCGAGGATGAGGAATCTAAGAGAAGAAACCAAAGAATATGGTGTCACCTCCTTATGTTGCTATAAGACTCTCTCATAAAGAGGGAGTTGATTACGACGAAACATTTGCTCCCGTGGCTCGATATACTTCCATCAAGATCATTATTTCTATTGCTTCAGCTATGGGATGGAAACTGCATCAGATGGATGTCAATACTGCTTTCCTCAATGGTGTAATTGAGGAAGAAGTATACATTGAGCAACTAGATGGGTTTGTTGTCCATGGGAAGGAGTCCCACGTCTATAAGCTGAAAAAGGTTCTATATGGACTCAAGCAAGCACCTCGTGCTTGGTATGGACGGATAGACGGATACTTGATGAGCTTGGGATTCACCAAGAGTGATGCAGATCCCAATCTTAACTACATGATTGTGGAAGATGAGCCACTGTTTCTAGTTTTGTATGTCGATGATTTGTTTCTCACAGGAAATGAGAAGCTGATTGCATGGTGTAAGAATAAGCTTGCCTTTGAGTTTGAAATGAAAGACCTTGGATTGATGCATTACTTCTTGGTATTAGAAATGTGGTAGAGGCAGAAGGAGATTTACCTAAGTCAAGAAAAATACACCATCGATATACTGAAGAGATTGAGAATTTGGAATGCAAGTCCATGGCTACTTCGATGGATGCAAACCCGAAGAAGTTGAGGGACTCGGCTTCATATTCCGAATTGATTGATCCCACCATGTATCGCTAGTTGATTGGGTCGCCGATGTATTTGAAGAACACCAAGCCTGATATATGTTTTGCTGTGAATGCTCTTAGCCAATTCAAGAGTGAGCTTAGGCAGATTCACTAGACTACTGCAAAACATGTACTGAGATATTTGTGCTGCACTATGGAATATGGATTGATATATGCTTTAGCATGCGACTTGAGATTGCAGGGATTTTCAGACTCAGATTGGTCTGGATGCTCTGCAGATAGGAAGAGTACTTTCGGATGTTGCTCAGTTTGGGTTCTGCAGTTATTTCCTGGTGCAGCAGGAAGTAGACTTCAATAGCACTCAATACAACAGAGGAATAGTATATGGCTGCTAGTACAATAGTTCGAGAAGCAATATGGATTTGGAAACTCCTTGCAAGATTGTTTGGTCAAATTCCAGGACAAATTGTGATTCATTGTGACAACCAGAGTTGTGTGCAGATGTTAGTGAATCTTGTGTTTCACGATAAGTTGAAGCATATAGAGATTTGATATCACTTCATTCATGATATGGTGTAGAAGGGTGCGGGCGAGCTACAATACATGCCGACAGATGACCAGACTGCAGATGTTCTTACCAAGCCTCTTCCTAGGACAAAGTTTGAATAATTTCGTGGAAGACTTGGAGTAGAAGAAAAATGTATCCTTCCTTGGGAGGAAAAGGTGCTTCAAACATCTACCTTGCTTCTACATAGGTGCCTGTACTCGTTCTGGTTCTCAGCCTGGTATGAGAGAAATATCATCGATAATGGAGACGAACTAGTAGTAGATGGTCATGTACACTGGTGCCTTTGCTTGTCTTGGTTCTCAGCCTGGTGAGGGAGAAATCCCATCGGCAGTAGAGATAGACAGGTAGTAGATGGTCGTGTACATTGGTGCCTCTGCTTGTCCTGGTTCTCAGCATGGTATGGGAGAAATCCCATCGGCAGTAGAGATGAACAGGTAGTAGATGGCCGTGTGAAGCATGTCCAGGTTCTCAGCTAGGTATGGGAGATTCCCATTGATTGCAGGTCTTGGAATTTGTGCAACTTCAGAAGCTATTCTTATTGTACTTGTATTGTACCTCCTTGTACCTCCTACGGGAGATTATACTGTTGTAATTATTCATTGTAAACCTTGGGGTGAAAAGCAAGCAAAAGAAAGAAATAAAAATAAAATTATAAAATATATTTTTATTGCTTCGCCAAGAGAAGTCGGACCCAGTGGTTTTCCTAGTGGAAAATTAGTATAAATAGGAGGTGCCCCTCCTCATAATTACACACATTCACAGCTACTCAACTTAGCAGTAAAGGTGCACTCCAGAAATCTAGGAGAGTGTTTTCTGGGGTTATATTCGCGAGAGACATTTTCTCTTTCTCTTTTCTTCTCTTTGTTCTCAGAAGATCATTATCTCTTTCTGAAGGTTTGTTGGGTTTTTCTCGATTGGGTTTCCCAGGACAAAAACACTGGTGTTATTGTTTTGTGCTTTGTTCTTTTTCTAGTGATCCTATTGCAATTGAGATATACTGCTATAATCTTGTGAAAATCTAACATGGTATTAGAGCAGTACTAGAAGAAGCCATTACCGGAACATTATCGGAACCTTGTCGGAACTAGCGTTTCATCTTTCAAAAGCCTTTACTCAACCTTTTGGCAGAAAAAGAGCCTTGGGAATTTTGCTCCAAGGAGGGTGCATCTTTTGGTGAAGGCATAACTCAGTTTTGAGAACTTTAAATTTTTGACCTAATTTTGCAGCCATAGCAGAATCTATGGTTTCATTCTTTGACCTACTTCCCCCATAGTTTTGGCTCGAGTCCACCTCTTCTTAACTCGCCTCTCTAGGGCGCATTCACCTGTGGAGTCAGTTTTCCAAAACTCCAACCTTCAGTTTTGACCTAGTCTCTACTAGGGTTTCAGATCGAGATCTGCAGTCAAGATGATCAGTATGAAGGTTGAAGATCGTCTGGAAGGGGCTTCCAACTTCATCCCTTGGAAATCTAGGGTTCTTCCTCTACTAGAAAAAAATGACTTGTTACAATTTGTAAATACAAAGGTCCGAGAACCAAAATCTGAAGAAGACAAATCTCGCTGGAGGAAGAATGATGCCAAAGCAAGAAGGATTTTGGTAGACTCAGTTAGAGACCACTTGGTACTTCAAATCTCAGAAAAGACAACAACGAGGAAGATGTTTAAAACCTTAAAGAAGCTATTTGAACACAATAGCATCAATATGACTCTCACATCGAAGGAATAAACTGTCGAATATGAAGATGACGAAGTCCCAAAATATTGCTTCATACTTCATGAGGATCACCAAGCTCCGGGACAAGCTAAAGTCTAGTGGAGACAACCTTGAAGAAAAGGATCTCGTTATGACCACCTTAAATGGTCTCCCACCATCTTGGGAGTCTTTCATTCAAACTATAAGTGGTCGAACCAAGTTGCCCAAATTTGATAAGCTATGGGCAGAATGCACTCAGGAAGAGGCAAGAATAGCAGCACGCCAAAGACTTCATGGCACTCAACCTGAGGAAAATCAAGTGTTTGTATCTCATGCCAAGAAAGGCAAGGGAAGGGGAAGGGAGTCCTTTAATCACAAGCACCAAGATAAGAGATCAAGTCCTCCCCCAGATTAGAAGAAACAAAAGAAGGAGCTATCTCAGATCCAATGCTACAGGTGCAAGAAATACGACCATTATTCTAGTAGCTGTCAAAGTTCTGATAGAAGGAAGCATGAAGCTTCAACTGCTGATTGCACCGAGAGAAGCGAGGTGCTCTCAGCCCAGTATGGGGGAGATCTTGTCATGTTATGCTAGCCGACATAAAAAAACATTAAGTTTACCGACATAAATAAATAAAAAAAATTATATTGTGGATTCATATATTTATATATTGTAAACAAAAAAGAAAAGAATATAGCGAAAAACATGTGGCCTAATTTATCAAATAATAAAAACCCAATAATAAAACTAAATGAAAAGTAATTAAAAGATCCATGTTAAACCCTAATTTACCAAACACTAAAGGGATCAAAATGTTTGAGATGTAATTTTTTATGAACATTTGAAATTTAAGATAAAAATAACTTACACCTAAAGAAATTGGATCCCTCTCGGTGCTTTCTAGATCTGGGTTTAAGATAGATCTATGCTGGTGTAGAAGAAGACACTCCTCACAAGAAGCTAAGGAATGATGATCGTTCAGAGTTTTTCTTCTAGTACTCTCCAAACTACTGAGATGATATGAAGATCTACACTGTGATGATCGTCAAGCAAGCATATGAAGATTAGTGGACTTTGACAGTGGGAGCTCACCCACAAAGTAACAAAAGATAAGTATTTGATTTTACATGCTCTAGTAGATTAGATCTAGTTGCTTTGAATATATTTTATGCACATCTACATTCCTAGATTCAGGAAGTGGTTGAGCTTGTGATATAGTTCCTTTATTAACAGTAGGCTTATGCAGTAATTACTATACACATGATTATTTAAATAGCCTGTCATGTTGCAGAACACATCTAGGATGATAACTCCCTTATAATATACTTGGAGTAGTACACACTCTTAATGGTATGCTATAATGGAGACCATAAGCATCCAAATAATGGCCTTATGTGTGTTGTGTTGAAGCATTGACTAAAAGCTGCCTACATCAATTATGAAATATTGCTAACCATCTGATGGGAGTTGACGTTTAGGGAATGCGATGATCTACAAGGACAAGTGATCCCATTGATATACAGATGGAACAAAAGCAAAAAGCCTCTAGAAGCATGAATTATGACTCTCAGACCCAGAATAATCTCATGCAGAGATTTGGTGATTAGAAGCGAAAGGCTTCTACAAATGTCGGTCTATCTGTTGCTTCAACAAGATTGACTCAACCGACTTCTAAGAGACAGAGGGAGTTATCCCTCAAAGACAAGGATTCTGGTCTATTACATATGATAGAAACCTGACGACTGATTCGAACAAGACAATTGAAGGATGCTTGATGAACATGGTTGTCACCGGGATGGATACTTACTTTGCATCGTTCCAGTCTACATTCATGTGCACAAGTTAGAACCTTCAGGAAAGAAGGAAACATTCGTGGGACACCACAAGTCTTCGAAGGCTTACAGAATATACATCCTAGGATCAAGGCAAATCGAAGTCAGTCGGGATGTAACCTTTGAAGATGAGATTGTTGTCAAGAAAGGCAGAGGATCTGATATGGAGATCGATGATGATGAAGAGATGAGATCATCTCCCCCTTTAGAAATTAAAAGGGATTATGAAGAAAGGAATGAATCGAACGGTCCCATTGATCTAGTTGAGCCAGATTATAATCCCACAGATATGACAGTAAGCCGGAAAAGACCTAGATGGGCACAACAGACTTTGCAGAATGCAGAGGGGCATGAAACTCCACATGGAGCAGATGGGAGCATTTAAAAATACAAGGCTAGATTTATTGCTAGAGGGTTCTCTCAGAAAGAGGGAGTCGATTATGATGAGACATTTGCTCTTATGGCTCGATATACTTCCATCAGATCGATCATTACAATTGCTTCAGCTATGGGATGGAAGTTGCATCAGATGGATGTCAAGACAACCTTTCTCAATGGTATTATTGAGAAAGGTGTATATATTAAACAACCAGAAGGGTTTGTTGTCCATGGGAAGGAGTCTCATGTATGCAAGCTAAAAAAGGCTCTATATGGACTCAAGCAAGCACCCCGTGCTTGGTATGGACGAATAGACAGATTCATGGTGAGTCTAGGATTCACCAAAAGTGGTGCAGACCCCAACCTTTACTACAAGGTTGTGAATGATGAGCCACTGATTTTGGTACTGTATGTTGGTGGCTTGTTTCTCACTGGAAATGAGAAACTTATCATATGGTGTAAGAAGAAACTCTCCCCTGAGTTCGAAATGAAGGGTCTTGGATTGATGCATTACTTCTTGGGATTAGAAGTATGGTCGAGGCAGAAGGAGATTTTCCTAAGTCAAGGAAAATACATCATAGATATACTGAAGAGATTCAGAATGTTGGGCTGCAAGTCTCTCTCTCTCTCTCTCTCTTCTCTTTGTTCTCAGAAGATCATTATCTCTATACGAAGGTTTGCTGGGTTTTTCTCGATTGGGTTTCCCAAGATAAAAACACTGGTGTTATTGTTTTATACTTTGTTCTTTTTCTAGTGATCCTATTTCATTTAAGATATACTACTATAATCTTGTAAAAATCTAACAGTAGGGACAGGATGGTTGTAGATGAGACATTGATGACAACTCTCCGATAGACTGAGAGAGCTGGTGAATTCATCGATGGACTGTGTGAATCAGATGTATGATACCTCTCCGATGGACTGTGAGAATTGATGGATTCATTGATGGACTATGTGGATTGGATGTATGATGACAACTCTCCAATAGACCGTGCAGAGTTGCAGAAATGATAGATTCATCGATGGACTAAGTGGATTAGATACATGATGACACCTCTCGATGGATAGAGATTGTGTTGGCAACCTTCAATATGTATATCGATGATCGAGATAGATGTGATGTATGGAAGAGACCTAGATGATCGTGATGCTAATTAAGAGGGAGTGTCGATTTTGTGCAACTTCGAAAGTTATTCTTATTGTATTTTTATTATATTGTTTTGTACTTCCTACCGGAGATCATACTGATGTAATCATTCATGTAAACCCTTGAAAGAATCAATGTAAACCCTGGGGAATTTTATATAAGAAAAGAACTAAAATAAAATTATTTTTATTTCTCCCCAAGGAAAGTCAGCCCAGTTAGGGCTAAATGTCAGTTTTGTAAAGTGTATAAATAGAGAGGCGGGGCGCCTCATTTAGACAAGCAACCAAGCAAGCAAGTTCGCTAATCAAGGAGAAGCTCACTCCAGCAGTGAGTAGTAGTCTTTTCTGGGGTTTTTCATTAGAGAGATTTTCTTCCTTCTCTCTCTCTTGTACTTTGTTCTCAGGATTGATCATCTCTATACGAAGGTTGCTGGGTTTTCTCTTGATTGAGTTTTTTAGGATAAACTCGTGTTCTTTGTCTTTCTTCTAGAGATCCTATTGTTCATTTGTAATAAAGTTATATTGCTATAATCTTGTAAAAATCTAACACTCTGTTTATGGTTGCTTATCCTGTGTTGCATTTATCTTTTCAGTGATTTAAAGAGTTAATTTAATTACTGGTTTAATTAAAAGATTGAACTTGTAACCAAGATTTGGTGAGCTGAGAATTTTCACATGGTATAAGAGCTGGACTGAGAAACCCTTCTACAATATTTAAGAAAAAAAGGAGGGTATTTCATGTCGTATGACCACGGTACAGGTTGTATGGTGTATTATTTTGTCTATCTGCTATTTCATTGGGTTGAAGAATCGTCCTGCACGTGATTAGTGGTTGACAGTCTGATGGAAGATGGGCTGAGTGGGTCGAGTTTGTAGTGAGGGTCGAAGCTGAGAAGCCGTTAGACAGGGGTAGTGCTCCACGGGTGAAGTGCAATAGCTACCAAAAGAGGAGGTCGAGTTGTGGGCTGGATAGAGGTGTGACGACGTGCAAGACTCGAGCTGGTGTGGTGGTAGAACAACTCGTTGGGAACACAAATGAGCTGCGAGAAGCCAGGACTAGGACGGGAGAACGTAGACTGTGGGTGCTGGGCTGACAGTAATGTGAGAGCTCGAGTAAAGAACAAGTTGCTAAGAGTGGAAAACGAGCTGTGCAAACGCCAAGAAGAGTTGGATTGAGCGTCGTCCAAAATAGAGGACTGTGTGAGTCGCTGGGTTGGGCTACAAGCACGGGAGGTCGGGTCAACGGGGACACATGTGTTGCAAAGAATTGAGCCTGGAGCCGTCATTGACATTGTTAGCATTGTCACGCGAAGGAGCTACGTTGTAGTTAGCAACTGTTTGGGTGCAAAAAAGTCACACTGGTAGCAAGATAGTGACGAGCTGCTAGCTGAGGAGGAAAGGGGCTACGTGGGCTATAGCCACTAGCTACAACGGCTAGAATGAGGAAGAGACCGGGCTAGATGCGAGGGAAAGCAAGCTGGTCATGCCATGTGAAGACGAGATGTGGTTGTAGTGCCAAGACAACCGCTAGACCTCAGGAAGCTGAGAGAAAATTTCAGGGATTTAGCAAGCCCCATGGCAGGTGCAACAATTGTCAATTTTTTATTTTTATTTTATTTTTTATTTTTCTAATATCTGCCTAAACTGTTGTTTAGCAGAAGGCTTCATTTGCAGAATTCTTATTATTTTTTGTGAGGATAATTTTTTATGTCTTACAGTCTGAGGTATGAGGATAGGTTGGAGGGAATCTTAAACTACCTCTAGTGGAAGGTGAGGATGGGTGATATCCTCAAGGAGAACAAAATTTGGTATCTTGTGAGTGTCAAAGCACCAATTGCCGTGTCTTCAGATCCTAAGGAGAAGGAAGCTCATGAGGTGAGCAAGCAAAAGGCTCAGAGGATACTCCCAGATGAAGTGAAGGACCACCTAATTCCACATATATGGCTGAGAAACAAACAACCAAGGAAATGTGGGATACACTCACAGGCTTGTATGAAAGCAAAAACGAGAACCAAAAGATGGCCTTTAGGGATAAGCTTCACAACACTAAGATGGCCAAGGGAATATCTCACTAGGGTTACAGAGGTGGCGGATGAGCTGGCAACTGTAGGGTTTCTATTCCAGACTTGGAGTTGGTGCGCATAGCCTTGAGAGGCTTCACCAAAGAGTTGGATGTGTTCGTAAAGTGTGTGGTGGGTAGAGAGAAGCTCTAGGATTGGAGTAGGCCGTGGGATGACTTTATTTAGGAAGAGATTCGAGAGGGCTCTTAGAGTAGAGATCAGAAGAAGGAAGACGAGGAAGAGAACCTTGCCTTAGTATCTAAGAGCAAGGGAACGCCAAAGAAAGGCTCTTCTCTAGAAGACATCTCTGAAGACGGGAAGAAGAAGGACATTGACAAGGTGAAATGCTTTGCATTTAATGAGCTAGGACATTATGCTAGACAATGCCCTAACAGGAAGAAGGGCAAAGGGAGGAAGCATGTGCCTTCTACAAGTGAGATGGATGACTTTGCAGCGAAGTTTGAGGATGAGTTCTCTCTCTTTGCATCAGTGACAAAGAGAGAGCGTGAGGCATCTCTCAATAGGCCTACTTGCTATGAGAAGTCACTATTTAGAGGAACTTCCATTTCAAAGGGAGCAACTTCAGAGATTGCGATTGATTTCTGAAGGGGGTTCTTCTTCAGAAGTACCTTCCTCACTAAGAGGGAGTGTTAGTTTTTTGGTAGCTCGGTAGGTACTTCTACGTTGGGGGTGTCTAGCAACGTAGAAGGGGCTGAGTGAAACTCTCTAGACAACCTTGTAATAGTGTATTTTGTACTACTTTATGGTCAATTATATTAGAGGGTCCATGGTATTGTGTGTCCCATGGTATTGACATACAATGATGTTATATAAGAGATTGTTGAGAGTTGTATTGAATCACAGTGGACAAGAGTGAGTCATATCTCTTGTGTGTTGATCAAGAGTGAGTAATATCTCTTGAGTGACAAGAGTGAGTTATATCTCTTGTAAGTTGTGAGTGACAAGTGAGTCATATCTTTTGTTGGGGTTTGTCTTTCCTGTTGAGGGTTTGGGCATAGTGAGAGTCAAGAGTCTGAGATCCGATGATTCATATCCGAAATCCTATCCTTGTAAGTGCTGATTACCAAATTTGCAATAAAGACAAAATTGTTGGCTGGTTTTCCCCATTGGGGTTTCCAAGGTATCTCTTTTGTTCGGTTTTCTTTGTTTATGGTTGCTTATCAGTGTGTTGCATTTATCTTTTCAGTAATTCAAAGAGTTAATTTAATTATTGGTTTAATTAAAAGATTAAACTTGTAAACGAGAATTGGTGAGCTGAGAATTTTCACAAGGTGACTTAGGTTTTCAACCATATAACGATAGTTTCCAACATGTTCTTTTAGGATGCTTGATGTAGCCTTGTTTTGGTTTGTTGCCAAACACAAGGGGAAAGAACTTGGTTTGAATTTTTTTCAATGAGTTGGCATGGTGGCTGCATTGGTTCTTTGATTTCACTTAGCATTTGCATCTTGCAATTGTGGAGTAGGTAGGAAGAATAAACTCAATGCTCATTAGTAGATTTCATTTATGGCCTTTTAGACATTTTGGGCTTATAGTGTCCCTTGAGAATGGGTAGTTAGACGAACATTCTCAAATTTTTATAATGATTTGGGCTTCGAGGTAGTTTGTATTATGTGGCGGGGATTCAAAGTTTTTGATCTATTGCATCATGAACAACTAGCCCTTTGATTTACTTTGCATATATGAGATATTTTGTAGTTCTCTTGCATCCCACTAGGGAGTGTGGTACCCATATAGGGTTAGTTATTACCCCTTGAAAATGAATGGTTCATTTTGCATTTTTGTGGGCCTTTCTTCTCTCATCAACATAGTAGATCCTTGTAGTTTTGTGGTAGTCACAAATTGCAGGAAGAGACTTGGTAGGTATTATGGAGACTTTTTTGGAGATTCTTCACCATGAGGCTCTGCTTGGGATGGCTGCATGGCTTACATTATCTTTTGTTCCATCATTGATGTGGAGCCTTGTTCCTTGGTTGCACCTAGGAATACATACCACACAAATGGAGGATGTGAGCAAACCCTAGAGGATGAATGCCCTACCTCAAGAATTGTCCAAGGTATGATTTATGGTGAGTTAAGGACCCAACACATCTATAGAAAAGAAATGCCTACTTTACAAGAGGTTTAGATTATGCCATGCGACAAAACAAATCCTAGAGGAGCAAAACGACATACATTGGGGAAGCTTGAGGCATGAGAGGTGGCTTAGAAAGAAGCCAAAGAAGGAATGCCTTGCTTAGAATGTTGAAATGTGGCCACGAAAGCATTTGGATGGTTAAATAAGGGTTATTTGATGTGGTGCATCCCACTCCATGGGTAAAAAGAACATTTGGTTGTTTGATCATGAACATACCCCCATCAAGAGGGATGTTTTGTGCAAGATTTGAATCATATTAAAGTGGTTTTATGGGGCATTGCAGTTTATTCAATGCTGTATTCCACATACTTGTAGACATGTTTTCCCTTTGAGAACTTTTGGGGGTAAGAACACATTATTTGATCCATTTTCGCATATTTGAAGGCAAGGTGTAAGTTGCCAGGAAACTTAGATACGAGGACATGGATGCCATTTTTTGAAACAGGGGACTTGGGTATGTTGGGGATACTATATATATATATATATATATATATATATATATATGTTGCACTGGTCTTGGGGACCGGGGGACGCAGGGGACGAGTTTCCAGGACGGCTAGAGTGCACCCCCAATTTTTAAGGGGGCGACATGTTGATGACGACAATTATATAATATAAAATTTAAAAATAATATATATATATATATATACACACAATTAAAAATAAAAAGTATTTACATTGAGATAAATCATAAAAACTAAAAAATATTTGCAGCAAAATATTAAAATAGCTTCCATGAATTTTTATTATAAAACAATGAAACATTGAAACATCAAAACATACATGTTTGCAGCCTTTTGATTGAGATAAATGAGTCATAAAAATGAAAAATCAGAACATGATTGCAGCAGGAAATTAAAATATCTTTCATGTAAACTTTATAAAAAACTGAAAAATTCAAAAGCATAAAAATTTCAATTTCAATTTAAAAGTTAAGAGTTATGAATCATTCATGAAACATAAAAGTCTACACATGTAATCAGATAGATATTAAAGTCTTTAAAGTTTAAAAGTTGAAATATGCAGAAGGAAGAGTCTATCTAAGCATAAATGATGGTTCAAAATGGCAAAAATGCCCAAAATAAAACATAGTCACTAGTAGTAGTGTCATATGCAAAATGGTAAAATGCCAAAATGCCTCAAGGCAACAAAAAGGAAGTCTCTGAATCAATGCCCATAGTAGCATGAAGGTTGAAGCTACTCATAAATTTTGATCCTCTTCACAAAGACTATCCAAAAATGCTTGAGCCTCACTTCCTTCATTCTGATCATCATCAATGCCCTGCAATTGCAACTCCATGTCCTCCAATGGCACATTAACCAATCCATGTCCTCTTAGAAGTAAGCCTGTTCCTCTTAATAGAGTGGATAAAACTAAATGTGGACCAGTTACTTTTTGCAGCCGAGGAACTAGCAACCTAAGATAATAAACACATAACAAGAGTACGGATATCTGGAGTGTTGTCCCCATACATGCTCCACCACCATCCACTAGGACTTCTTTGTGCCATACCAAGCAAATCAACCTTTGCAGCTTTGGAGAAAGTGGGGCCACTAATCAATGTAAAATCAAGATATTGCTCTCGAATTATGGTTGCTTGCTCGTGTATAGATCTTTTCTATGGCGTCAATAAAACCTTGTTTCACCTCAGGGTCATCTATTGGTGCAACTCTTCCTTCCCTCTCCACATACCACTTTGGATTAAGTGCATAAGCGGCCATATGAAGAAGTGTGTTCATCTTGTTCTACCTTTTTTCTATCAACTTTTGGAGTTCATTAAATAACTCCAAAGAGGGGTCCCTCTCACGAATGATGGACTTGATCTTTCCAATCATGTTGTCAATTGATTCATATATTTCCCCAAGGCAAGGGGAATATGAATCTGCATACTTGATTAACTCCACTATTGGAGAGGTGAAAGAGACAATGTATCTCACATCAACCCACCAATCATCATTCAACAACATTTGTCTTTCCTTCTTTCCTTGATTTGTTTTGGATTCCCCCCATGCAATCCACTCAGAGCTAATAACAGTGGACTTTAGGGCCTGTTGCACCTCTAGCATATGGTTAAGAAGCATAAAGTAGGTGGCATACCTTGTATCTGCTGGTTTCAAGAACTCCTTATTTGTATAAATCCTGTAAATAGCTAGAGAGGCATGGTGGTTGGAAATGAACATTTGTGCATCTCTTGCATCCAAAATAATGCGATTGATCCAAGAAATTTTACCAATATCTTTGAGTGCATTATTTAAAGCATGCACACAACAAGGAGTCCAAAATAGATGCTTGTACCTTCTTTGAATCATCAACCCTGCAGACCTACAAACTGGTGCAACATCTGTGATAACTTGAACTACATTTGTCGAACCAATCTCCTCAATTGCATCTTTTAATACCTCATATTGAAAGGCAACATTCTTCATCTTTCCAGAACAATCAATTGCCTTCAAGAAATATGGACCGCTTGGAGAGGTGACAATGATATTCAACAAAGGCCTTTGTTGAATATTTGTCCAACCATCCATGACGATTGAACACCCGTAATCAACCCATGATTTTTGAAGGCCTTCCATCACCCCTTGCATCTTTGAGACCCCCCTATCTAATAGTGTTGTCCTTATTTTATTGTAACCAGGGGGTTGAAATGATGGGCCAACATCACAAATTTTCACCATCATCTCTTTGTATTGAGGGGAACGAGTGGCATTAAAAGATATTCCATTAACAAAGAAGAATTCAGCAATGGCATTCTCTGCCTCATTCTTGCGTTGTACATTGAACATTTCTGTCACAATAGCTCTTCTTTTAGCTTTTCTATTTGAAGTTGAAATAGATATACTGCAACCCTTATGTGGATCAACTACACTTTTGTCATTGACTTCTTTTAATCCTAAAAGTCTTAGTTTTTTAAAAACATAACTTTCTTCCTCTACCTCTACAGTGCCCCCTATGGAAGCCATGTGAAGTTTGGTAATTTCAACTATTTTTTTTAATGGGCAGGAGCAGCCCTTTACTTCATCCCCTGGAATGGCCAAAATATGATGGTAAACTCTGGAGTAGTTGCCTTTAAATGTGTGATTATAGAGTTTGCACTGCCATTCCTTCGAACCACCACTGTTTTTTCTTTTATTCTGGGTGATTTTGTTGACATATTGCAACCATGGTTTCTTCCAGTTGATTCTGGTAGAGATTTCAGTAGGCCTTGTTGTTTCAAACTTTGATTCAGTAGTAGGAGTGTTGCTGTCCATTTCTATGATATTATGAAGCTTAGTCTAAAGACTGAATCTTAGTTTGAAATTAAAAAAAAAAAATGAAAAATGAAGTTGAATCAAGATGCAATCAAGTTTACTGTTTCAACTTTCAACACAAAATATAAAAATAAATAAATTAAAAAATAATAAATAGAGTTACATACCTGTAGCACGCGGTTTCCGTAGGCTGAGGGAGACAACATCAAGTTGAGCACCCACAACGAAGCTGGCAACAAGCAGTGGGAACTTGGAAGTCAACAAGTTAAAAACAAGCCTGAGCAATCCGAGCTCTGTTGCGACCACGGGAGTGGAGTCATGATTGTTTGCAAACCACGGGAGTCGAGCTCTACTGAGTAGTTTGAGCTCTATTGTGACCACGGGAGATAGTAGACACCGAGACAACGAATGGGAGTGGATTGTCTGTAGTCAAGATTGTCTGCAAACAATGGAGACCACGTCGGGAGTCTGGACTATCTGCAAACGATGGAGACCATGTCGAGAGTCGAGACCGTTTGCAAACGATGGAGACCACGTCGGGGATTGTTTGCAAACGATGGAGACCACGTCGGGGACTGTTTGCAAACGATGGAGACCACGTCGGGGACTGTTTGCAAACGATGGAGACCACGCGGGAGTCGGGACTGTGCAAACTACATCGAGTAGTCGGGACTGTGCAAACCACGCCGTAAACGATGGAGCCGCAGAGTGTTGGAGCTGTCGTTGAGAATGGGGAGCCGTCAACGACCGTTGAGGTAAAAAAAAAATCACGCTAAGGTGGGGGTGGGTTAGGGAAATACGCGTAGGGTTTTAATTTTTTAAATTTTAATTTAAGTTTTTAAATTTTTAAATTTTAAATTTTAATTTTGTGTTCTTAACTTTTTTTTTAATGTGTAGAAAAGGGGACGCGTGGGAGTCCTCGATTGGTTGAGGGACTTCGGGGACGTCCCTGAAAAGTCCCCTATTTTTTGGGGTACATTTAGGGTATGTCGAAAATGTCCCTGATGGAGTCCCCGACCATTTGGGGACGTTTTCAAGGAGTTCCAAAGTCCTCTGAACGCAGGAATGCAGGGAACGGGTGAAATTTTAGGGGGGATGGGTCCCCGTGCAACATAGGAAATAGATGAACACTTGGGAATGGTGGTGTCTCACAAATGGGTGGAATAATGAGAATGCTTCAACCAGACTTTAGAGAAGTAATCTTTAACAAGATTTAACATTTAAGCAAATTAAGCCCATTAAACTTTAAGGCATTTATTCAATTTAACACAAGAAACTAGCCATCCTACAAAGGCAAGTACCCTGGAAAGCCTTTTGGGCTCCAGAAAATGACTAAGGCCTAGCCCCCTTGCCAGCGAGCGTCCATAGCCCCGACGGGTTTGCCTCACCCTGTTGCCCTGTAGGGAAAATGAGCCTTACATCATACAATGGATGAGTGCTCATCCTTTGGCCACTGACTAGTTTTATAACATTTATACTTTAGGCATTAGCGCTTAAAAGCACTACTAATTGCAACTTGCCTTTTTGCATCATTTAAATATGGCGTTTTTGCGTTTTGATGCTTTAGCGTCTATAGACACTGTTGTTAGACTATTTATTTTCAAGGACCAGAGGAAGAAAATCCCTGTGATAAGAATCACATAAAACAGCACTGAGACACAAGGTAACATGGGATCTAATCCAACATAGAGGTATAGGCGGGGGGAATTCTTGATGTCACTAGTCAAGATATAAGTCACGGGTAAAACAAAACTTGATGATATCGGATGGTTGAAAATAGTGATAAGGCCATGCCAAGACATGCAAGCAAAGTCTTTAAGTAAATGGCCAAGTCCATATGAACAACAGGGCAAATGAGTATACACAAGAACCTCCTGAATGAAGCCACTAGATCACTTTAACTCTAGATATCAATAAAACCAAATAAGATATCTCCAATGCACAACCACTATCAACCAAGTCTAGGTACTAAAATAGATAAAAGAGAAAAACTAGCATCCATATGTACATATCCATATATCATTTGGGTCATATACCTGCACTTGATCTAAACAACTTGAAAGTCATTGACCATTGTTGTTGTACAATATGGGCATTATCACTATATGTGCTCCGAAAACAAAGAATGGCTAACTTATTACATCAAATCTGGGGTCATGAGGCTCAGTCATGGCATGAAGCCAATCATCTGTATGCTCTAGGTCTACTGAATAATAACAGTGATCATCGACTGTATGCTCATCAAATGTTGATCTCAAAGTAAAGGAATGGCTCTAAAATGTGCTCAGGACTGCTCTGAAAGTATGGTAGTCCAGCTACAATGCATGTGACAACAAGCCCTAACCAAAAAATTACTGCAGCAAAGATCCTTCAATAAGTACCATGAGTACAACAAGACAAGTAGAGGATTTCACCTTAACCCTAATGTCATCTTATTAGAGCAAGCTTGCACCAACAGATCCATACAAGTAATCTCTAGCCATCAAATCAACCCAAAAAAAACAAAATAAGGATAAGAACCTCAAATCGAAATGTCCCTTAACTTCTTCCTCCCAAAAATCTTCAACTAAGCTTGGAAGGGAATTCCCACACTTTTAAACATGCCTCTAACAAATGAACCTCTCTATTTATATCCTTCAAATCAAATTTACTAATTCATTACATAATATTTCTTTCTAGAAAATCCTAGAATCCCCATTGAGTTTGCCTTACGAGTGAATAAAATAGGTCCATCTTGCCACTTCTCATCCTTTGATTTCATGAGAACCTTTTAAATATGCATTTATTATATATTTGAGGGTTTAACATGTATGGCACATGGCATCTCCTCATGCAAAGATCCTTCCTCCAAATATGTAGAAAATGCCCCAAACAATGTGTTCTCACTCGAAAACCCTCCTCAATGTTGAAACTTGAAACATGTCTCCAAATATGTAGGAAAATGAATCACAGTGTCTTGACCCTCAAATATCTCGAAAGGAGAAATAAGCCTCCAACTAAGTAGCATAGGTACTTGTATGCAGGGGTAGGGTATGTTTACCCATACTAGATACATGTACCCATGTACCGGGTACCCCGTACACACATACCATGTCGTACCTGAAACCTGGACAACGTAGCCAAGATGGTTGTCACGGATTTAGGGGACGGGGTATGCCTATTTTGGTGACGCTTGGGGACGCCCAAGGACCATTTTTGTACAAGGTACCCCTGTTTTGGGGATGCCTAGGGCCACCAAGGGACCAATTTGGTACGAGCCCAAATAGTTTTGTACAAGTGTCATTAAAGTCAATAATTTTAAATGGTAATATTAAATTCCTAAAGTAAAAGTGGCATTTTCCCTATCTTTCATTTTCTATCCTTTTACTTAAATTTTTAACATTACCATTAATTGTTTTAGCATGTTTGAGAGTGGTTCCAACCTCATTGGACTTCATATGCAAAACGCATAATTTTAGATCACATTCAAAATTCAACAAACTTAACAATTTCTAGGATTTCAGGATTGCAACGTTTCCATTGGATTCTCTCATGTATGAGGGTATAGGATTTCCATTTAATCAAACACATCAACACGCCTAGGGCCACCTAGGGACCAATTTGGTACGAGCCTAAATAGTTTTGTACAAGTGTCATTAAAGTCAATAATTTTAAATGGTAATATTAAATTCCTAAAGTAAAAGTGGCATCCTCCTTATCTTTCATTTTCTATCCTTTTACTTAAATTTTTAACATTACCATTAATTGTTTTAGCATGTTTGAGAGTGGTTCCAACCTCATTGGACTTCATATGCAAAAAGCATAATTTTAGATCACATTCAAAATTCAACAAACTTAACAATTTCCAGGATTTTAGGATTGCAACGTTTCCACTGGATTCTCTCATGTATGAGGGTATAGGATTGCCATTTAATCAAACACATCAACCTCTCCATGTACCTTGATGTTGGTGGTGCTTATTGTTGAACTCCTCTATCATGACCTTAACAAAAATGTACCCTTCACTCAAGCAAAATCACTTATTAAGTATGGTAAGCTCTTTCTACCTTATTTTAACACTTGGATTCGGAAGTTTCATCAAAACTATAGGGTGTTGAGTCTTGACTAATGTCCTTGGAGGACCAACTTAGAGATTCAAGGTAGAGGCAAGGGCTAGAGCCAAGATGAGGGGGCGCAAGATGGTATTGATGAATAGGATCCCAATATAGGCAAGGATTTTGATATGTAATTATTTGTTTTAGCATGAAGTTTTTTGAACTCTATAGGCCATTTAGTCTCTTTGTTTATGTATTTTAGATCAGATATCGATTGCACTTGATGTTGTTTTAGTTTTATGCACCCTTGTTATATACATGAGAAACTTTACATATTTGTGTATAACAGTTTGGATTCATATGATGAATATATATGTATAGTGAATATTATTTAAATTTCATATGTATTAGAATTTATCAATTTAAAAATCTCTCTCTCTCTCTTTCTCTCTCTATATATAATTTTTTAAATTGATAAATTCTTATACATAGGAAATTTCAATCATTTTCTATACATTTATATTCATTTGCATCCATATGAATCCAAACCGTTATACACAAATATGTAAAGTTTCTCATGTATATAGTAAGGGTGCATAATTTTGTATATATATGTAAAGTTTCGCATGTATATAGCAAGGGTGCATAATTTTATGTATATATGTAAAGTTTCTCATGTATATAGCAAGGGTGCATAATTTTATGTATATATGTAAAGTTTCTCATGTATATAGCAAGGGTGCGTATATATATATATATATGTTGCACGGGGATCTGTCCCCCGTAAAACTTCAGCCGTTCCCCACGTTCCTGTGTTTCGGGGACTAGGGTAGGCTGTGTGGCTGTAGGTTGAGGATAACAGTCTGTGAGAGCTGCCCAGGCCTGTTAACAAGCTGCGTGAACTAGAGAAGAGCTGCCCAGTCTTGTTAACAGGCTGCCCAGAGAAAGAACAGAGCTGCCCGATCTCTGTTGACCCTGCTCAAGGGTGGATCTGATCTGTCCAAAGCTAGAATGATGGGCTGTGAAGGTTTGCAGACCAGCCATGAATTCTACAACTGCCTGTGAAAAGATCCAAGTCTGCTTGGAAGTGAACTGAAGCTACTCGTGGTGTATGCTGTGTACACAACAACCCTATATGGGCTGACTGTTGGGTAGCCAAGGGTCTAAACAGGCCCAACAGCCCTTACGGGTCTTCAGGCTGCTACCCCGAACCCTATGGCTAAGCCTGTGGGCTGCCCAAGGGTAGATCAACAGTCTCGACAACCCTTAAGATGGCTTGCCCATGAAGCTAGTGCAAAGGGCCAAGCCCTAGAAGGAACTGCCTGTGAGGAGAAGAGAAGCAGCCAACATAAGAATAGGGCTGCCTGAAAATACTGTAGAAGACTGCCCGAGCCTGTAAATGAAGAAGATGAAAACTTAGGGCAAAACCGTAGCTTGTGAAGAAGATAGACTTGTAGATGCCTTCTTGTTGATGAAACCCTAGCTTAGGGTTTTGATCCAGATACATGTGGATGCCCTAGCTAGACTCATCCATGCTAGGGCATACACAAAACTTTCTCTTCTTCATGAACAAATCAAAATCTTCTTTGGAGCAGTTGTACCTATGGAAGCCAAGTGTGTGTCATAATTAAATGACTTGAACTTCTTTTATAGCCTTTAGTCACCTGTAAGTGGACCAAAATTAGAAAAGATAAAATAATAATATTTTATTCTTTTTCTAATTTTACTTTTAGATTCTTACCAAAAAAAGGTCTTTTAAGTATTTTTGACTTTTAGCACAATTCCTTATTTATCTTTGACTTTCACTTGTGGTCCTTTTCCTGTGGTCCAAAAATACTTATGTATTTTTAACATTTACCTGTGGTCCTTTTTTTGTGGTCCAAAAGTCCTTATTTATTTTTGACTTTTGACTTTGGCCTTTTTCCAAGTGCCCCTGTGGTCATTACCTGTGGCTCTTTTAATTCCAAAAGTACATCATTATAAACCAAGAGAGTTACTAATGCTTTTATCTCTCTTTGTGACACCTAGATATGATACTAGGCTAACTTAACCAAGGGTAGCTAATCCTTGGAGAAGTACACCAAGCCCATAGATCAAGGGTTAGAGTGCCACACATGCCTAGACCCAATCTAGGGCTTACAGTACCTTCTTGGTAACAGACCAGGTGCCTCCATTCTCCAAGAGAATGGCTACTCAAAACTAAACTGAGTCTACCAGTACTAGACTGGTCCACATCGTGGTCCCGGACCAGATGTCTACCATTCAACAGAATGGTCACTCCACACTGGGTTGAGTCTACCCAAGGTAGAGCTGGGTCTATATGATAGTCCCAGTCCAGATATCTACCATTCAACATAATGGTCACTCAACACTGGGTTGAGTCTTCACCGTGGTCCCGGACCAAGTGGTCCCATTCTCGTGAGAGAAGGGCTCTCGATGCTGCTCAGAAAAATCAACAGAAATCTCTACCACAATCAATGTGAAGAAACCATTGCAATATGTCAACAAAATCACCCAGAATAAGAGAAAAACCAATGGCGGTTTAGAGGAATGGTGGTGCAAACTTTGTAATCACACATTTAAAGGCAGCTACACCAGAGTTTACCATCATCTTTTGGCCATTCCAGGGGATGGAGTAAAGGGCTGCTCTTGCCCATTGGAAAAAAGAGTTGAAATTACCAAACTTCACATGTCTGCCATAGGGGGGGCACCGTAGAGGTAGAGGAAGAAAGTTCTATTTTTAAAAAACCAAGACTTTCAGGATTAAAAGAAGTCAATGACAAAAGTGTAGTTGATCCACCTGAGGGTTGCAGTATATCTATTTCAACTTCAAATAGAAAAGCTAAAAGAAGTGCTATTGTAACAGAAATGTTCAATGTACAATGGAAGAATGAGGCAGAGATGCCATTGCTGAATTCTTCTTTGCTAATGGAATATCTTTTATTGCCACCCGTTCCCCTCAATACAAAGAGATGATGGTGAAAATTTGTGCTGCTGGCCCATCATTTCAACCCCCTGGTTACAATGAAATAAGGACAACACTGTTAGAAAGGGGGGTCTCAAAGATACAAGGGGTGATGGAAGGCCTTCGGAAATCATGGGTTGATTACGGGTGTTCATTCGTCATGGATGGTTGGACAAATATTCAACAAAGGCCTTTGTTGAATATCATTGTCACCTCTCCAAGCGATTCATATTTCTTGAAGGCAATTGATTGTTTTGGAAAGATGAAGGATGCTGCCTTTCAGTATGAGGTATTAAAAGATGCAATTGAGGAGATTGGTTCGACAAATGTAGTTCAAGTTATCACAGATGCTGCATCAGTTTGTAGGTCTGCAGGGTTGATGATTCAAAGAAGGTGCAAGCATCTATTTTGGACTCCTTGTTGTGTGCATGCTTTAAATAATGCACTCAAAGATATTGGTAAAATTTCTTGGATAAATCACATTAATTTGGATGCAAGACATGCACAAATGTTCATTTGCAGCCACCATGCCTCTCTAGCTATTTATAGGATTTATGCAAATAAGGAGTTCTTGAAACCAGCAGATACAAGGTATGCCACCTACTTTTTTCTTTTTAACCACATGCTAGAGGTGCAACATGCCCTAAAGTCCACTGTTATTAGCTTTGAGTGGACTGCATGGGGGAATCCAAAACAGATCAAGGAAAAAAGGTAAGACAAATGTTGTTGAATGATGATTGGTGGGTTGATGTGAGATACATTGTCTCTTTCACCTCTCCATTAGTGGAGTTAATCAGGTATGTAGATTCAGATTCCCCTTGCCTTGGGGAACTATATGAATCAATTGACAACATGATTGGAAAGATCAAGTCCATCATTCGTGAGAGGGACCCCTCTTTGGAGTTATTTAATGAACTACAAAAATTGATAGAAAAAAGGTGGAACAAGATGAACACACCTCTTCATATGGTCTCTTATGCACTTAATCCAAAGTGGTATGTGGAGAGGGAAGGAAGAGTTGCACCAGTAGATGACCCTGAGGTGAAGCAAGGTTTTATTGACGCCGTAGAAAAGATCTATACACAAGAGCAAGCAACCATAATTCGAGAGCAATTTCTTGATTTGCATTGATTAGTGGCCGCACTTTCTCCAAAGTTGCAAAGGCTGATTTGCTTGGTATGGCACAAAGAAGTCCTAGTGGATGGTGGAGGATGTATGGGGACAACACTCCAGATATCTGTACTCTTGCTATGCGTTTATTATCTCAGGTTGCTAGTTCCTCAGCTGCAGAAAGGAACTGGTCCACATTTAGTTTTATCCACTCTATTAAGAGGAACATTCTTACTTCTAAGAGAGCAGAAAAACTAGTTTATGTGCATAGTAGTCTTCGCCTTCTTTCAAGGAAGACACCAAAGTATTTACAGGAACCAGCAACACAATGGGATGTAGATCCCGAGGTCCGAGGATGCTTCACAAATTGATGATGATGATGGTGGGCTATCCCTCCATACAGGATTGGTTAATGTGCCATTAGAGGACATGGAGTTGCAGTTGCAAGGAATTGATGATGATCAGAATGAAGGAAGTTAGGCTCAAGCATTTTTGGATAGTCTTCAATGAAGAGGATCAAAATTTACGAGTAGCTTCAATCTTCATGCTACTATGGGCATTGATTCAGAGACTTCTTTTTTGTTGCCTTGAGGCATTTTGGCGTTTTGCCATTTTGCATATGACACTACTATTGGTGAGTTTTATTTTGGGCATTTTTGCCATTTTGAACTATCATATATGCTTTAGATAGACTCTTCCTTTTGCATATGAATGTCAAGTTTTAAACTTTAAAGACTTTAATATTTTTGTGATTACATGTGTAGAATTTTATGTTTCATGAATGATTGATAGCTCTTAACTTTTAAATTGAAATTGGAATTTTTATGTTTTTGAAATTTTCAGTTTTTTTATAAAGTTTACATGGAAGATATTTTAATTTCCTGCTGCAATCATGTTCTGATTTTTCATTTTTATGACCAATTTATCTCAATCAAAAGGCTGCAAACATGTATGTTTTGATGTTTCAATGTTTCATTGTTTTATGATAAAAATTCATGGGAGCTATTTTAATATTCTGCTGCAAATATTTTTTAGTTTTTATGATTTATCTCAATGTAAATACTTTTTATTTTTAATTATATATATATAGATATATTATTTTTAAATTTTATATTATAATATTATATAATTGCCGTCCCCAACCTGTCGTGCCCTGAAAAATTGGGGGTGCGCTCTAGCATCCCCTTCGTCCCCTCGTCGTCGAGACCAGTGCAACATAGTCTATTTCCAACATATGTCTAGTGTGGATCCCCTTGTCCTTCAACTAAGATGTTCACAGTGTCGATTGTCAAGTCATTCCCCTTTGCCTAACCTTGTTTTACCACTTTCACACTTGATTAGCAAAATGGCCAAGTCTATGAATGAGTATACCCCTGAGGCTTTCGTTTATAGTAACTGATTACTTTGATTTGGATCTATTATTTGTTTATTATGCTTATAATTGCCAATAAAAGAAGATGTACTTTAGTCTTGCTACTAACATAGATAATAAAGCATGCTCTATCTATTTTGTACCTTGCAACATTAGTTATTTTCATTTGGGCTATCATTTTGATAATCTTTGACCAAGTAAACCCAGTTTGTCCAAGTGAACAACATGGTTTGGGGTGAGTTTGGCCTAGAGTGGTTGATATTGATTATTCATGGCCTATCAGTGTCCATTAGATATATTCATGCTTCATATGGTGATTTATTATGGTGGCTTGCATTACTTTTATGTTTATCATCATGTACAAGCCTTATTATTATTATTATTATTATTCTGGCATGTATGGGCTTTTTGATGTATATTTTGATGGACATATGGTGTATGAGTACTCATTCCTAGTGGATTTGGACATTTTGAGTCCATTGGTGCACTCAGTTTTCAGTTTCAGGGACATGTGTACTATATATGGGTCAGATCATCTTCCCGCTGCTGAATGGCATATAAAAATGGTATTTTGATACTTTCATAGACATTTTATTCTCTTACGGTGCTATCAAGGGACATAATAGTGCAACCACTCGTTTTTACCATATTGCCATTTTCCCGAACTCATTTCTACACCAAGATTTGTCCTTGGTGAGGTTATCTTTCAAGAGGATGTTTTAGGCACATTAAAAATGAAGAATTGGCTAACAAAGGAAATCGATTTGGGTTACTGAGGTAAGGAAATGAAAAGAAACTTGTTCAAGGTTTGGTGTTGATGTGATCTACACTTTGCGACATTGTCATCATCCTTTGTGGGGTCCACACATCCTAGCATTTATCATTTTGGGACGCTTTTGTTGTATTTTGAGGGGCCACGATTTGGTCATTTGGTAATGTTATGTTATTATCTTGACACATTACTTGATGTTGTTCCATGGGGACATGCTAGTGAAGGTTATGATGCATATCCTAGCCCCACCATGTGCTCTTATCATGTGTCGTAGTCATCTTTCATGTGATGCGTCCCTTATTAGGTGATTTAGCTAGTGCGCCCCTTCTATTTGTGAGTATATCTGGCTAATCTTAGCTGTTGATTAGAGTGATTGTATCTTATGACCTTAGCCATTGATCTTTTTGGATCTAGGTTTTATGTACTAGAGAGATCTATATATTGTGATGCTCTCTCATTGTAGAGGGACTTTTGGCTCTTGGATTCCGACAATAAAAAAAAAATATTTTTGAGAAATACTTGGAAGCTTTGTCGAATGCTCGTGTGGAGATTGGAGTCTTTTCTATTTGGCATTCTTGAGGATCTTTGCTTTTCCATATTATTTTCTTTCTGGGGCCGTGTTGATTTCCATGGACGTTTTGGAGAGAGTGCTATTGTGGGGGAGACTCCCATATCACTCCTTCAAATCGATTTCAACTTAGGGGTTTTCTTTATTGCATCTTTGGAGATCATTTAGATTTTTCATGAGTTGTCTTGTAGATTTTTGTTTTTATTGTGGATCAATTCTAACTTTTGGGTTGATTGATCTTGCAGGAGAGGGGCGCACTAGTCACTTGGAGAGCATAGCGATTTCACTAGGGAAGCAAAGAGCTTGCTTGCAGTTGATTCAGATTGGGAAGATCATCATCACACTTGGTGGTCGCAAGCATTTCTAGTTACGTTTCAATTTATTTTTGCATTTTCGAGGTCTATTCTATCTGTCACCATAAAAATCCCAAAGTTAAAACTCATTTTCTAGATCTGATAGATCTAGCGATTATTTGAGCTTGAAACTTAAAACCCAAGTCCAAAATAATTTTAAAACCCTAGATATAAAGTTTGAACCAAAACCGACCCCATTTGCCCCTGTGGATTTAGCATTGGTCACTTCTAGGTGGGACACCCTCCTTGGGTTTTTAGTCATTTTATTAGATCTGTTAGGTGGACATTGCTCGAACCCTCTCAAAACGCTTTATCTAAGTCAAGCAAACCTTTCTAGTGTCATTTCACTCCATAATTTCCTCATTTGGATCCACGTATTGATTATTTGCATAAACCCTAGGTGGATGTCATTTGGGAACTTTACTTGGCATTAGATCTATCTAGATCTAATTGCATAAACTCATTTTGGTACATTTTACTTGTGGTTGAGCATTTCATTCTTGCCTAAGCCTCCTCAACAGGTCCTAATTTCTATAAACCACATCCTTCCTCCTAGATCTAGACTTGTCCATCCAAGATCTACTCTCACCTCATGTTCTTACCCTTAGAGTGTCTTTGGTTGGTTGGCTAGTCTTTATAGGCTAGTTAGGGTCTCCCCCTTGATCTTGCTTTGAGCTTGATCTAAAGTGACAAGAGCGTGTCCGGTGTGACAACTACCCTCCTATAGTAGTGGATGAGGCCCTTGTGGAGTCACCTAATTAGCTGCCCCATCTCTATCGTCTCGGATAGGATACCTTTTGTGGGTAGCTACACTTTGGGTGATAACAGGGCTGTTTACTGTATTTTGGAGGGTTGCATTAGCTAGGGATAAAGGTTAAGTGTGGCAGGTTTAAGTTTTCTTGATCTTGTGGTGAAATCAAATTTGAAGACTTGATGTGTTGTTGGTTGTTTGTTCAATAAGAAGGCCATCCCTCTTGGTCTACATCATTTAAGGTGTCATATAGGGCCGCCCTTTAATTGTTTATGGCCGCCTGTCACTACTTGGTTGATTGTGTACTTGTTGTGAGGAGCATTTTTGGAAGGGCCCTCTTTTAATTTTCTGCATATGTAAGTAAATCCACGTGGTTGGTTAGAACATGTTTATAACAATGTAACTATGCCTCCTTCCATAACATTCAAACCTTCTTGATTGTTGATCCTGACTCCATTTCCCAATTGGATAGACAATGGTCTTGGTAGTCCACCATCCCTTTATTTCTAAAGAACATGTTAAATTATATTATCTTGGGTTCCCCCCCTTGAGTCAGAAGAGAGCCACCTAAAATGAAAGGAAGAAATGTTGTGGTTATAGTGGACCACCTTTAGGCTTTTATTAATTGTTGTACTTGTTGAAGAATCTTTGCTGCTGTAATTTTCTGGTTAGGGATGTTCACTCTATTTTTGAGCATTGCCCTAGCTAGGGATGAAGGTTAAGTGAGACACGTTTATGTCCTCTTGATCTTGGTGTGAAATCAGACTTGAAGACTTGATGTATTGTTGGCTGTTCATTCACTAAGAAGGCTGTCTTGTTTTGTCTACTTCATTGATGGTTTCATGTGTGGCTGTCCTTTAGTTGCTTATGGTTGCACGTTATGATTTTGTACTTGTGAGGAGCATCTTTGGAAGGACCCTTTTTTAAAATTTTTGCATATTGAAGTAAATCCTTGTGGTTGGTTGGATCATGCTTATAGCAACTAACTTCGCTTCTTTCCATACTGTTCGAACCCTCTTGATTTTTGATCTGACACCATTACCTAATTGGATAGAGCATCATAAATTATCTTTTCTAGGGTTTCCCCTCTTAAGCTGGAAAAAAACCATCCTAAAGTGAGAGGAAGAGTTGTTGTGGTGATAATGGGCAACCTTCCTAAGTGCCTCTAGGGTTGTACTTAGTTTACTAACTTGAATATCTTTGAGTGCAGGTCTGGGAGGTAATGGGATCTTTAGAAGCTAATTCCTATTCAGGGTTTATTTAAAGTGAATATTTATATGAAGGGGTCAATTTGGAGAGACTGGTGTTGGATTTTTGGTAAATTAATTCATCTCTATGATTCTAAAAAGTTGCATTTGTTGTTGCATAAGAATACTCCCTTTGCACCTACACTAAGTACTAGGTGCATAAGAATACTCCCTTTGCACCTACACTAAGTACTAGGTGGAATGCCTTCGACATGGAGAACAGATGGGTTCAGAGGCTCCACAGTGTGTGGTCCTGTATATTTTACAAGCTTCATGATTTTGCTTGGCTTGTCATCTGCCAAGGACTTCCTACAAAAGCCCATTAAACCAAAGAGTGGATTCACAGTTGACCATGCCTTCTATGTGGAAAGGCCAAAAGTATTATGCATGCTTTTTGGGACTGCAAGATAGACAAAAGATGTTGGCTGTAGGTTCAAGTTTCAACAACAATGTCCACTGATCTTCCAAGCTAACATACATTGGAGCTTCTGCTTTTCTAGGGGATTTTGGGCATTTGGTGCTCTACTTGTTTTCATTGGCCTTTGGCACTATAATTGGGTATCTGCTATGCATTCAATATGGAGAATGAGATGTAAGTACTGTTTTGAAAATTTTGATAGCTCTATTCTATCCTATTTTAGAATGTGGCTAAAGGCTTTTTACTGATTTGGGATGTGAAGAATGCTAATATACTTGCATATTTAGATCTTATCACAGTCCTTGTATTGCTGAGAAAGATGCCTGATTTTGTCTAGCTTTTATCTTTGTTAATATAAGAAGTATTCACCCCCCCTCTCTCTAACAGTGTTTTAAAAACCGGTGTAACTAGTTTTGGAACCGGTCGGTTCACCAATTCAAACCGACAGGTAAACCGGATCGGTGACCTGTTCATTACCGAACCGGTCGGTTCGGTCCGAACTGGTCTGACCAACCGAATTTCGATTCTGGCCGGTCGGTTACGGCAATTTACCATTATTTTATTTTTTTTTAATTTTTTTAAACTTTTGTTTTTTACTTTATTTTTTAAAATTACCTAACCTAAAGGCTAATCCCTAACCTAAACTAGTACCCACCCAACCCAACCCAACTACAAATAACAAGACACTCGCTCACTACCCACCTATTGTTATTTTTGTTTGAAACTTGTTGTTTGGAGTCTGGAGTGGAGTTGTTACAGTGGCAGCCTGAGTGGACAGTGAACAATGGCAGTGCTGAGTGGACAGTGCTCACTGCTGACTAGACAGTAGATAGTGCTGAGTGGAGTCTGGACAGTGGATAGTGCTGAGAGATTTTACTATTTAGTGCCGAGTGGACAGTGTTGGCCCTTGGGTGGACAATTTATCAGAGGTACAAGTGTCAAGAAGTGGACAGTGCTACTCTTCGAGAATCAATATCAGAGGTAAGTAACAAGTTTATTAAAGTTTTTGTTTTATAAAAAAATTAAAATTTGTATTTGTCAGTTTACCAAATGCAAAAAATTAACTTACAGTTTGCAACTTTGCCGTAATTTATTATTAAACAAAGATCTTTTTTGCAAAAAATTTATAATTTTAAACAGTTATTTTATAATTTGGTAATTTTATAATTTTATAATTTGGTAATTTTATGATTTATTATTTTATCAATTGGTAAAAGAGATCCCCTGGTAACTCGTAAGTTAATTTGGTAATTTTATAATTTGGTAATGCTTATAGGGGATCATCTATATTTTTATAATTTTATAATTTTGCTCGTTGTTGTTTCAACTTTCATCCTATCAGAAATAGCCCCAAAAGCAAAAGATTCTGCATGGGCCCATGGAGATGTTATTGACAGGGTGATGTATTGCAAGTATTGCAAGAAGTTAATTAAAGGGTGGGGGGATTTGCAGGCTTAAACAACACTTGGATGCCATCAAAGGCCAAGTGAAGGCATGTGAAGCTCCACTAGATGTTATTGGACAGATTAGAGCTGATATGCAAGAACATTTTAAGAAGTTTGAAGAGAGTAAGGCTAGGCAAAGAGAGAAAGAGGAAGAAGTAGGAAAGAAGAGGAGGCTTGCTGAAATGATGGGTGGGACCTATGCTTCTGGTTCAATTGAAGGCTCTTCATCTATCCCTTCTACCGATCCCAGGGATCCTTTTCAGTATGTTGCACCCTCCAAGACTACATAAGAGAAAGGCAAATCAAAAAAGAAGGGTGGCATTCAAAGCTATTTTACATCCTCTGCTAGTGCCAATGCTTCTCAGTTGCTTCCAACACAAGTTCAGCCCACCTTAGATGACCATTGTAAGAAGAAATGCAAAGAAGTTGCCTATGAGTGCATAGCTAGATGGTGGTATGATGCTGATCTCCCCTTCAATGCCGCCTGCTCTTCTTATTACCAACCTATGTGGGATGCTGTTATAGTTGCTGGTAAGGGCTTCAAAGGCCCTAGTATGCATGACTTGAGGAGATCTCTTTTGCCAAAAGAGATAGTGTCCATAGATGAATCCTTGAAGAATTTCAAATAGTCATGGGTCAGAACAGGATGCACTATCATGTCAGATGGATGGATCGATCAAAGGGGTCGTACTCATAAACTTTCTTGTCTCTTGCCCACGAGGAACCATGTTTTTGAGATCACGTGATGCGTCTGATCAGGTGAAAGATGCAAATTTGTTATTTCATCTTTTGGATGAGGTTGTTGAGGAGGTGGGGGTAGGTAATGTTGTACAAATCATCACAGATAATGCCTCTAATTATGTTCTTGCTAGTAAGATGTTAGAGGAAAAACATAAAATCATATTTTGGACTCCATGTGCGGCACATTGCGTAGACCTCATGCTTGAGGACATATGCAAACAAGATTGGATCAAAGCCACTATAGAGCATGCCAAAAGCATCACCAAATACATCCTACAACCACGGTTGGGTATTGAGCTTGATGATGAGACACACACAGGGCAGGGTGCTTGTATGGGCCTGCAGTTATTAGATTTGCAACTCACTTCCTCACGTTGCAATCTCTCCTTTCCCAAGCACAGAACTTGGAGAAAATGTTTTCAAGTGATGAACGGAATTCATCCCAATGGGCCCACAACCAAGATGGAAAAGACACCAAGAAAAGAATTTAAAGCTTTTCATTTTGGAAAAGAGCAACATAGGTTGTGGTGATTACTGAGCCACTTGTTAAGGTGTTGCGGTTGGTTGATGGGGAAAAATTGGCCATGGGCTACATTATGAAGCTATGGATCAAGCAAAGGAGCAGATAAAGGCAACATACAAAGATAGAGTGGCCAAGTATGGGCCTATTTGGGAGATCATTGATAGGAGATGGAACAGTCAACTCCATCGCCCTATACATGCAGTTGGGTATTTTCTTAACCCAAGGTATCAATATAGAGAGCATATTGATCCAGATTCGACTGGGGAGGTAGCAGATGGATTGTATTCTTGCCTTGAGCGCATGGTCCCAAATGAGGGGGACCAATTGGAGATACATCGACAGATCAACTCTTTCACCGCTGCCACAGGTACCTTTGGCAATAATGTGGCTAAGATTTCAAGAGAGGATGACCAACCAGGTAAACATTTCCATTGTTTGATTAACTTTTGTTTTTAAAGTTTAAACTACCTTGAATTAAGTTATTAACTAAGTTGATATAAGTTATTAACTAAGTTGATATAAGTTATTAACTACCTTGACTCTTCACATTTGCAGCACAATGGTGGAAGGAATTTGGTAACCATACTAAACTATTGCAAAGGTTTGCAATTCGGGTCTTGAGTCAAACCTGTAGCTCTTCTGGGTGTGAGCACATTTGGTCTTTGTTTGAGCAGATTCACACAAAGAAGAGAAACCATTTAGAGCAGAAACGGTTAAACGATCTAGCCTTCGTGCAGTACAACCTCCGATTTAGGCGCAACCAATTGATGAGCAAAAGACCTGATATGGATCCCATTGTGTTGGATGATATAGATCCAACCTCAGATTGGGTAGTGGAGACCCAACTGCCAGAGTTTGGTGATGACATAGATGTTGAGCTGGAGGACTTGTTGGATGTTCCATTGGATGTAGATCCTTTATTGCCGATGCCATCAGTTCATACAGGTGTAGATTTTGAGAGAGCAGTGCCAGGCATGGCGGGCACTAGTTGATCAAGACCTCGTACTTATAGCTGTCGACGACGTCGACATTCAGCCAGTACTACTACTACATTAGCAGATGACTTTGATCTTGAGGAGCCTGAGACTGAGCTAGATCATGATGCCTTTGCTAGTCCTTCTGGTTCTTCTTCTAGTTCAAGCAGTGGTGCTGAGTTTGATGATGATCATTGATGTTGTATTATCATTTATGTCGTTGATTATGTAGCATGTTTTTTGGACTCTACAGGCCATATAGCCTTTACTATATAGGGCCTAGCCGCCTAGGCCTCATGGATTATGTATTTTGTTTTAGTTCTAGTATCCTAGATATGTTACATGCATTATCATTTATGTATTGCATAGACCACAGACTCCAGACTACAGTACACTTTGTGCCATTTTGATATATTGACTCTTATATGGTATATACATGAGCAGATTTTGGTTATTTTGTCTTCAATGCCTTGGAATCGTGGATTATATTATAATCTTCAAAATGTTGTTTTTCTCTAAAATTTAAATATTTTATGTATTTTTTAGCAAACCGATTCATTAAATTCAAATCGGTCGATTTATGACTGATTCATTACCGATTCCGATTCCGATTCCGAGTTGACTCTTGACCGATTCCGAGTCCGATTCCAATTTTTAAAACTATGCTCTCTCTCTCTCTCTCTCTCTCTCTATATATATATCTCTTTTATGAAAATCTTATAGGGTTAAAACATGCCTTCAAACTTGATTTTTGAGTAGATTTAATGCCAATTTAAATTTACTGCCTGGGATATCTTAATATCTTTGGCTTTTCCTTTTGAGAGTTGTCTTAATATCATCAGTTGTGAACATATCTCCCATTCTCATCTGCCCAAGATCTTTGATGCATGATGCATCTTTATTGACATATATATGGTTGAGGTAGGCATTTCTTTCTTGGATGGGTGTGTATATGTAGAATCAAATTTGATGCTGTGTATTCTTTCAGAATATGTAGAGAATCCAATTTGATTCTGTGCTTTCTTTGAGAATCTGTGATGATTAGCCTTTGGGTTGGCCCATTGGCTGCCAGAGCCATCTTATATAGGTACTTTTGTTAGCATGAAAACTATGCGTTCCACAACATTGTGAAACTGCTCTTGCGACTTTAATTCACAGACTTAAAACCCCTGTGCTACTTTTGCAATTTCTTTGCTGGATGTGTCCTGTGATTTCATGTTCAGGCTTTTCTCATGATAGAGAAGAATCATTAATTGCAAGTTTGCAAGAGTCTTAATCCTAAACTAATATTTTGCTCCTCGCAGTTACAACCTGACAAAGTGAAGAGGAATATGGTTTTGAATGGTCGGCAACTTTTGGTGTGAGTAATTCTCCCCTTTTTCATTTTTATGCAGTGTGTCAATGCAACTGAGATGGTATTGAATATTCAATGTCTGGTTGTGTCCAAGTCTGCAGCTAGTGACCTTGAGGATGTCATGAATGGGTCTATAATTGTAAAGTGTATTTCTAGTTGGTGCAAAGATTTAACGTGATTATCAGCATGTTATAACCTCTAGTATGCATATCAAGTATAGGTACTTGGACTGGTCCCATTTCCTCTGATTTAATGTCATGCAGCATTAAACCGGCAGCTTTAAGTCTTGAAATACTTTTTATTAAAGGATCTGTATTTAAATTTGTTATGTGAAGAAACATCATACTTTCTGCAGTTTAGCTCTGAAAGAATTTAACTTCTTGTTTTTGTTGCTTCTCAGTCAGTTTGCAGCAATGGAAGCTAGATTTCTTCGTGCTTCTTTCAGTGCATTTGTGGATATCCTAGTGCTTGCAACTAGAACCATTGAACAATTTGGTTCCAATTAGAGACATTACATAGGTGTGACATGTCAAGAAGTTGATGTTCGGCTTCTGAAGAGTTCAGCACAGTGAGTTAAAATGGATCGTCCTCAAAAGCAACTATTGAATTTACAAGAGAGATGCTTCCAACTTGTTACACCTCGCTCTTGTATTGTATGTTGTATTCCTTATGGATTTAATGGATAACAGCAATAGGAGATTTGTCATCCTTATTCTAAGGTAAACTGTATCTCTCTATAATGAACATTTTTATAGAAATTCATTTTTATCTGTGCAAGATGTGCAGGCATTTGATGCTTCCTAATGCTTTTAGTCAATTCAAGATATTTGCATGCTTGAACCAATGTCATTGATAGATTTGAGGTTTCCATTGTATAGAAATTTGTATGGAAAGTAAATGCATCGCAATTCTGTATAACAGTTTCTCAAGATTCAAAACCTTTTGTTTAACTGGTTCTGACATGACCAAATATTAATTGGACAAGGAAGGCAAATGGCGAAATCCAATTACAAATATTCAATCTGTTTCTTGCAAAATTATCTTTTTTTTTTGTAAAATAGCGTATTCTATTAATATACAGAGGCTACAATTCCAGAGACAGAGGGCTAGTGGAACTAGGTCCAATGCTCTTTAGATATAAAAGAAATCAGTTTTTACTAGTGAATGTCCATGAGCTGAAATAAAACCTGGGCTCTTGGCCTCTAGAGTCTACAATGCATACTCTCTTAATGTCTACGCAGGTTACAGCAAACCAGTATTGGAACTAACTAGGCTACAAGACAAAAATACTAGTACTAAGATCATATTCATCGTAAAACTGTAGAGAAAAGAGCAGGTCTGGATATCACTCCTGGGCATTAGTGTCCAAGGAGTTCCAGCTTCCTATCCTTCCGAGAAGGTCATTCATGGGCCTTGAAGGATTTCCAGCTTCCTCTCCTTCCTCAGTGGCGTGACATCCAGCGTTTGATATTTCTTAGTGTCATCTTCCTCTTCAAAATTCTCTTCCTCATAGGTGAGGATGGCAGTGATGAATGCATCATATTTGGCATCCTTCTGGTCTAGCCACTCTGTAATTGGGTTAGTCTTTGCCTTCCAAAGTTGAAGACCACCATCTCCTTGACATGTCAATAAAGATACAACCATCTTAGCAAATTTTGAGTATCTACCCCTTGAATGCCCATAGTCTGGAATTACTTTGCCCACCTCCTCATCTACTGCTGAACCTATTGAAATTTTACCTCGGAAGTGTTTGTCCATTCATGCCTTGGGGTGGGCAATGACACTTTAAATGTGGTCTTTAGCACTTTTAAAAGTGAGATTGTCATAATTTAATAAAATGACTTTTTAAAGTGATTTTGAGTCATTAATTGTTTTAAAAGTGACTTTATGAGAATTAAAAGGTGGGCGTGTTTTAAATTCTCATTTAATATTTAAAAAAAATATTTTTTAATAAGAAACTGAGATGAGCCCTAGATCTTATTTAGTCGGCTTTTAATCTAAGCCTATTTTGAGATGGAAGTTACTCAAACAAAAAGGCTAGGGAAAGACAAACCTATTTTATTGTTCACATTCCAAAGAGAGAATTTTTGGAGAGAAGAGAGCAAGAAAAAAAAAGAACAGAAGTGTTTGAAGAGAATTCATTTCCAGAAATTGAGAGAGAAAAATAAAAGTTTGCACAAATTCCAAAATGAAGAAGAACAAATATTTGGTATGCTTTCCAAGGCATTCATTTAAGCAGACATGAATTTCAAGTATGTATCGTACAATACTGTACAACACCAATTTCGAAGAGGATATGCCGTACAGTAGTGACCATACAGTTCTATACAACAAGGTTTTTCGAGACAGTCAGACACATATTTCAAGGTTTGTACAATAGGAAAATGAGACTGTACAGTCGCACGTGTGGAGGCTGTACAAGCTTTAATTTTTGGGAATCTGTACAACAGTTTTCAGGGTGATTCAGAGTGATTCTAACACATTTTTTAAGGAAGAAAAAGAGAGATTAGTACCGCTGCAAGTGGAGGCTGTACAAGCTGTAATTTTTGGGAATCTGTACAACAGTTTTCACGGTGATTCAAAGTGATTCTAACACATTTTTTGAGGAAGAAAAAGAGAGATTAGTACTGCTGCAATTTTTTTAGAATTTGCATAAAAATAAAATCTCTCTAAAGAAAAGGTTTTCCCTTCGAGGTCTTTCCTGGATCATTTTGGTAAAAAATCTGAGTCTTAAATCTTCATGTGTGTTGACTAGAATATTTTTCTGTGTAAGAAAGTAGGGCTGTCATAAAAAATTCAGAGTTGAAAAAATATCTCGTGTTTTATGTTTCGAGTTAAAGATTTTGATTTTTACATGAACATGCATGATGGGGTTTGGGCATTAAACCATATGCAGTGACTGAAACTAAAACCGGGTTGGGGTAACAAAAATTTCCATGGTATCAGAGCTGTGTTGAAGGCTAGAAATTACATTCAAATAAATTCCAGACATGGAGAATAAGGGAAAACAAGGTTTTGAGAAGAAACAGGTTCTTGGACTTTGTAGCGATGGCTACTGAACTTACGCTGGAGGGCATGTTGGATGAGACAGATAATTTTAGCCCATGGAAGGCTAGAATTGTCTTGATATTGCAAGAGAATGAACTATGGGGCAGTGAATAGTAATGGTGCACATCCTGCCACAGTTCCTATAGTTGCAACTGATAAGGCTGCTTTTGATAAACAAGACATTAAAAACAAAAATAATCATATTTGATGCCATTAAAGACCATGTCATACCATGCATTTTTGGGAAAGACTAAGTTCATAAGATGTGGACTGCTTTGACCAACTTTTACCAAAGTTCTAATGAAAACTGAAAAATGGTGTTAAGGGAGAAATTGAAGAGCATTATGATGAACAAGGAGGAGAATTTGGTCTCCTACCTTACCAAGATTACACAGGTGTGAGATGAGCTTGGAGTAGTGGGAGAGAGGGTGGTGGATGCAGAGTTGGTTCACACAACACTGAATGGCATGACCAAGCCATGGTCTGTTTTTGTTGAGTCCGTTGTTGCTCGTGAGCACATGCGTACATGTGATCATCTTTGAGATGATTTCATACAGGAGGAGACCTGCAAGGGATATGCACATGGCAGTACATCTCAAAGCAAGGAGGATGAAGAGAATGTGACTTTAGCAACGAAGGGGAAGAAGAAGTTCAAGAAGGGTTCCAAGGGTGGAACCAAACAACATGATGGCAAGAAGGATATGAACAAAGTAAAATGCTTTGCTTGTCAGAAGTTTGGGCATTATGTCAGACAATGCTCGAACAAGAAGAAGAAGAAACAATAGACAACAACTTCATCAAAGATTGATGAGTATGTCGTAGATTCGAGAGAGTTTTCTCTCTTTGCTAGTGGTTGTAGAGAGAGAGCATCATCCATCACCACCAGATATATTGAGGACAAGTGAAGCATTCTATGATCGTTGGGCATTCACTTGGTGCTTCCACTACTTCCTCCACATGATACATTGATAGTGGAGCTTTGAGTCATATGACATGTGTTCGAGACATGTTCACTGAGATTTCCGAGACAAACTTGAAGTTGGAGGTTGTATTGGGTGATGATACAGTGGTGAGAGTAGTTGCTCATGGGACAGTCCGCTTTGATAGGGAGTCCATGGAGCCCATGTTACTGAGGGACATCTTGTACGTCTTTGGGCTGAAGAAGAATCTTGTGTTAGTTTCCATGATTTATGACAGAGGTCTTGGGGTATATGTCCTAGATGAGAAAGTGTACATTTTTCCCAAAGCAGGGGGTTCATCTGCTTCATATGCGATTGGGGTTAGATGCGACAAACTATACAAACTTCTCTTCCAACCACATCATGCAGTGGCACACACATAGAGTGGCAATGAGTTGTGTGAGTTATGGCACAGGTGGATGGCCCATATTCATCATTCAGCTTTGAGGATGTTAAGAGGTATAACCACATGGTTGCCAGTTTTGAGTACAAAGCATAGTGGTGTATGCATAGGGTGTGCTTTGGGAAAGTACACCAAGACTTCTTTTTTCGAGCAGTGACAACATGTGAGAGGGAGTGCTTGATTTGATTCATTCAGACTTGTGTGGTCCCATGTCTTCTGCCTCATTGACAGGTTTTGAGTACTACATTGCAGTCATCGATGACTTTTCCACGAAGACCTGGATCTACTTTTTGAGAAGGAAGAAGTCAAGGAGGTCTTGCTTCGGTTCCAAGAGTTCAAAGCTTTTGTGGAGAACTAGGCATGAAATAAGATCAAGGTGTTTAGATCATATAATGTGGGTGAATATACTTCTCATGCTTTCGATGAGTTTTGTAGACAAGAAGACATTAGGAGGCAGTTGACAGTTCCTTCATTAAGGGGATTTTGAAGTAAAAAATGGGCATCAAAACAAAAAATGTACCATCAAAATCAATTTTACAAGAACCAATCAAATTCTAGATAATGACATCATTCTTTATGGTTGAGGTAGCATTGCTTGAGTTAAAGTTGCTTACTTTTCAAATTCTAAATGGTGGATGAAAATCCATGGTTAACCTTACTCATAATGGAAAAAATACTCATAGATTACTTTCAAACATAATATTTATGTATTTAGTACTCTTAAAATACTCACTTTAAAGTATTTTCTCTTTTGAATATAAAAATATATTATTAATCAAAAGTCAAACATAAATTCAAAAATAAAATCATGATTTAGTACTTTTGAATTTTATATAATAAATAAATTATATTGTATATATACAGTTTTATGACATAATAAAATTATTATATATTATGTAACATTCACACGTGTGAATGTTACACCTGCCAAGTTAGTGAAAAAACACATTATCCTTGAGAAGAATTATGCCTACAGTTGAAAAAAAAGAAGATTGAAAGGTAGACTCGCATCTGCAATCGTCAATTGCGGAAGAAGTTTTGCGGGAGATGAATTGCGAAAGCAGTTTCGAAAAAGTTGGAAGGCACATCTGCAATCCGCAACTCGATTGCAGTTGCTTCGGCATAATTGCAGAAGAAAGGAGTTACTGCAGATTGCGGAAAGGACGATTGCAGAAAGATCGTTGCGGAAAGAGTAAATGTGGAAGCTTGGTTCGAAAAAGTTGAAAGACAGGCTCGCAACTCGCAACCCATAATTGCAGAAAGAAGGAGTTCTCGCAGATTGTGGAAAGAACGATTGTGGGAAGATCGTTGCGGAAGGTTAATTGCGGAAAGACAGTTTGCGGGAAGGTAAATGCGGAAAGGTCGTTGCAGAAAGGTAATTGCAGAAGCAAAAAGACAGGTTGTGGAAAGATAGTTGCGAAAATGCAATTGCAGAAGGATTTATGTTGCGGAAAAGCAATTGCGGAAGTCTTTTTTCACAAATTTGTCTAAGTGTCAACTATGGGAGTAAGTTATAAATTAATTAAGATGCAATCACCCTCAACGATAAGCTACAAGAATTGTTAAAAGATGTCATGAAAAAAACAAAATGTTTATTATTAAGCAAGAGATATAAAACAAAGATATGATAAACAAAGATATAATAAACAAAGTTTATTATCCCTGTAGCAGAACATATTATTGCAGACATATAAAGAATGATTGCAGATTCATGAAAAGTGACTGCAAACTTATAAAGGATGAGTGCATTGAAGAATGGCAAATCAATGGCTCTACGAAACATAGTGTTTAATCTTATAAATTAAACATGATTAAAAGATAAGCATAACATGTTAATAATTAAACATATAAGTAAGGAAACACGTTTGATGAAGAGACACGTTTTATGAAGTGATGTGTTTGATGAACATACAAAACTCCAGATTGAAATGGCACAACTATAAAACTCCAGAATGAAGAGATACATTTGTAAAGATGAATGATGTTAAAGGTATTTATAAGCAAGATTTCGAGTTTAGAAAATATGTCTCTACAGTCCGAATCTTTGTAGTAGCAACAACAAAAGAAAGAGACCAAGGAAGTGATGAGAAACTAGTGACTGAATTAAAGACATAAGAAGATCTGGAAGTTTGATAAAAACATATTAGGGTGGCAGGGTGGTGGTAGAGCAGGCTACAAGCCTGCAAGGGGGTTGTAGTCTCCTTCCAGTAGAAGATGGTAAATAAGGGTCACAGTAGCATTCTGTTAGTTGTAGCTGAAAAAGAGGGGGTCGTAGCCTTCTTCCAGTGGTAGTTGGTAAATAGGGTGTCAAAGCATCCTTTCAGTAGTAGCTGATAAACCAGGGGGTCGTATCCTCCTTCCACTGGTAGTTGTTAAATAAGGTGTCGTAACATCCTTTCAGTAGAAGCTAATAAAACCAGGGGGTCGTAGCCTCCTTCCAGCGACTGCTGGTAAATAGGGTGTTGTAGCATCATGTCAGTTGTAGCTGACAAAACTATTGTAAATATAATTTTGCGGTAATAGAAAGTGTTGGTGGTTTTCCCAATTGGGCTTCCACGATAAAAGTTGTGTTCCTTATATCTTGTTGATCATGTGTGTTAATGAATAAGTTAAAAGTGGTTTTAATTGTTAAAATTTATCAACACTGATTCATTCCCCCCACGCTCTCAGTATTGTCCAATATTCTAACAATTGGTATTAGAGCATGATCCTTCACTACACTTTAATCACTAGAAAGAAGATCCTATTAAAAACTACTATGGATCAACAAGAAGGGTTAGCCACCAACAAACCTCCATTATTTACAGGAGATAATTATGCATACTGGAGTGTAAGGATGAAGTGCCGTCTAATGTCTCTTGGATACACAGTTTGGAGGTCTGTTGAAAAAGAGTACAAAGTACCAGACGACCTACCAATAGTCAGAGATGAACTAGACCAATATGAGTCCAATGTAAAAGCCCTTAATACAATCTCGAGTGGGTTAACAAATTCAGTGTTTGTAAAAGTCATGCAATGCAAGACAACCAAACATGCATGGGAAAAATTAAAAACTGTCTATGAAGGAGCATCCAAAGTCAAACAAATCAAACTTCAGACATATAAATGATAGTTTGAAAGTCTAAAAATGAAAGAGGAAGAAAATATTGCAGGATATCTTTTAAGAGTAGATGAAAATGTCAATACTATTAGAGGCCTTGGAGGAGTAATAAATGATAGAGAAGTCGTTGACAAAGTACTAAGAACCCTGTCAATGAAGTATGACTCAAAAATATATACTCTAGAAGAACGAGATGATCTTGACCTCATGACAGTAGATGGACTACATGGGATCTTCACTGCATATGAGATGAGAACAAGACAAGATGGACCATCAAAGAAAGAAGCAACATTTAAAGCTTCAAAAGAGCCCAAGAAGTCTGAAGCCTTATCCAAGAACCAATCAGAAAAGCCTAGATGATGAAGAAGCTCTTTTCATCAATAAACTTGAGAGAGGCACTTGAAAGTACAAAGGAAAGCTACCCTTGAAGTGTTTTAACTATGGAAGGATTGGTCACTTTTTCCCAAAGTGTCTTTACCCAAAACAAAAAGATAGTGATGATGATGAAGAACCTTGTTGTCATAAGAAATATCAAAAAGAGTAAGACCATGTACAAAAAAAAATTTAAGAAAAAGAAGAAAACCTTCTATTCTAAGGAAGACAATGAAGATGAAGAAACCCTATTCATGGGGACAATAACTCAAGAAGATGATTTAGATGTGGAAGGAGAGGTGGACCTAAAGGTTGAACTCATAAGTGTCCTTGAAGAATTGAGAAAGAGAAGAATGAAGAACAAATCTTTGAAAAGACAACTGTCAAAATACCAAGAAGAGGCCGAGAGTTTAAAACGAGGAGTTGTAAAATTCAAGAGAGAAGGAGAGAGGCTAAAAGATCAGCAATCTGTTAATGAAAAGTTCAAGGAGAAAATAAAAGACTCTGAAAGACTTGAAGCATGAGTAATCCTAGTTACGAAGAAGCTGGATGAGAAATCTGTTCAATCAAAATTTGAGAACAACTCAAGGATTTTAGATGATATCTTAAGTATCCAAAGACCATCAAGCGATAAATCTAGATTAGGATATGACAAAGAAAAGAAGCCAAAATATTCCTCTTTCATAAACCAAGATGAAAGAAGCTACGCTCCTGCACTCAAGAAAGAAGAAAGTAAGAAATGTGCTCTTCTCTTACAAAGAACATATATGATGTCTAGAATACCAATGACAAGTAGATATCAACAAATCTTTTTTGTCCATTGCTAATATTGTAACAACTTTGGACATAAATCCCTGAATTGCAAAGCATATGAAAAGTTTCATGTCTATAAGAAGAATACACCCAAGCAGCAGAAGAATTACAGAATTATGCCCAGATAAAAAAATTGAGAAGATATGAAAATGAAAATAGCCATTACAAGCAGAAAGATCAAAGATTCTCTAAATATAAAATGCATTCTTTGGATATTTTTTCATTGCTCTCAAAAGTTTCGTCACAAGGCTGCTGATTGCAGAACCAAGGGAAAAGATCAAAGTTTGAGAAGGAAACAAGACACAAACACTTCAAATGATAGAAGACCAGTAAGCAGGGTACCTCATGGAAATATGTGGAGAAGAAAGTTAGATTACAAAGACTCAGAAGAAACACAAATTTCAAACATCAATGAAGCTTCCAAAGATGATGATGAGCATAATAGTGCCATAGATTAAAATGACATCCATTATGAGGGAAAACAAGATGAAGATGTAAAAGAATGCACCGATGGAGATGAAGATGATGAAGAAGAATATAGTGATGATGGTGGACGTCTTTTCTAAGAACTCTCATGACCTAGAAGAGAACCCTGAAATGAGCATTAGAGGGGATTATATACTCAAGGGGAGTTAATATTAGAAAATTGCAATTGGTACGTGAAAAATATCAGTTGGTAAGAAGAAAATAATGTTTTGAGGTTGCCATCAAAAAAAGAAGAAGAAGAGTCATAAGAAATACTTGGTAAAAACTATCTTCCTCAAAGACAAGAAGAAGTGTAGAAGTGACAAATTGAGAAAGAAAACTTTGCTAGATACCATCCATATTACAAAGTGAAGTAACATGAAAGTAATAAAGTGCGTGATCCATGGAGACCATGAATTCTGTAATCCAATAGATGATGAAAATTATCCTTATTATTCATAATATGAAGTCATGACACAAATTAAAAACTTTGTCCATCCTAAAAGTATTCATTTGATCACATTTGTTTGGGATGATCTTCCACATTTCACACTTGGAAGATTTGATAATCCTGTTGATGAGCACATGTAAATATTAATACAAGAACATATATGAAGGGTACCATTTAGACAATCTTAAGGATTGTCTGATAGGGAAATTATGAACAGTCATTTTTGTGAGTTGAAGTCATTCTTGATCTAATATTTTAGAAGAAATTTTTAACTACAAAATTGTTGACAGTGGAAGAAAACTCAAGGCCGATCTGAAAGTTAAAGATGCAATTTATTGAAAAAGTTCCAAGATGAGTAAAAGTAGCAGTAAAGATTGCAAAGGAACAATTGGTATTCAAACACATATCAGTTTGATGAAGTTCTTTCTAAATTTGTCTCTCATAAGCATGTTTATGAACCTGTAGCAAAGCGTGTTGTTACCTCAGACCAATGAATAATGGTGCAAGCTATGAAAGAAGAATATAGTATCAATCAAGCTAGTTAAACCTTGGTCAATGTCTAAAGGAACAAGGGCATATGGATAATAAATTACTTTCATGGCACTGAAGACTCCTTAAGAAGAGCAAGTTACATGATACATTCTTAAAGAGTAGTTTATGGTAGAAAACTAATGATGAGTGTAAACTCTGTCACAAAATGTAGAAAGTAGCTAAATTTCTTAAAAGAGGAGATATATTGCCATGGCAGTTGTCAAAAAGAAGATAGGAAATTCTCTATCAAGATGGTTACATCAAGGGCATAACAGGTTATCCTTTGTCATTGTTGTCCAAGGGGGAGAATGCTTATATGTTGCTATCAATGTCAAAGGGGGAGAATGTTGAATGTAGTTGTCATTGATGTCAAAGAATGTCAGTAATGACAAAAGAGTAACCAAGGACATGATGGCATGGAAAACTCTGTGTAATGGAAAATGAATAACCTAGGACATGATGACATGGCATGTAGGATGAAGTTGGCATAGATGAAATCAACATGTTGTCCCCCATGCTCTGGATGCTTCACCTTCCAAGTTTGATGAACGTATGAATCCACCTTTGTTGACCTAAGGTTTTGAAAAATTGTCCAAGGGTCAACACAGATGTTCATAAGGAGATTTTCAACTACCCACCAAATGCATTCTTTGTGTAAATTAATTCATCAAATGGAATGGGTATGTTCTTTGGTAATATGTCTATCTATCCACAACTTTTAGTTTTCTTTATGGTGGTCAGATGTGCAAGAAATTAACTTGCCAAAATTGAGAAAAAATGTGTTTTCATGTTGAATGAAATCTGCCTTAAGTGTCAAATACAAAAGGTTAAGGGTCCATCTGGAAATGCACGCCAGAGGCTGCCTGTGTGTCAATAAATTCATCAGAGGGTATCAATCTGCTCCTTGATGATTTGGTCATCTAGCTATGGTCTAGGTTTCTCATCTAGAGGTCACACATGTGAATGTTACACCTGTCAAGTTAGTGAAAAATCATATTATCCTTGAGAAGAATTATGCCTATAGTTAAAAAAAAGGAAGATTGAAAGGCAGACCCGCAATCCACAATCCAAAATTGTGGAAGAATGTTTGCGTAAGACAAATTGCAGAAGAAGTTTCGAAAACGTTGGAAGGCACATCCGCAATCCACAACCTGACTGTAGAAAGATCATTCCGAGTGCATAATTGCGGAAGTCTTTTTTGAAATTTGGGTGGTGCTAGGGCAGGCTACAGGCCTGGAAGGGGGTTGTAGCCTCCTTCCAGTAGAATTTGGTAAATAAGGGTGTCGTATCATCCTGTTAGTTGTAGCTTAAAAAATAGGGGGTCGTAGCCTCCTTCCAGTGATAACTGGTAAATAGGGTGTCGTAGCATCCTTTCAGTAACAGTTGATAAAACTAGGGGGTTATAGCCTCCTTCCAGTAGTTGCTGGTAAATAGGGTGTTGTAGCATCCTGCTATTCGTAGCTGACAAAACTATTGTAAATATAATTTTGCAATAATAGAAAGTGTTGGTGGTTTTCCCAATTGAGATTCCACGATAAAAGTTATGTTCCTTGTATCTTGTTGATCACGTGTGTTAATGAATAAGTTAAAAGTGGTTTTAATTGTTAAAAGTTATCAATAATGATTCACCCCCCCTCTTTGTATTGTCCAATAATTCAACATTCTGGTACTGGGATAGGTTCACAGGTTACGCCTTTATTTGATTTGGGTACACATGGTTCAAGTTCATGTTCACCAGGTACAATATCTTAGACCACATGTACTTCTTTAGGGAGAAATTCATTTGATGAGGATGTAGAGGAGGGTTTGCGACAAGATTCTCTACTTCCAAGAAGAGAAAGCCAAGTTGGCTTAAGGAGCTTGTGAAGGAAGCATAGGAGTCCGCGGGGCCACCTAGGAGGGAGGTCAGAGAGAGCAAGGCACCAGAGAGATTTTCCAGTTATATGGCATAGGTGACCAGCTTGCGTGAGTTTGAGCCTGCTACTTATGAGGAGGAATCTGTACATTAGGTTTGGAGAGATACCTCGATGGAAGAGTACAATTCCATCAGGAAGAATGATGTGTGCGAGGTGGTTCCAAGGCTAGAGGGGAAGTCAATTGTGACTTCAAAGTGGCTCTATAAAATAAAGCATGTTGCAGATGGAAACACTGAGAAGTACAAAGCTCGATTTGTAGCACGTGGGTTATCATAGGTAGATGGAGTTGATTATGATGAGACTTTTGCGTCGGTTGCTAGATTTTCTTCGATCAGAGCAATGATCTCCATTGTGGCTGAGATGGGTTGGAGGATTCATAAGATTGGATGTGAAGACCACTTTCCTTAACGGTCTTCTACATGAGGAGGTATAGCTAGAGCAGCCACAGGGATTTGCGATTCAGGAGAGGGAGTCTCATGTATGCAGGCTGAAAAATGCCTTGTATGGTCTGAAGCGAGCCCCTCAGGATTGGTACTGAAGAATTGATTCATAGGTGCTTTTGATTGGGTTTCAAAAGAGTGAGGCTGATCCTAACCTATACCTCATTGTGGTTGGAGGTGTTCCACTCATTCTTTTGCTATATGTTGATGATTTGTTCATTACATGAGGAGAGGACTTGATTGAACCATGCAAGAAAGACCTTGCTTCAGAGTTTGAGATCACAGACCTTGGGTTGATGGACTACTATTTAGGCATAGAGGTGTGCCATGAGGATGTACATGTTTTCCTGGGGAAAGGAAAATATGCTGCAGCTACTTTGAAGAGATTTTAGATGGGGGAGTGCAGGCCCATGTCTACACCCATGATCACCAACTAGAAGAAGCTTCATGCTTCTAAGGGAGAGTTGGTGGATCCCACTTTGTATCGTCAATTTATTGGTTCGTTGATGTATATGGTCAACACCAGACCAGATATGAGTTTTACGGTGAACAGTCTCAGTCAGTTCATGGTGGAGTCCAGGAGAGTGCACTGGAGAGTCACAAAACACATTTTGAGATACCTTGTTGGGACTGTAGACTATGGTCTATACTATAGGAGGTCGGGTGGAGTGGGCTTGGTTGGTTTCATGGATTCAGATTGGGCAGGCAGTGCTTCGTACCAGAAGATCACTTCCGGTTGTTGTTTCAGTTTGGGCTCGACAATTCTGTCGTGGTTCAGTCGGAAACAAAAGTCCGTTGCTTTGAGTTCTGTATAGGCTGACTACATTGCAACCAATCAGGCTAGTTGTGAGGAATTGTGGCTTCACAAGTTGATGGTATACTTATTTGATCAGGAGCTGATGCCTACTATTATTCATTGTGACAAGCAGAGTTGCATCAGGATCTCTAAGAATCCAGTGTTTCATGATAGGTCAAAGCATATTGAGATCATATACCACTTCATCAGAGACTATGTCTAGAGAGGAACTGCAGAGTTGTAGTACATTTCTACTGATGAGTAGGTAGTAGACATTCTCATGAAGACTTTGGGAAGAGGAAGCACATTCATTTCAGAGACAAGATGGGGGTGGTGAAAAACATCTTCCTTGGTAAGAGGGAGTGTTGGCATTTTACCTAGGAAGTGTTTGTCCATTCATGCCTTGGGGTGGACAAAGATACTTTAATGTGGTCCCTAGCACTTTTAAAAGTGAGATTGATTTTATTTAATAAAATGACTTTTTAAAGTGAGTTTGAGCCATTAATTGTTTCAAAAGTGACTTTATGGGAATTAAAAGGTGGGTGTGCATTAATTTCTCATTTAATATTTAAAAAAATATTTTTTAGTAAAAAAGTGCGATGAGCCCTAGATCTCTTTTAGTTGGATTTTAATCTAAGCCATTAATTTGGAGATGGAAGTTACTCAAACAAAAATGCTAGAAGAAGGAAAACCTATTGCATTGTTCACATTCCAAAGAAGGAATTTTTGGAGAGAAGAGAGCAAGAGAAGAAAATAAAAAAAAAGTTTGAAGAGAATTCATTTCCAGAAATTGAGAGAGGAGTAAAGTCTGCACAAATTCCAAGAAGGAAGAAGAGCAAATATTTGGCATGCTTCCTAAGGAATTCATTTCAGCATGCACGAATTTCAAGTCTGTATTGTACAACAATACGAATTTAGAGGAGGATAGGTCGTACAACAATGATCGTACATTTTCGTACAACATGTTTTTCGAGACATTCAGGCACAAATTTTGAGGCATGTTTTCCTATAGATGTCAGTATGAATTTCGAGGTCCGTACAACAAGAAAACACGATTGTACAGTTGCACGTGTGGAGGCTGTACAAGATGGATTTTTTGGGAATCTGTCACAACAGTTTTCAGGGTGATCAGAGTGATTCTGGCATGTTTTTCAAGGAAGAAAAAGAGAGATAGGTACCGCTGTAATTTTGTTAAAATTTTCCTGAAAATAAAATCTCTCTCTGAAGAACAGGTTTTCCTTTAGGGGTTTTCCTTGGACCATTTTGGTCAAAAATTTGAGTCTTAAATTTTCATGTGTGTTGACTATAATATTTTTATGAGTAAGAAAAGTAGTGTTGTCGTACAAATTTATGAGTTGACAAGTTGAAAAAATATGTCATGTGTTTTATGTTTCAAGTTAAAAATTTTGATTTTTACATGAACATGCACGATGGGGTTTGGACATTAACCCATATGCACTGACTTAAACTAAAACTAGGTTGGGGTAACACAAATTTTCAGAACCATGGGTTTGTGATCTTTTTTGCTTGATGCTATTCCTCATGAGCTCTATTTGGTTCGTTCTAGTGCTCAAATGGTGCCTCTGATATATATTTTTGAATGGAAACCACCTTCACTTTTCCTACATGGAAGAATAGCCGGTTGCTGGCCTTTGAGAATCACCAATCTCCTATTTCTGTTTTTGGGACTTAGGTGGCCTGCCCTGTCTTTTCCTACCATCGTCACCCATATTCTCCTTATGGCCTTACTAAATTAGATAGGAAGGGATGTAATCCATAATTTCCTGTAGCAAATACAGTCCAATTAGAGAGGAGAAGGAAAAAAATGCTCCTTCAATGCTCTTCTCTTCCTCTTCACATAATGTTTCTTCTAGCATGCCAAATATCAGAGATACACAAACTCTTTTAACGTTGTTAGTGATCCCGGTTGTTCTCTATGGGTGTGAAGTGTGGGACAACAATACCTTTGACTTACAGTGGCAACAAATTGGGAAGATTAAAAAATGCTTGATTATCAACGAGTTCAAAATTAAAAGCTCAGTCCCCTATGATATCATGCTTAGTGAAGTGTGGGACAACAATACCTCTGACTTACAGTGGCAACAAATTGAGAAGATTAAAAAACGCTTGATTCTCAACAAGTTCAAAATTAAAAGCTCAATCCCCTATGATATCATGCTTAGTGAAGTGGGGGCATCCCCCATTGAATCAATTTCTATGGTGCGAATCATAAGATATCTAAAAAATATTGAGCAACTGGAAGATGACAGATGGCCTAAGGTGGTCTTCAATGACATATTATGCAAAAGAAAGAAGACTTGGATGCGGAAAAACAACAAATGGCTTAGTAAATGTGATATTTACATGAACACATGTCCTACAAACAGTAAAGAGATAAAGACCTTTGTTATCGACAAGTTCTACAAGCAAATTTGGGGCAAATGGTGGGGAGAAAGAAAAAGTACTATATTGAAGAGTTTAATCCCACCTACAAAGGGATGTGTGATCTTGCTTAGATTAAGAATGCTACTTTTGGAATTAGTGTAATGCTATACCTGTGACTGTGAAACAATTTTTCCTATTCCTATTTATGCATATATGTTTTCATAGTTGTCACGAAGTGTGGTTCATACTTCAACAAGTATGATAGATCTTTCCAGATGGTCTCTTCAAGATGACAACCATGGTTGGACACTAGTTAACAAGGGACATCGAATCAAGAAATTACATGGTCGAGAAAGAAAGACACTATGGTTTGAATGTTACAATTAAAGATCAACATGACCTCGAACCACTTAGTGAAGTAATTGAAAACCATGATTGTGTACTTATGGACACCAGGTGATGTAGGATTGAATTCCATATGGTCAAAGGCCCACACACTCGTATAAAGGGTCGACAATTACCATTGGGTGAAGTGATGTGGGAGGATTTATTTCCTTTGGGGAAAAAATTGGCGATTGCGGAAATGCTTGATTGTTGTAATGCAATTAGTGAAAAGGGAAGAATAGAAATAACTAGTGCGGATGAAGTTTTTGGTAGTGAATATCCTTAAGAGATGACTAATGTAACCCTTTCTGTGGCAGTCATTTAAGATCTACGCAACCTTGTTGTGAGTGAGTAATCATCATAAAATGGTGTCAACCTCTTGTTAATAGAGGACATCACTGATGAGTAGACAATGAGAAGCTTGATGATGGATGCAATGATGGTCAATGTGTCTAAGGTGAGAGATAAACTTTTGGTTTCACAGGTAGACAAGAATGTCCCCATACCAATGGTCATCAGAGGAAATGATGAACATTTGTTCATCTGGAAGGTGGTCAATAATAGGGGACACCACAGACTTAGAAAGTAAGTATCTAATAAGTTATTCCAAGGCTAATTCCTTTGTTCTCTTAGGGGTCACGAACTCAAGGTCATACTCTTGAAGGATAATGATCCATTTTGCAAAACAACCTTGAATAAGGCATCGATTTTGGAGATACAACATCGGGTTTGAGTATGCAACTACTTTGGCTTGGATTTGAAGGATGTAATAGTGTAGTTTTTGAATGGAAAAAAGAGTTGTAAGGACCAAATTCTCTTCATGAGGATATCTAATCAGTGGACCCGATAGGTTCTAGCTTTTGTAGTGAATGATGTTCACTTGATAAGCAATGTCTTCTTGGAGTATAACACCAACGACATAATGTTGAGATGTCGAGATTCAAATGATAAAATCCTTCATGAATATTGGGGAGAAATCAAAGGAGAAGAAGTTAGATCTTGTTTTAACTCATCAAAGGGCACTTGAGATTTATCTTCCCAATTGAAGTGAACATTGGTTCATAGTAAGGACACGAATCCATGGACCTTGGCAGCATAGTTTGGTAAAAAATGACATAAGAAATTGGAATTTCCTTGGATACTTTGTAGTTGGAACAAAGCTTGCAAAGGGAGAATATGGATGATGGCTTGGAACTTATAGGGATTATAAGTGATCCCCTTTTGGGAAATGATTAATCCTAATAACCGACCTCTACGTATGTAAAAATGAACTTTAGAGGGTTGAAGTGTTTGTGATTGAACAAAAAAATGAAGATAATTGAACTTTAAAAATTTAATCCACAATAACAGTGTATATAAATCTCATCAATATTCCAAATACATTAATCAAACCATAGAACATAAGATATATCCTGGGAAAACCCTCCACTGATTCGGAGGATAAAAAACCCCTCCACTAAGCATTGACATGATGCAAGTGGATGCATCTTCATTAACAATGTATTGATGAATCACCAAGTTGGGAACAATAACCAAGATTTGGAAGCGTACTGAAGAGGGAATCTACTACTCCTCTTGATCCAAGTCAAAGGTCATAAAATGGGAATTAGAAGGATTGGTCACACATGGAATTGATAGTAAGTCTTTTCGTTGCATGAGAAAATTCCAAAGAAATTCCAGTGTTGACATGATGGAGGAGGGTTGCGCTAAGTTGTCCAAAATGCTATAGTTGGACCTGAATCGAGCATTGGGATTATTTGCGATGCAACACAAAGGAACTTAGAGACTTTGGGGATCCCATTGGTAGGTGGTATAGGTATATGCAAGGGTTATTCAGTTGGATTGGTGTCTTTCCCCTTATCAATAATGGAAGTTTCAGCTGCTGAACCTTATTGGTTATGTTGCACCTAAAGGTTCCCATCGACATATAACATAAGGAGGTCTTGGAAACTAGAGACAGGAGGTTGAATCGATGAAGTTGTTTGTGGTGGATAAGGAACCAAGGGTTTCTGACAACCACCCCTTGTGGAGGGAAGGGATTTTACATGACCAAAAGTTGCATTTGGGTGGGCTGAGGAAAATGTGGGTTTTCTTGCCCCTGTGGGGAAAACATCACTTCTCATTGGTTCACATTAGTCCACAATTGGCATGCCTTAAACAAATGAGGATAGTGATGGGTATAGTTACCATACACACCGCATAAATAACATGAATTATTGGTTTGTAGTGGAGTGTTTTTGGACTGATTCAACAGTTTGTGAGGGTCCTTATCTGCTTGATTCACTCCAATGTTATTAGACATATTAGTGGGGTGGGCCCCATCGCCTTGTCGTTGGTTGTTTCCTTTATTATTTCCCTTATTATTTTTCTTAGGATGTGCATTTTTATTAATGGGAATAGGTTGGGTGGGCATGTTTTGCTGGGCGTAAACTTTCCTGTGAGGAGCGAGGAACAACGGGGTGTGGATGAACTGGAGGAGATGGAAGAGGGCCAAAAAAAGGATAATATAGGTTCATGGTTAGGGGGACCACAAAGCTATTAGAATCCTTACTACACATATTTCCACTATAGGAGGTCCCATGAGCATGGGGAGTTGAGGCATGCGACAAATATGAGGTACTTGTTCCTAAATGCGATGACACCCACAATAAATCAGGGATATATCATAGAGTGGCCATAGGGTCCTAATGAGGATGCACAATGTTAGGGATGTTACCATACACATAAATACTCACCAAAGGAGGTTAAGGTGCATATAGGTTGAGGAAAGATGCAACAACATTGATGACACCATCTGCGACATGGGATGCCCTCGATGAGTCTTTTTGAGAGGAGTCTATGTGAGGGTCATAAAGGATGATGGTATACAAATAAATGAAATACACATATATCAACTTGAAGTACTAGTATTTGAGGAGATCCTCTTCCTCAATCTGTGGTTGTTCAGAGGCCACGTCCTTGGCTATGGTAGGAAAGCGTGATTTTATAAACTAGTCTAAAAGGATATTGTCATCGAATTTGATATTACACAAAGGATATTGTCAGAAACAACTAGAAAAAATCCAGGAAAGTGGAGGCTAAGAAGACAAAATTGCAACGTGTCCCATGTGGTTGGTCAATGAACCACTTAGCGACAACACCAATGAGGGTTCTATGAAATAGGTGGAGTCTAATGGAACTATATAAGATGATTTTTGAAGGAAAACATAGATGAAATGATATGATATGGTTTTGGGGTCTTCCCCAACCTTCCCTTAAAGATTTGGGATGTTCGAAGGGAGTTTGGTAGGCGTTGGTGGCAAGTTTAGATCATGTAATATAGGATTATTGGTTAGCCTTACCAAATCAAGGAGGTTGAGGCTAGATATGAATGCACAACTCATTATTGTAGGGTCTCCAAGTAGAGAATTTTATGGTGGAGAGTTCCTCAGGGGAGTGTTCCCTAGTAGGAGGTTCCATGGAGGAGGTTTCCTTGGAGGAGGGTTTCGAAATGGAGGGTGGGCCTAGTGGGGAGTTCCATGTCAAAGGGTTCCTACCACATGATCCGCCTATGACAAGTCCCCCATAAAAAGTGTTCGGGACACCACCACAGGATGGGGGAATGTTAGTGACCATGGTGCCACTAGTGTGTGTCTTTTTGGGTGATTCTAACTTAGATGGGAAGTTGGAATCTAACGACTCATAGAATTATTCCAACGACTATGTAGTATACTGAATTGAGGTTCGACATGAGGAGCCGATTGTATGGTCTAAGAGACAATACTAAGCGGTTTGGCCTCAAATCATTTGAGAGTACCTTGGGGGATTTATAGTGATGGAGTCCTTGCTAAAACAACTCAACAACACAAGGATGTGGCATGTTAAGATCAAATAGAAAAACTAGATTAAAAATCTAGTGTAAGTGAGTATGCGACAAGGGATTTAAGAAAAATAAAAGAAAAAACTGTAAAAAAAAGATAAACCCTAGAAAGAAAAAGACCCTCTAGACTAAAATGTGTCTATATAATCAAAAGAAAAACAACAAATATAATATTCCTCAAATATTTTCCTCTCTGTGGTCATGACATCCCCATTAGATGAAAAGAATCAGGAAGCCACACTAGGTCTTCTAATCACTGGATCGTGATAGGAGAATCAATCCTATCTAGGACCAATGAGTGAAGATCAATAGGACAATTATAGAGCTGGGGTTATAGATGACTTCATCTATCCTAGGTATCTCCACACCAAAGGGGATGGAATCTGGGTAAGATACCTAAGAATAAAGGATTCTAGCTACCTTGCTCATAGACACATCAGAATGAGTATCCATAGCTTCAATCTGAATTCAACGATCTGGATGATCTTTAGTATTGAGTGGGGATGGTGCACCACCCAACCCTCTGATTTTAGGATTTCCATTTTCCATCCTAAGGGAGAATCTCACCCCACGTATTGGATTGAAATCATGTCTGATAATACTAGAGGATTTTGGCTCCCTAATAGACAACCACTATGTTTTAGATGTATAGCGACAAAGGGGAGTTCTTTGGATGAATATACCAACTGTCCTAACTTAACTACAAAATTATTTTTGTCCTCAAGTGAGGATAACATGTGTTTAAGTGAGGGTTTATTTTAAGGATCTGCTTGGTGACATGAACCAAGTGATAGTTTAATTTAGGGGTTGTATGTGTGCATTGGTTGTGTGTACAATTGCAAGATAACAAAATAAATGCATAAAAAAATGATGATATTCTATTAGCAAGATAAAAAATTTCTTGAAAAAATCACTTTAACATAAAATGGTTATGTTAAGATGAAGCATTCATAATCCATATCATGCAAGCGAGTGATATATAAATAAAACAATCTATAATTGTAAAGATTAGAGAGAGGCCCCAATCCAATAAGAAAAAATGTTCTAAATGACTAAAAAGATCCATCATCTAAACATTTTGTTTTTTCACAAGTAACTTATTGAAACAAAAGAATATATAGTCACACACTGATCCTAATAGAATTGTAAAATGACAAATACTCAATAGTAAAGGACTTTTTTCTTTACTTAAAGATAGTTAAAAATGACTAAATAGAAAACTGCTACAAAAGGAAAAATGTTTGCAAACAAGGAAAAAGAGGACCACCAACATGAAGATAGTAAAAAATTGAGTTTGTTCATGCAAGAAAAACTTTTAAAATGATGAAGAAAAGTGTAAAAAATGGGCATATCTCTTCTTTCAAAGGATAATGAGCGATTTGGGTTTCCCAAAAGTGGCAGATAGGTTTGAGTTAGTGTTGAAATCTTTAGGTCGCACTTATAGAAGACAACTAAGTGGCCTAGGTCTCCCAAAATCCTAAAACATGCATGACTAGACCCGAAACACGAGTTTTTGGATTTAGGTCGCATTGTTCAAAGAAAATAATGCGACTCAAATCACTTAAAATGGTGAAATAGGTGCGACCCGCACCGATGAACTCAAAAATTTGAAAAAATGAATAAGACACGAGTAGGACCAAGAAAATTAAGGTAGTTTTAGGTTGGAAATTTGACCAACAGTCACATTAGGCATAAAACAAACATAAATACATATAAACAAAGAAAGACAAGAATCTCAAACAAGGGATAAAATCAGATAAACACAATTAGAGAATGATACAAATTGCCCAAGTATGGTCACCAAAAATTGTTGCTAGTATTTTCACACCAGCACGTGCCAAAAGGAACCTACTAAGAGCAATAACAAACTTAGTAAAGTCTCGAAATGTACAAAAAAGAGAAAAATGAAACACAAGACTAAGTAATTAGGAATGGAAAAATAAACTAAATGACATAAAAGTAAATCTAAGTTAAACCATTCATGCATTCTTTATAAAAAAACACACAATAGACACAATTAAAGAATAAAGATGCCTTTTTTCAATTAAAAATGAAATAGTACAAGAGAAAGGGTCACCTCGTAATGCGTAGCAGGATGGCCCCTACAATAGTTTGAAGTAGGGTCCATGAGGCATCCATATAGTTTGCAATCCTCCAGCCACATGCCACAAATGTGATATCCAACAAGTTAAAAAGGAGTAGGAAGGAGTCCAATTCCAGATTCGGGTGGAAATTCAACAAAGTGATAACTTGAGCAAGTAAGTGGGAAAAGTGTATGTGTGCATATGGATGTGCATAATGTGTAATGGACCTCGGGGGGTTGGTTTATAGGATCAGTGAAAGGTTGCGAGGATAAGTATCAGGATGGATTTTTCCATCCAGAATCATCTCCATTATTTGTGTCGAGCTAGAGTTCGAACACAAGTTTCCTCTTTATGCCTAAGAAAAGCAAGAAAAAACAATTTTCATGCCAAGGTTTAGGTGACCCAAGGTTTAGGTCACTTGGGTAACATTTTTCAAATAGTTTGGTGTGACCTGGGTTGCTCAATCCTTGGGGAAATGAGCGACTTGAGTTAAAATTGTCCCCTTTTGAAATTTGCTCCAAATTTTTTGGCTTTTATAAAGTTTTGTTATGGTATAATGAGTAGGATGAAGTGGCATTATGGTATATGAGGGAGAATGGGATAATGATGTGGACAAAGGAAAAAAATGGGTGTTAAAATGGTGCATAAGCTTGTTGTTCAGACTCATGTATCTCCCAAGTTGTGAATTCTTAGTAAGGTGGATTAAGGTTCACCTCCCAACCATCCTTATCTTACTTAGGTATATGATATGACGTGGTTGTGGTAATGGATGGGTTGGAATTAAATGGTGCTAGATTGCTTACTCACTCAAGACTATATGATTTGTTTGTGAGTAGGTTAAACTTGTCAGAATCATCATTAAAGTGCACATAAATCTAATTTCCTTCCTCTTGCCTTTTAATTCATACGACATCTGGTCTACACCTCTATTCACTTCTTGATACCTTTTTAAATAATATCATCTAGCAACCAAAGAATTAACATTACATTCCATTTCTTACTACATGGATACAAGAAAAATAAGCACAAGCATGATCAACACTGAGCATTCAAAGAATTGAATACCGATTAATTGACTCAATTGGCAAGGGGACAGACTTAAGACTAGTGGGTGTGCACTAGTTGGGAGAGTAATTTTACATGTAAAGTAATTCATAAAGGGTCACATAGCTAAATGCATAGACAATATCCTTAGGATTTTTTCCTATGGGGCCAATGATTAAATGGATTCCTGGAAGGGCGAATCCATAGGAAAAGAAATATTCCCAGGTTAGTTGGCATGTATTCGAGGCCAAACATCTTGTGAGAAAAACAATTGCTATTTTTTTGTATTACTAGGTAAATAGAGAGATCCATATTGGAAATGTTCGTACCTTCTTTATGTATCTGGTGCCCAAGAATAGAGGATACCCATATTTAAACAATCCATGTAATTTTGTATTAAAAAAAAACTTGTGATCGATCCCAAAAACAAGAGGACACCCACCAGGATCCACATGCAAGTTGGGGAAAGGTGAGCATGATGCATGGTACACACATGATTTTATTTTATTTTTTCACTTTTGAGACCAAATTCACAAAGCACCTTTCATAGGATAAGGGTTGGATTTCCCATCAGTTGGTGTTACAGAGGTGACTCCCTTTGTGGCCTCCTCTAATTTATAAAAACTATGAACATGACTTGGGTGATAATATTAATTTTAAAATAGGTCAAGGGAGAACATGAGGAATTTTAGCCTAACTAATCAAACAAGCCAACCAATTAAAATTCAATGCAATGCTAGTTAGAATATATACTTGGAAATAGTGGAGAGAGAGAGAGTGCAACAACTATCATTTTGTGCTAAAATAATAAATATACAAGACTACCTTTCATTCCGAAGGTTCCTTAGTCATTAATGGTGGTGACTATCATGTTATATGTTGATTAAATGGGGGAGACATGGTCACATGATCGAAACTAAGAGAGCTGAGACTCACAATAATAAGCTAGGATACAAAGATACAAGATGAAAGATGCACATAAATGAAATTTGAGAAGTTTGTATCCCTATTTGTGTCCACCACGAGTTGTGATATGAATGATGAATATAAACCCACATTTTCTTTATCCAACCTTATGTCTGCATACACGTCAGATACATTGTATACACTTAACATGTGTGCCATATAGTACTCCTGAGTGGTAGTAATTCTAAGGCGGGGTAAGGATCATGTAATATATCTGGATATGGCATGAGCACCATCAACATGGAGGGGGATTCAATATCCCAAAGACATCATGTTAAATTCTTCTTAGTACTCATCACCGTGATAAACAAAACCATAACATTACAACCATACATATATCATTGAAACCCATCCATAAGGTTCCACATCCCTAATATCATGCAATAACTCACCTCTTGAAAATTCTGACCAGGTTCATATGTCGATAAATTACAATGTGTCACTCTATTGATTTACTCTTTTGGCCATTAAAACATTCATTCAACCTTCCACCTATTATATGCAATGATTGAACGATGTTGCATAAACATAAAACATTTAAATACATAATCGAGAACTATAGCTTACCACCTCCAATTACATACCAATTACCCCATATAACTCAAACATCAACCAATTATTTTTCATAAACCAAATCATGATACACAGGTGATTCTCATCATAAGATTTTATTAAATGCATTTAAATTCATGGTTTCTAGCAAAATTGCTCTTAAATCCACACCATAATAATCATATCAACAACCAATATATTGTATACCATGTAATTAATACAATCTTTTACCAATACATCTTATTCATATCAATGTTTGTGATCCCCTCAAACTTTTATTTATCATGCCACCTTCCATAACCAAGTAATGATACTTATAATAACATGCTTAAATTCATATCTAGGAGGAGCTTAGGGGATAGTGCATCATCCTCATAGGCATATTTTTTAGAACATCAAACTTAACAATAACATTAAAACAATTCACTTTTCCCTAAACAAACCTGAAACCATTCACAATAATATGAGTAATGCACACATGATCATGGTTTTGGAACTCTTGTATCTTGTATTGTTTTGAATACTACCAATAACATATGCTATAATTCAAAGTACGATAAGTGAAAATAAATCATGTGTCCAAAAAAACCAACCAGTGAGCATATAACCATCCAACCATGTAATGAAACATAATTTTCCTTTTTCTGTTTTTCCGCACAAACAACCACGTGAGTGGATGGCTAGTTCATGCAAAGTATTTATTTTCTATTTTATTATATTTTGTTTCATGTGAAAATTCGTTAACTTTTTGGTGTTTTTAAGTTACTGCAATAAATCGATTGAGGTAATTTTATACATTTTTGTCATAAAAAGTTGATAATGTAATTCTAGAAATTAGATTTAATAAAATATGTCCTTTATCAAGGGTTTAATAAACCGTGTATGAAGGTATTTAAAATTTTGATTTAAGCACTTGATCAAGATTTTAAATAACCATTGATTGAACTATATAGCTTTGGTGAGGGTTTGAAAACTTGAAGTCCTAACCCCTTTGTGTAGGATTTTATGCACATGTAGGGAATGAAAACCCTTCATCTTTATCATCTTTATCATGTTAGGTGGCAGAATGTGATGTCAGTGGATTCATCATTGAACCCTCTATCCAATGACATGCCATTTGTGTAGTTTTTTTATATTATATTTTTATTTATTTTATTGTAAAACTTAATTTTTTTTAACAATTCATATGGATGTCAAATAAAGCATAAAATATACATAACCAAAATATTTAAAAAAATATATGCATCCAGTGAATCATTCCTCTTCAAAAGGGTATTTTTGATTTTTCATTTTAAGTAAACATGAGAAGAAAATATGTAACTAACACAAATGTTTATAAATGTGATTTAAATATTATTTTTTCATATTCAAAAGATAATAAATAATACGATTTAAATTGAAAACCACGGTAACACATTCTTTGTAAATGTTGGTTGTATAATTTTTTTTGTTGAAAATTATACATTGAACACTGAACTAAATGTTGGGAACACTATTCAGTTGTTAACTTTTTATGAAATTTACAAGGACAAGCATTTAAACAAATTCAATTTTGACATATTAAATGACATGAATATTTTTTTAAAAAACATATAATTTTCAATTATTACCAGAATTTGTATTTTGGTTGATTTAACTCAATAATTTTGAAACTGTTAAGTCAAATAAACCAAAGCACACATTACTATAATAATTGAAAATTAGACACCGCATAATTATGTTCAATCAAATATATCATTAGAAAGACAATACAATTCCCTAAAAAACATTTTGTTATGACACGTCGAAATTCTCAAGGTGTGTATGACTTTTAAGGGGTTCAATTTAAAAATATTTAATATGTTAAATTTTCATCACCATGTTTCACTTAAAAGTGGGACCCATATTCATGGATTCACCCTAATTTAAACCTACTAACTTGGATAAATATCCATTCTATCACAACTGGGAGAGATGAATCCCCATGGCGCACCCAACCTAAGAACTAAAGTGCTTAAAATTTCCCCACAAGTATTGTAGAAACATTTCCCAGGCCACCCAAGCCTCATGCTAAAACAAAACTTGCACCACCTGCTAAAAGGATACTTATACCAAAATATAAAACACCTAAAACAAGACCACCTGCTCCTAATCATGCCCCAACTGAAGAACAACCACCCACTTCCACCCTAACAATCACTGGGGGATCACCATCCTTGACTCCTTGGCTTGGTGCCACAAAAGTGCAACATATCATGTTTCCTAGGAAGTAGGAGCACCAACACTTGCACTCTAAACCTCTCCCAACTTGGTTCATGGAAGAGGGAAATATCTAAGTGATCCTAAACTTAGTAGGGAAAGAGGGCATTCAAAAGATTGAGATATCAAACCTTCTTTTGTTTGAATACATTTATGACATAAAAAATGAAATGGAAAAGCATCCACTTCAAATCCACTTCCACACAAACCCTCAAATTAGCCCTAAAGAATTCTGTTGGCCATCAAGAATAAGAAATTTATAATTTTTTTTTGGCAAAAATATCCATAAAATGTTGCATATTAACAAGAAAAGTAATGAATTCTATCCAAAGCCAGTAGTCGACAATATTCTAGGTTAAGATATTCCTTCTAAGAATTCACATACAGAATTGTAGCAATATTCCAAGTACTGAATTGTAACACCTAAGACATACTTCAATCTCTGAATTTAACAAGAGGGAACATTATGAACATGGATTGTGCAATAAGGAGTTCAGGGAAATTCACTTGGCCTCTCTGAACAAAATGCACTATTGGTTAAACGCATCCTCATTTGAAATTCAATGTAAAAAACCATAGAATCATCTCTCTTATCTCCAAGTGCATATGTCCCTCAAAATATTTATTGTTGTTACTAAGGACCACATTTAAGTCATTTAGATCTAAACTTGGTGAGGTCCTATGATTGGAAAAATGTTGTACAAAAGGCTCTACTGCAACTTGAAGTAGGTTGAGTAGGTGATGGTAAAATCAAAGGGATTCCCTAAGCCCATGACCTTCTTTGAATACATGACAGAAAGGGAGGAATGACAATCACGTGGATTCCATAGGGGGAACACACCTTTAATACCAAACTGACCTATGTCTCCTTCCTTTAACATTCAAATTTTATTTCGTATCATGACTTAAACCTACCACACGTTCCTATTCCATGGTGGCAGTAGCTCCCTTGTAAGGAATAGAGGGCCATCCTTTATTTCTTTAGGTCAAATTGAATACCATGGAAACCTCCCTACAAATTCAGCATTCAAAGATCAAACCATTGATTTGAAAGATCCAATGACTCCCCAAAAAATTAAGGGAAGTGTATTTAGGAGGAGTGCATTGATCTTTAACCTTTATACTTGAATAAATAAACAATGTATTAAAAGCATAAAATGTAGAAAACTAGATATAAGAGACAATGCTCAAATATATGAAATACAACTCTTGTATTAATGATTTAAAAAAGAGAGAGAAATTTTCATGTGCCTCTTAAGGTAGGGCAACCTCTCACTAAAAAAACTCCGATTACAATGATACTCTACAAAACATTCCACAACCTTCTAGATCTATAAATATATTCTTAATACCAAAACCCTAACAACTTGTGGTCTCATCATTAATGAGTACCAACCCCCTAGTGGACCTTATTTGGTAAATATGACTCATTTACATCAAATAACTATCCACTAAATCTATAACGAGGATTATTAAAAGAAGGCTATCTTGAACATTAATTGAATAACTCCTAAGTATCACTGGTGAGTATTCACCATAAGATTTTATCAGATGCATGCATGATTTCTTGTAGCATTGCTTTCGAATGCACAACTGATAATTCATACCACCAACCATTTTTCTACATAACTAAATTTATCTATACACCACTATGTTGTATACCATGGAGTTAATACAAACTTTTACCAATTAATCATATGCATATCAATGTCTATAATTTCTTCAAACCTTTATTTATCATGCATATGCCATAACCAAGTAATGTTACTCATGAGAGCATGCTTAAATTTGTAGCTAGGTGCTTAGAGGATAGTGCAACAATGATCGAAGAATATTGTTTATAACATAAAACTTAACAATAACATTAAAACAATTCACTTTACTGTAAACAATCCTTAAACCATTCACAAAAATATGGGTAATGCATACATGATAGTGGTTTTGGAAATCTTGTATTGTTTTGAATGCTACCAAGACTATGCTAGATTTCAAAGTATGATAATTATAATGAAAATAATTGACGTCTCCAAAAACATCAGTGAGCATATAACCAACCAACCATGTAATGAACCAGAATTAAAAATTATGTAGTCCAATCGCCAAAGATTGAGCTTTGAAATCCCTTGCAGAACTCTTATGACTCCATAAGACCTATATGGTACCCACCCCTCTTTCTCTTTATATTGTTTATTTTAGGGGTGACCATGTTTGGATGGAGAAGTGAATCGAAGTGGAATTAATGCTCAAAATTTACAACACTTTGCAAAATCGTTGGCGTTGAGTTAAAAATCAGGTCATGTTTTGCAAAGTTTATACTTTATTTTGTTTCTTGTGAAAATTATTTAACTTATTGGTGTTTTTAAGTCACCGCAATACCTTGATTGAGGTAGTTCTTTTGCAATTTTTTCATAAAACCTCAATTGAGGTAATTCCCCAATCAAGTAATTATATTTAATCATGTGACAATTTTGATCATTGTTTGCATTTGAATTATTGAAGTTACTAGTGCCACACCAAAAATTCTAATTTCTATGCAAATAACTCAGATATTGATTTTTTTTTTTAATTTTCCAAATAAAGAGAATATTTTTGATACATTTTTTTGACACGTTCTCAAGTTCCTTTATATGTTTAGCATCTCAAAGACCAACAACTTTGTTGCCTATTTTAATTTTTGGCATTTTATCCATTTATGTAGGATTTGATCTTGTGTAATCAACCCATTGGAGATCATATACCCTTTTGTGGTTTCTCACATTCCTCATCATGACTGTTGATTAAAACATGGTTTAATATTAGAATGACATAATTTTCATTTTTGTTTTTTCCACGCAAAATAACCAAGTGAGTTGATGGTTGGGCCATGCAAAGTATTTTTTTTTAATTTAATTTTATTTTGTTTCATGGGAAAATTAATTAACTTTCGATGTTTATAAGTTATTGCAATACCTTGATGGAGGTATTTTTTTACAATTTTGTCATATAAGGTCTATTGCGATAATTCCTCAATCCAGCAACTAGTTTTTAATGTAACATGACCTTTATGAAGGGCTTAATAAAACTTGGATCAAGGTATTTAAAATTTTGAATTAAGCACTTGATTGTGGTTTTAAATAACATTTGGTTGAACTATATAGCTTGGTTGAGGGTTTGAAAACTTGAAATCCTAGCCCCTTTTTGTAGGATTTTATGCACATGCAACTTGCAAGGGATGAAAACCCTTCATCTTTATCATGATAGGTGGTAGAGTTTGATGTCAATATATTTGTCATTGAACCCTTTATCCAATGACATGTCGTTTTCATAATTTTGATTTTATATTATATTTTCATTTATTTTCTTCTAAAACTTATTCTTATTTTTTTTCACAATTCATATGTAGGTCAAAGAAAGCATAAAATCTACACAAACAAACTATTTTAAAAATATATGTGCACTTCCTCTTCAAAAGGGTGTTGCATGTTTTTCATTTTAAGTAAACACAAGAACAAATATGTAGTGAACACAAACGTGTATAAATGCAATTTAAATATTACTTTTTTAAATTCAAAAGATAAAAAAGAATATAATAAAATTGAAAAACCACACTAATGGGTGTGTGCAAGATAATGAGGGTCTCTTTTGACATGTTAGATGCAATAGAAAACTGAAAAAATAGACATCCATCAACTTACATGGATATTTTGAGACACTTACACAATGAATCTTGCAATGAGTACAAAAATGAAATGTAGGAAATTGCATGATGTTTCCAAATATATATATTTTTTTTCTATTGAAAATGTTCTTAACTATCTGTTACAAAGAATATTTCCTATGGATTGGGGTGGACTACAACAGACCGAATGACACCAAAAAGAAACCCATTTCAATATGCAATAGAGATAAAAAGAACTAACTCTAAGGGATGGAAGGCGTACCTTATTATGGAAGGTTGTAGTCAATACCCATTGAGCTTTTCAACCACGCTTGTATCTACAATTTATCCTCAACAACAATGAACAAGTCAAGCATGATATATGTTAAAGTGTTAGGCATATTCTAGAATATATAAAACCAATATATATAAATCAAAGTAACTGCATCATCAATGGATAAAGATCATTCATAGTTACACACATACAATGGAAGAGAAATTGATATTTCTATTAATAATGAACAGAGATACAAGTGACTACCTCTGTCGAAACCTCGTCGAAACGGAGAAACTGAGTCCTCCACCACTTCAATCCTCCATCTCAATGACAAGCTCACAATACAAAGGCAATCTTGAGAAGAGAAACAATAGATGCTCACAAGGACAAAGGGGATGCAGACTCAAGCATATGTGAATGAGGCACAAATGAACTATAGTTTCCTTGCTCTCTTCTTTTCTCCTCCTCCAATGTATCCAAGGGGACCAATATATAGCCATTCAATAGGAAGTGAAGGGTCGAGTCAGAGTGTTTCCAGGCATATGGAAGGCCAAAGGTCAAGTTATTCATGACTCTATGAGGAAAACTCCAAAATATTTTATTTTTGGGCACATTTCCTGATGTACACGGGTCATAGTGGGACAATCTATATGTACACGTGGGTTGTAAGCTTGTGACCCGCATATAGAAATAATTGGGGATTTTTTGAAGTGTTTCTTGTAATATCAAAGTATATTTTGAGCAAAGGGGGTCCAAAGAGTCTGTAGAGGGACATGGAAGGCCATAAAAGTGTGATATTCCAAGTGTGGTAAAATCATCTATAACATATGCCCCCTAATGTGTGAGGTTAGAGGGGTAATACGATGGCTGAAATGCATTATGTCAATCCCAGAAGTGGAGTAATGAAGACCCAGGTGGAAAAACCAGCCACTCATCAATACAATACAATATTAAGTCTCAACATATGACTGGAAATATGAAGTACAATAGTCCCAGATACAACATAGTACAATGCCCATGAATAGGAATGATAAGCATACGAGTCATGTGGTCATCACCACGTACAATATACAATGAAATAAGGTCTCCATATTGAATGAAGAAATTTGATAATACACTCGAGTTTGGTCATGAGAGATGACATCTCATGGATACTAGCATGATCAAAGAGGTAGCATATATGGGATGCCACCAACCTCGGAGATCTTCTACACAAACCGCTGCTGGTACATGTCCCATCACATGAATAAAGGTGTCGAGGTCGAACATGATGGTCCATCATCTGATTACCAGTCATTGAGGTATACTGTTAACATACGTGAGATATCCCCTCGATAATGATAATGGGAATCAAGGTACAGAGTGAAATCAAACAAGTGTGAATAGATGTGTTGAGGTCAAACACTTCAGTTAATCCATTGATTAGGGGACATTGATGTATTCCCAAAAATGTCGATGGCGAGAGAACCTACCACTGACGAGTGCAATCCTTAAGGCACTCAATGGACTCTAGACTCCTATTCCAGAATAGATGATCTGAAGTCGAAGGAATGGAATCCGTTGGAAGGAGGGGGAATTAAGGCATTCCCCATCAACCAACATGAGGTACTCAGCAATGGTGGATAATTTGGAAGAATTCAAATGAACCATATGTGCATGAACCAGTAAATATACCGAGAATGACCGACATGCAAAGATAAGATAACTAAGGAATGAATAACTCAAGATAAAATTCATTCAAACAAGAGCATAAGGAAGATGGTGACTGACAAGCAACATAGACTCAACATGTAAACTGGGACAACTCTACGACACAAGAGGCATCGACAGAGGCTCCATAGGGACTAGAAGCATAACCAATCGGTGGAGAAAACTCCGAATAATGAGTATAGCTCCTAAAGTCATACAATTAACCCAACCAATGGATGGAATATATAGTGCTTTGTTCAAATGCATCACGACTCGACAACTACCAAAAGTAATATCATATCCCGTCTGAATTTTATGTTTTTTAATTTTTTGGTCTTTTTCGTATTAGGAAGCTTGAAAAAGAATAAAAGTGATTATGATACATAACTAGGGGGAGAATAGTGTCACGGGAAAACAAACTAGTTCCAAGCAGTGGAACATACCTATGCTCAATGCAAGGAAGCATGTGCATGATAAGGACACTCGGGGGAATGTATCCTCTGAGTAAGGGATGATCAAGATGCAAAAGATATATAAGAGGCTCTGCTTGGCTGTAATTGAGGCAATCTCGAGCTATATGTCTCATAAAATAGAAGCAGGGAGCCAACATAAGGCTCAATATGACAAGCAGACACATGAAATGCAATTACAACTTGATATAAGTGGGAGTCCCTATGGGAGATGGCCAACATAAATTTCAAGACAAAATATGAGGTTTTCTCTCAAAGACATGGTGTGACTAGAAGGGACTCCCAGACTTAAGGAAGGACTCACAACATGGTACCAAATGGTAAAGCGGGGTCTAGTTAGGGCACCCATGAATAGGAAGGCTCTACCACTTACGTAATGCCACTTATAGTAGCAGTGTGAAGGTTCTGTAACATTACGAAGTGGGTTCATACCTATTGTTAAGGTGATATGGTCATAGGAAAATGCATGATGCATGCGAAAAAGTGATCCTATCCCATATGCCAGTTCAAAATTATACCTGTCATGGGAATGAATGGTTCAAAGCCTCGACAAGAGTGTACAAAAAATGGACCCTACATGATGACAATATTAGTATAAAATAGCTGGAAACATTCAGTAAAGAGTCCAAACTATAGGATATAGGGAGGATTGACGATGACAAATGGATTCAAAGGAAACAATGCGGTGGATGATGGGACATAAGAAGGAATGTAAGGTGGAGACCCAATGTTCACATATCCACTACCACTCTCGTGAGAATGAACATTGGTGTTAAGACTGGGTGAAGGAAGTGAAAATCCTCCCACAAATGGAGTAGAGGGTGGAATATGACCACTCTTGAATCTATGAGCAAGGTAAGAGGATGTGGTGCTCCCTAGTCCAACACCAGAGTCTGCACTAGGACCTAGAGTGGGTGACGGGATACTAGTAGTGATACCAGGCATGCTAAACATAAAAGGACCCGAAATCAAGAGAACATCAATACATTCAAGTAACTGCGATCCCTAAAGCGAACTAGCACACAAAGAGCACACCTAGTAAGTAAAGTTAAGTCAGATGCAAATAAGGCAAAAGGGAGGATAAGTGAGCTCCTGAATACAATAGGTATGTCTCTCCTAGGAGAGGCCTAAGACTCCCATACACTACAAGCAGAGGTGTGTAACCAATTATAGTGGCCTCATCTTCAATGCATAAAGTGAATGTGTTGTTTGACCCCTACTTGGCCAGGACACTCACATAATAACCTTTGCAAGTACCCCTGCGATATTTAGGTAAGGAAACTAAGGTCACCCCAATATAACCAATGCTTAGGAGGATAGTCGCAGGCAGGATCTACCATATGGGCAGAATAACAAATCTCGAAGCTCAAAAGCACCAAACATAGCTCAAAATCCCCCAGATATGAATAATATCCTTGAAGTATATCTCGTGCTGCATGGAGAGTGGCAAGGGGATATCCCCACCACAAATGTGTACGCTTCCTCATGCTTAACTCCTGTGTAAGAGGAGCCTCCTGAGAACACTAATTATACCAAGGATTTCTCTCTCCCACCTGGACACACATCTAAATGTTTTGTTTTGTAGTTTTGGAAAACTTTACTCACAACACCCTATTCCAATACTCTATAACCTAAGCTTGTTGATGCACCACTATCAAATAAAAATTGTAATTCATTTTAAGGCTGTGATTACTCAAAGGAAATGATAGTGCAACTAGTGATGTTATGACTCAGCAGTGAAGTAAATATGCACACCTAACAAACAATGCCAAGTGCAATTTGTCTTTAAATATGAAGAAATGGGTTTTCCACTACATGAAATGCATAAAAAATCATTCCATTCAAAATGCCAATGCAATCCTTCCTATATGAAAGCCTAAACACAACTATCATCCAAGCAATATTTCGATGCAAATAACTCCTTAAATACATATGTGAGATGCAAGTAAGAATACAACTATATAATTATTTTGTACTTTCTATATAAAAGAATGAAAATGCAATAAAAGTCATTAAAATTCTTAGTCTCTGTAGCAAGCATTAAAATATCCAAGCAAGACACCGAGAAAAAAATACTAATGCACTAATGGAAAAACACAAAAGGAGATAAATGACTAGAACTACTTTCAAAGAAAAATCAATGAAATAGGGGTCTCTGGTCACAAAAGAAGTAGTCAACAGATAACATCAGTACCCAGGAAGACTCAGCCACACTCACAACCCACCCAACAACTTTCCACATCAAAAACTTAACCAAAATGGAGGATGTACACTACCGTTCAAAGAACAATGGCATATGTACGCGACTAGGTAGAGGACAACTTGCGTATATACGTTACTGTACATACTCTGACCTGTGCATACAGAGAAGAAAGTGGCAAAAAGAAGGACAAGAGTCAAACCACTCTAGGAGAGTGTCAATGGATGGACATACTACTGAATGTGACATAGAAATGACAAGAAACAAAGAGAAAATCGAGTGAAAAAGTGCACCCACAAACCCAAAGAAAAAATAAGGAACTTCCCTAGGGGAGTCGCTAATTTTGTTACATAAAAGATTTCCTATGGCTCGGGGTGGACCACAACAGACTGAATGACACCAGAAACAAACCCATTTCAATATATAGTATAGATAAAAAGAATGAACACTAAGGTATGGGAGGAGTACCTTATTCCCAAAGGTTGTATTCAATCCCCATTGAGCTTTTCAACCATGCTTATATCCACAATTCATCCTCAAAAACAACGAACAAGAAAAGCATGATATATGTTAAAGTGTTAGGCCTATTCTAGAATACATAAAAACAATATATATAAATCAAAGTAACTACATAATCCATGGATAAATATCATACATAGTTACACACATACAATGGACTAGAAATGGATATTTCTATTAATAATGAACATAGATACTAGTGAAAACCTCTATCAACACCTCGTCAAAACAAAGAAACTGAGTACGCCACCTGGGCCTCCACCACTTCAATCCTCCATCTCAATGGAAAAATCACAATGCAAAGGAAAGATTGGGAAGAGCAACAATGGATGCTCACAAGGACAAAGGGGATGCAGACTCAAGCATATGTGAATGAGGCACAAATGAACTATAGTTTCCTTTCTCTCTTCTATTCTTCTTCTCCAATGTATCCAAGGGGCCCAATATATAGCCCTTCAATAGGAAGTGAAGGGTTGATTCAGATATTTTCTAGGCATATGGAAGGCAAAAGGTCAAGTTATTTGTGACTCTATGAGGAAGACTCCAAAATATTTTATTTGTGGGCACAGTTCCCGATGTACACAGGTCATAGTGGGACGAGTTGCATGTACACGCGGTTTGTAAGCTTGTGAGCTGTGTATAGAAATAATTAGGGATTTTTTTGAAGTGTTTCTTGGAACATCAAAGTATATTTTGAGCAAAGGGGGTCCAAAGAGTCTGTAGAGGGACATGGAAGGCCATAAAAATGTGATCTACCAAGTGTGGCAAAATCATCTATAACACTATCTTAAGTTAGATATTTTTTAAAGGGCACTTTTTATTTTTGTGACAAATTATAAGGTATATGTTTTTGTGGGTGCAACCTTTGAGTTACTAAATGATGGAATAAACTTACCAAAATTGGTAGACATATAGAGAACATATAGTACTAGTGCACAACTAATTTCCAAAAATAAATTTTTTTTTTTTTTTTAAATTATCTAAGTGATCAAACCTCGAAAATGATATGTCAATTGTGGGTGTAGTGTTTCAATGTCTTAATGCAATTATTTGGAATTTTTTTTTGATAGCATGTAGAGGTCAATGTTCTTTAGTGCACCATACAATTGTTTTTCAAAATGGTTGAGAAAAGAAAGAGTTAAGGACGAAACACTAATAGTGCATTTTTTGAGTTGAGTGATGACATAAGATAAATAAGAAAAAATAGAAAAAATATATATTCTTGTTGAAAATTATATAATGGAATCTGCAAAAAAAACATATACGTTTCTAAAATTTCATAAAAAATGAAGGTGTGCAGCATACTATAACCAACGACTAAACACGAGCATACTAAAAATTTGGATATAATGCTCAATTAGCCATGGTTATCATACTACAAGGCATATGCATGATGATGTGAAGCAAGGTCCAAAGAAGAGACATAGGCATAAGAATGCCACAGCAGCAGGGGTGGAGGCTCAACCATAGTGGAAATAAACGTGCTCACATTTTGTTTAAATTCAAATTTGTGTTCCTGCCAATGATAAATGCACACACGTCATATTGTTGAAAAATGGGCACAGGTTTTTG